>CM070033.1:102765817-102776948 GCA_036250615.1 Ptychadena robeensis | reverse complement strand
CTTATGTCTGAATGCCCTTCAAACTGGTTCTACCACTCCGGAGAGAGCTGAGAGCAGATCTTTCATTTTTGGATGTTCTGCTCTTCTACTAAATTCCTCATCCCCTGCATCCCACCAATTATCAACAACCCCTCCCACAAAACCCGAGGGAGCTGTTTGCTGTAATTGTCATTCGACCTTATGGATGCCTTTCGTCCGGGTTGCAGGGATGCGAAACTCCCCAGAACACTGCACAGATCATTGTAGTGTGACTTGTTGTGCTGAGAGTGTTACTGCTGCTAGTGACACCCTTTGTCTGATTCCGAATCTTCCTCCATTAAAGTTCATGTGCATTATCCAATTGATGGTGAAAACTTATTAAATCTTTTTTCTGTATTTTTTCTGCCGAAAAACTGGGTGCGTCTTATGGTCGGTGCGTCTTATAGTCTGAAAAATTATCGGTAATACTTGACTTATAGATTTGACTTACTAGGTAATTGACAAAAGTTACCATAACAATTTAACTCGTTTCTTATAATGGAAAACAAGTTCCGGCAAACTCTGTTACTTCCTAATGGAAGACATATATGGCCCAAAAAAAATGAACATACTTCCTAGTCACTTTCATTTAGATGTTTCATTTAGATAATAATATCATACTGTACTTAATCAATAACTTACCCAGGTGGTTTACATTTTGAAACCCTTGGCGTGTTTCTGACGAATTTAGCACTGGTTTAAAATCAGCTTGTTTCGGCATGAATGGCAGAAGTTTCTGCCATTACCTGAAAATGTTATTCATAGTAGGGTCCCACCAAGCTTAAGTGGATTTCATGTTACCCGGTATAAAAAAAACTGTAGCTACGATTTGTTGACTTTTCATAACTTTTTCATGAAAGCCCTGCCCCCAACCTTGGATTGTGTGTGTAAAGCATGCCCCACTGAGTCCACGTGAGTGGAACATTCCAGAGAGAAGAAATCATGCTTCTGTCTGGAAGTTTCTATGGCCCTATTAACGAGGTTATGGACACCCTATCAACACCCGGACTGGTCCTCCTTTTTATTCTCCCCCTCTCTCGGTATGCTGTACGCTGGGGGGCATGACAGACCCCCATGGGGCTGCCACATTTAGTGTGAGTCTTTGGTGCCTATCTTAACTACACACTCTACGAATGTGAGTATGAGTCACACATATTGATGTTTGGTTTTTGACCAATATTTTTAGATCAATCTAAATTCTCTCCATCCTTGTTTTCTAATATGTTTCTTAGCATAAATCTCCTGAGAGCAGAAATGCACATTGATATAACACCTACCTTAATATATATGTAACATGTCCCCACATCCTTACATGGGATTATTATCATTAAATTATTTACAAGAGTTGCTGATTTATTTTGTCACTATCAAATAACATGTTTTAGGTCTTTTACTTCTTCACTTGTAGATCTCTAATGGACATGCCTGTGCTTAAAAGTCGCCTGTAGTGGCAATCTCCAACAGGGGTATAACGGTGAGCTAAATACTCCTACCTTCGTTCCCTTTTTCTTTAGAAAAGCCCCCCATACATCTCACCCATAAATCTGTACTCTGTACTGACTTCTTGTTCTACCAAACCATGTAATCTGAGGACCCTTTCTAAACCTTTCATCCCTCTGTAGTCTATCAGTGAGGCCACTATACAGAGTGCAGAAGTATAGGCAAATGAGAATTCTTGACCACATCCCCCTTTATCTGCCCTGTTGTCTAACTCCAAGCTGTAATGTCCTCGTAAAGCCTCACTACCATTAAGCATATGATGTGATGGTGCATCTCGTAATGAGACAGGGGTGTGGTCCTCATGACACCACACCTATATTAGGTTTCATCTATTATTAGGCAACTTCCTTTCCTTGCAAAATGGGTCACAGAGGACTTGACAGGCTTATAAAAGTCAAAAATGTGAGATATCTTGCAGAGGGATCGCAGCAAAATTGGCAGCTTCTGAAGCCTGATCAATCGAACGAATCAAGCGCCGTTCATTAAAAATAGTCAACAGGTCGCAACCAGCCGGGTGGAACAACAAAGGCGCAAAATAACGCCCATTACACTGAGAAACAAGTCAGCGTGCAGCTGCCAAGACACATGCCACTTGCCACCAGGTTGGCCATATTTCAGAGCCTGCAACATACTGTCGGAGTGCCCCAAAAGCCAAGGCTGTGCAATACTCAGAGACAGAAAGGCGGAAAACGACCACCACTGACACAGACAACAAGCGAAACTTCAAGACTGGGCCAAGAAAATAATCCGCAAGACTGATTTTCTAATGTATTTTATGACTGATAAATACAGTGAGTCTTGAATCGCTAAGATCGGATGGGCACGTGGCTGGATTGGTACAAGGGCAGAGAGCTCCAGTCCGACTCAGTACGCCAGCAAGGTGGAGGTGGAGTACTGTTTGGGCTGGTACTTGTCACCCCGGTACTCGCATGGCTTGCCTCCCGTCGGCCGCCTACCCTAGTGTTCACCTCCTCTGCAGTTTACCTGCGGTTCCCATCCGTCACCTCGCTTACCCCTGAGCACCGGCTCTCCCACCTCTGCCCACCTTGTCCAGCCTGCACCATGCCACCAAACTGGGTACCGCCAGGTACAACCAGGTGGAGGTCGCCCTCGCGGGTCCCACCCCTTCACAGCCAGTTCTCCCATCACGACCTGCGCTCTCGCGAACAGCGTCCAAGCCTACGCACTAGGGCCGCCACGCAGGTCCCTCCATCGACCTGCATAGCGGCAAGTAACACAACAGGTTAAACCCCGCAGTCTGGCTCAGCATCAGCACACTCCAGAGGGAGAGAGCTCTTCCAACCCTTTCCCCTATTTAAGCCAGCATTTGGGTCGTCACATTGCTGGCCTTGATCCAGTCTACTCCTGCATTCCTGATCTTGTGTTTATGCTCCTGATATGACCGTGATTCCTGACCCGCTTGTCTACCCGGCGTTATGAAGACCTATCTGGTACTTCGACTCCGCTACTTCCCCGACTACTCTCGCGCTTGTCCGCCTGCCAAGACCCCACGCTTTGTTCTGCGTTAGCCCTGCTCTCCGCCCTGCCTACCGACCCTCCGCCTGTTCCTGACCCCTCTCCTCGCCCTGCACCCTTTGGGCTACTTCGTCTTCTGGGGATCTCCTCCTAATACGGCGACACCCCTGCCTCATATAGGCGTCACCCCATACTGGGTACTCGGTTTGCCCAGACCTGGTGAGCCGGGTTTTGGGAACAAATACCACACGGCCCCCTCACAGGGTTCCTGCCCATCCTCCCGTTAGGGGGGCTCTGGGGGAAGACCGCCAGTCCTTAGACCCCTCCTGCCTGCCGGGTACCCACCAGTTGTTGCCACGCTCTTGTGGTGAGCCTTAACGGATCATCAAAGATGAGCCTTGTCGTGGGCCTTTTCGGGTTAGGGATGGCGTCAAGTCAACTCCCAGGCCTACGCCAGTTTCTGGAAGACACCCCCCCTTTTCGTCAAGCATCGGTACAGGAAGAGTCTGCTCCTTCAAGAAAAACATGATTTTCATGCAGACAATGCTCCCCCACACCGTCCATAATCCACACGTGGGCTGGCAAGAAAGGGTATACCAAGACGAAAAACTATGACATGGCCTCCCTTGTTCACTGATCGAACCCCACTGAGACCTGTCGGTCCATCACAATTGTGATCTTACAACGGAGGAAAACAGTACACCTCTCTGAACAGTGTCTGGGAGGCTGTGGTTGCTGCTTGCCCGCATGTTTAGTGGTGAACATCCAAAAACTGACAGAATCCCTGGATGCAGGCTTTTGATTGTCCCTTCAAGAACAGTGGCTAGATTGTCAAACTGATTTTGTTTGTGTTGGATCTTTTGCAATGTCAGAAATGTCATATTTTGTTGACAATGTTGCGAGATGTTATATTGGTTCAGCCACTGGGTAAAAATAAACTAATTGAAATTGGGTATCTTCGTTTTTGTTAGTTGCCTAATAATTAATGCCCAGTATAGGCACCTGCACACCCAGATACCCCCTAAAATAGCTAAAACTAAAACAACTAAAAACGACTTCCAAAATATTCTCCAGCTTTGATAATTAATGCGTTTTTTGGGTTCATTGAGAACATGGTTTGTTGTTCACTAATCAGAATTAGTCCTCAAAATAACACTTCGCCTAATAATTCTCACCTCCCTGTACGTTGCCTAGTTGTTGAGTATATCTAAAGGAAATTGTATGGCGGAAACCTAAAGTGTATGGGGCTTTAACATATTTTCTCCTCACTCCTCTGGAAAATGCTACAAATACAATACAGTTATTTCAATGAGATACCAACAGATACTTTCATCCTTTAATGAATAAAACCTGTTTCTCTTAACCTACCAACTTTGAGTCATCCCTGACAATCCGTTCTTATCCTGTCCTGACATATCCATTGGTAGAGCAATCTCTTCAACAACATATACATATGGTTTGCCTTAGTCTACCCTATGCTAAAATTTGGACCAACACCAAGCTTCTGACAATATTTTATCATAACACTCCTTTTTTTACAGCTTTACCAAACCTGCTTTCCTATACAAATAAAAAATGTCCTATATTTGCAATACGTTCCAATATCTCAGTGAGGTTTTACTACTAAGGAATCATTCACTAAAATTTTTTTTTTTTTTTTTCTTTTCTTTTTTTGCTTTTAATAGTGCACACCCTTATTTCTTTTCGCTTCAAGGCACTACATCCTACGTCCACAACTGTGTACAAAGCCCAATCACTAGTGACACTAAACAAATGGATTGCGTCAATGAAGGGAAATATATTTGGCAGCTACTTGCTAAAAACCATTTCTAGCACGAAAAAAATTGTTCTCCTGATTGTTCCCATTCTCCAGCACACACGCAACATTTATTCTGTCGTCTATGGGCGCAATGCTGAAGCAGAACTCTCTAGAATTAGACGTCACAATTCTTTAGTTTATTAAATGGCATAAAACCTCTTACTTTATAAGTAGCGAGGGTTTGGGATACATAAACGTATGGTCTAATAAGAAGTGGCTGGCTGTGTTTATCTTTGAATGGCCCACAACTATGTCAATAGAGACTGTCACATGAGACTACTCAGCACGGCCCAGTCTTTGACAAGTTATTGAAATAGTTACTGATGTGTTGTTTGACATGATTCTGAAATTGAATTCCCCCCCCCCTTTAATTAACCCCTAATTACTGATACAACCAGAAAATATTAGTCATTGTATTCCTCTTATTCTTCCGTTGGCCATTGAGGTATTCCATTTAGAGTTCCTTGTTGCATTGCAACGTGCTC
Organism: Ptychadena robeensis; assembly: GCA_036250615.1. Taxonomy (NCBI): domain Eukaryota; kingdom Metazoa; phylum Chordata; class Amphibia; order Anura; family Ptychadenidae; genus Ptychadena; species Ptychadena robeensis. Next base: position 102,771,650 of record CM070033.1, on the reverse strand, counting down.
TCCATTTTAGAGTTAAAATTGGGGGCGCAAAAAAATGCAACTATCAAAAATGTCCTTGTTGGGATTTATAAATGTACAAACTGACCTAATGAATTTCCAAATGGTCAAAGTGTTTTCTTAGAGCTAACTCATCCATGTGACCCCCCAAACCTAAACAACTGTTGGTGAATTTGATTTGTAATCTCATAGGTTCTGTGCATTCATAAATGCCCAGTAACATTATTGAAAACAAATCACAAATGGTTTGGTTCCATTTAACTTGTCTACGTGAAATGAATTCTTCGTCTAGCTGCATACCACGTGATCACCAAAATCGTAGTTTCACAGGTAGTATGTAGTAGTTATTGTCTTTGCTGCTGCCAGCGAGTCATCCACCAACATTCATTTAGAACTCGGAAACCCCTACAAGCGAGAGGGAAGATCTGTCTGATCTACACACAATCCACGGTTCTGTGCACATAGTGGTGGGACCTCCAGAAGTTCTTCCATGTCACTGAATATTCATCCGTGCCGTCAAGGATTCGGTTGGGGTTTATGGACCCTGTCAAGATGAAGAGGACAATTCTATATAATATTGTTTCAGCTGCCCTTTTAGGTAAGAATCTGTAAAGACTCTGCCGTTTGTGTACAAGGAAGTAACCAGGCAAGAGAAAACAGATACTGGAAAAGAGAACAACTCACAGGATCTCATGGCTTCAGTACTCCGTAAAATCGTTTCTAGCACATCTGTAAAATCTTTATAGTAAGGTAGTAGTTATCTCTCCAAGGCTATCATTACGTTGAGTGATTACATTGCCTATAATTCTTTGCATGAAACATTACTACATCTCCTAGATCACATTTAATTTTACAAGATTTGGAATATTGCGAGAAAAGTATTTTGCCAGGTAATATCTAGTAAATTGGCTCGTGTTTATAAAAATACCTCGTATGGCGATGATTATTTATACCTCTGATCCCTTTTTTAGCCGCCCCAACACCCCTTCCCCCGATACTCACGGTGTGGGGGGACGCGCACCACGCACCCACAAGGGCATCAACACGAACGTCGGAATTTGGGGGCGAGAAGGCGCAAAGCAAGCGTGGGTAAAAGTGTCATCAGCGACGCGGTCCGTAACACAGTGGACTCTCTCGGGACTCCGGGGGGAAACGCTCCTGGCGGGACAGGGCCGGGCAGAGGAGAGGGCTGGGAAGCGGGGGTGAGTCCGGATTACTGGGCAAACCAGCGGAATCGACAGGAGTGGTCAGGCTGGGCCGCCGCGGGGGGAGACTAGACAGAGGGAACTCAGGGGAGCAACGACAGGGCGAAGAAAGGCTAATCGACGAGGGCCCATAAAGGGCCTGGGCGAGTCGAACGCAACAAGCGGGGGGCCTGGAGTGAGCCGGTTGGTGTGGTCCGTCTCCTAGGCGGCCGCTGTGCGAGCTGGCGAAGCGTGAGGCTGTCCCGCGCAGCGGTTCAGTGACGTACTCTGGGAAGAGCGGGCCCCAGCTAGTGAAGATGTATGGGCGTCTGTTTTTGTAGCGTTAGCACCGGGAGGAGTGGGAATAGGCGGGGGTGGAGTGCGGCGGTGCTGGTGTGGGGTTTGTCTATGCGTTATGTCGTGCTGGCCGAGGCTCAAAGCGTGTAGCTGCTGGGGAGCTTGGCTTGTCCTGTGGGGCTGAGAGTATGGGAGCGGGTGGGGGCGGCTGAATGCGCGCTCGCAAGGAGCGCGGAGTGAACGTAACCTGTTGAGGCTGAGTGGGGTAATAATGAAACCGGACAAGGGCCTGCGGTACTGTGCTCGGTACAGAAAGAGACAACCAGGTATGGCGTGGACAGGAAGCAAGAGCGCGGAAAGGGGTAGGCAAGGCTATGCACAGTAATAGTCACCTGCACACACAGATATCCCCCTAAAATAGGTAAAACTAAAACCAAACTAAAAACGATTTCCAAAAATATTCAGCTTTCATATTAATGAGTTTTTTGGGTTCATTGAGAACATGGCTGTTGTTCAATAATAAAAGTATTCCTCAAAAATACCACTTGCCTAATAATTCTGCACTCCCTGTATAGCTATTTATAAGTTAGAACTCATGCCTATAGGAAGGTTTTACGTCCCCCATACACCTTGCAATCTTACCATACAATTTACATACCATCAATATTTGTTCTACCAAAACCATGTAATATGAGGACCTTTGTAAACCTTCCAATAACTATGTATTAGGGAGGACCCGGCACTACATAGTGGTTGGTAGATCTGAAGGTAAATTGTATGGAGTGATCTTAATGTATATGGGGGGCTTTAAGGTGGGAAAGGGATGTTAATTCAGTTTAGATTGTAATGGAAGGCAGATTGTGATGAAATATGCATCCCTGACTAGAAATTACCCTAGTCATGGTAATATTTTATTTACAATGCTTTAGGGTACAAACTATAATACCCTTTGCTCTGGATTCTAGTAAAATAGATAGAATTTGGCTTGGTCAGTCATAACTTGGTAAGATTTGGTCATCACTACAGCTGTTATGTTATTTTAGAGTATGTTTTATATTCCTTCATGCTAAAGTTAGTTTCTTGAGTAAACATGTAAGTGAAAGACTTCAGAGAGCTTATAAATAATGCTTCTAGATTGAGGAGATTGTATCTTACTATGTTTCCTTTCTCTGCATGGAAAAGGCGTAGGTGGTATTCAAAATTCTGATCTTTGTAAAGCTCTTCCACAGTCATTGGTTTGCCGTCCTTACTCCTCAAGCCCAAAGAAGGAGTTTGAATGAGGATAGATACTGAACTCACTTGTTGGATGTAACTCAATTTTGGCAAAACCAAGAAAGCTAAAGAGAGAAAGCAGTAAAGAATAAATTACAGGCTGCATTTTGTTTAATATTTTTAGATACAGTAGATTACCTGCTATCCATAACTCATTGGGATTGGTACATTCTGGATAAATGTAGTTTCTTGGTTGCTTGATAGTTAATAATAATAATTAGTAAAATACTATGTATATGGAAGTACATGCCCAGATGAGTTCCCAGTAAACCAAATCATAGTACAAAGTATCAAATATGCACCCCATAGCACTAGAGGCACAATTTGAGGTCAGATCACATTTGGGTTCCTTGAGAGTTCTTCAATAGAGATGGTCGAATTTTTTTTTTAAATTCGACCATTTCGCCGGTTTCGACTTAATTGCAAAGCCCCTGAGCATAGTATCATCACCAAACTTGCTGGAGATGTAGAGAAGGGTTGGGGGTATACTGCAAAAAAAGTAAGTCTCTAACACAAATAGTTTTTTCACAAATTAAGTTCAAAGTCAAGTAAAAAATTCGAAAATCGGAATTTCGACTTTAACTTTGAACTTAATTTATGCAAAAACTACATGTGCTAGAGCAAAACTTATTTTTTTCAAATGTTCCTCCAACCCTTCTCTACACCTCCAGCAAGTTTGGTGATGATACCATTTTCAGGGGCTTTGCAATAAGCTCACAAAGTTTGCAAGTCGAAAAATTCGACCATCTCTATTCTTCAATAACAGGGTGTCCATTGTACTGTACACTATACTTATCATATGAGTGTTAGATGTATGCTATAGATAAGCTATCTGTAAAACTGACCATGAATCTGTTTTGGAAACTTCCAAGCACATTACTTTAAAAGTAATTTAGGTGTCATCAACAATACTGTAAATTCAGATGGCTCCTACAAGAATCTATGAAACGTCAAGTCCTTCACAGTCATGTTAGCTTTGCTTTTACAATAGAGTAAGTATTTTCATAGTTCCCTTTTCTTGAGTTCATCTTTTCATGAAATGCTCATTTTCAGTTTTAATAATTAAGAGTAAATATAGAGCACTTACTATCATCTCGAGGGCTTAGCCTCTTGGACATGACCCAGTCAGAGGAACAGTTTGTGGATGTGGCTTGGACTCTGGCAAGATATTGCTGCTCCATGAAGTCTTCCTCATCTCCAGTGATTACATTGGATACATTACAGTAGGCATTGGTAATATTCTGGCATTCAGGAACTGATGACCACCCAAGCAGACCATATCTTATAAAAGAAAAATGATGTTAGCATTAGGTTTTTTTCTCTGGCCATTAAATTATGCTTGCTTGTATGTTGTGCACTTGGACCTGCATGCTATTGTATCCATTGTGACATGTGTATTGCCTAACTGTATACTGTTCTGACATCTTTAGGTTCACTAGTTGTATGTGTTGTCTGTGTGCATTGAATAATAGGCCTCTACCTGACGACAAATGGGCTGACATGGAGTTCATTAGTATTGATATCAATAAATGTTTGTCTGCTGACATGGCATTCACCAGTCAGTATATTTCTTTGTTCTCTCTGTGTTTGTGCACAATGTTTACTGTGTGTTATAAATGGGACAGGATGGCTACCTATAAAGCTAGCCATACACGTGTCGGATTCCATGTCCAATCGATTCATCATCCGATCGATTCCGGCGATTCTGCCGGGAATCGCAGGTGTGATTAATCGGCCAATTAAGAGTATCCATCGCTGCATACCACCTTGTCCAACGGATTCCGGCACGATTCCGGGACGATTCCGTGTCCGATTCCACCTCCGATTCCACCTCACAAATGGCAACTCCCCCTGATCTGTGCAGAATCGGATCAAAAAGACCAACATGTTGGTTCTCTGACGGATCCGATTCTGGGCCCCCGAACGATCGGACGTGATCGGACGGACAAGGTGGGCTGCACACGATTCCGGCACGATCGATTCACGTGCACGCGCCCGGAATCGATCGGCCCGGAATCTGGCCAGAATCCGACCCGTGTATGGGGGCCTTAACTAACTGACAAACATTCACTCTATAGCCACATATGTATATACATACTCTAGTGAAATCATACTGAGTGCCAACCCATACTGGGATTTGAATTTCCCTACTCCTAGAGTGGGTGTAGTCAGTGTGCGCCCCTTAATTTTTGCACCTTCAAATGCAACATTTTGGTTAACAGCGTTAACCAAGTTGGAGAAGTACCATTGAGTCCTGTGGAATGCGCCAAAAACTTTTGGACACGTTAATGGTCATCTACACATACCTGGCTAACTGTGTTGTGTGATGTGCAGCAAACTAATGCTGCTGCCCCAGTGTGTATGTGAGCATGGCCCTCGTGGCTCAGTATGTATTTGAGTTTGACACCCCTAACTTAGAGGATTATGTTTACCTCTTGTATTGGACATTGAAGGATACATCTGATGGAAGGTGGTCTTTGTTCCATTGCAGTACATATTCAAAATTTGTTGCGCTAAAGTTCACATTGTGGTGTGTAAAATTTGAACAGCTATAGGAAAGGTTCACTAAAAAAAAGAAGTATACATTAAAACTATTTAATTATGAATCATGCAGCTTATTACTATTGTTTTTTAGTGACAGTTACACTGAGCATAAACATTTTTTCCAAAGTTCCACAGAACTAGCTTTTTTGAGCCATGGTTATTTAAGTAAGGGCAATAGTTGCCTGAAATATGTTGTCTGGTTTAAGAGATCACAGATGATCAAATGACCTAAAAACCTGACCCTTCTGCTACAACAAAACTTCTGGGATTAGGTGAAATGTATTTAATGTTAAGGTTCAAAGAGTATAAAAAGCCAAACAGAAATCCAAGGATACAGAAAGAAAGACAATTATAGTCAGTGCAAACTGAGTGTCACAATTCAAACTAGTGTGTAGGCAAAGGTAACAAGTAAAACTTGTGCAATAGCAATATAACATCACAGCTATATTAGAATGCACACAATCCAAATAGTGATGGCACAAACCCAGAATTTGATGTTCGCGAACGGCGAACGCGAACCTCCGCAAATGTCCGCGAAC
>CM070033.1:102748436-102760861 GCA_036250615.1 Ptychadena robeensis | reverse complement strand
CGATCGGATAGGTGATCGAGCGGCCATGGAATCCGACTGTGTATGGCTGGCTTAACACTAGGAAGCAACCAGGAAAAGAGCAACATACATAGAAACTTCAGCTTTCAACAATAATAAGACACCCACATATAATAAAGTTTGCTGTATATATCTTTATTTTTTATACAAACATACAAATAAATGTTGTCAACTGTAGAGCACTAAGATGCAGATTCCCTTTGTTTATTCTGGTCAGCGACCTTGTGGACAAATCACACACACTAGGTCCAAACATTACAGCTTCTGAGAAAGGTCCAGCTTGGTTACCTCCTCCAGTGTGCATTCATTGTGTATTTCACTATAGAATACATAAAAGTGCATGATGGCAAAAAAAAGTTTAACTTAGTTTTACTTAGAATTTCCATAGGAAACAATTCAGACCCTCACAGAAGTAAAATATCAATAAATAGGATAGCAGCTCTCTTATCTAAAATGTATACTAAGAACATATATTCAGTTTAACAATATAACTATATATTACAAATAATATATGACAAATATATTGTGCAATGTAATGTTCATCTCCACTTAATGTTTAACTTTTTATTTTCATATTTTGCCAGAAAAATGATGTCTCCTCAGTAGGGATGGCAAGTTCTCCTAAGATTACTTGAAGGAGAACTTTTCTTATCTTATCATTTTGACCAGTTGATTTACTACTACTCTGATTCAAACTAGTTCTGTTTGTAGCGCTGACCTGGAACAAGTGTAGTTAAACGTGTATGTAACACTTAAGCTAGCCACACATGGTTCAATTTTAGCATTCAATTGATGTTAGATAAGATTTTGTAGTTCGATTAAAAAAATTGAAAATCTATTTAAATTTAATCATTGTACACCATATGGGGAGTATGATTATTGTTCAATTTCGACTGAAATGTTATTCAAAGTAATCCAAAATTGTCGATTGAATTCCTCTTATGATTTTAGTTTTAACCGGAAATGATGTGTTAAAGGGAAGAAGCCACAAGGAAAGTGGTTCGATGATTGTACAATCGACCAAAATTTTCCAACCTGTCCGATCACGATTCAATCGACGATTAGACAAAAACCAATCAATAATCGTCAATTGTACTATGTGGGCAGAAAAATGATTTTCTTTCAGTCGATCAAATTTTTCTTCAAAAAATGTCAATTGAACGCTAGAATCGAACCGTGTGTGGCTAGCTTTAGGGTCCCCATACACCTTTAGATCTCTCTGTCAGATTTCCTTTAGATCTCCTTTTGTTTTACCAAAACCATATAATATGAGGGACATTCTAAACCATCAAGTCTACCTGTGTTCAATCGCAGAGGACCCCATACTACATAGTTGGTTGATCTAAAGGATATCTGACATAACGATCTAAAGGTGTATGGCCAGCTTTAAGGCCCCCACACACGCACCGAGTGGGGGCCGACAGAGCTGCTAAGATCAGCTCTAGAAAGCAGCATGATGACATCATCACGATGCAGTCCTGAGCTGACAGCATCGTCGGGCACCCTTTGTGTGCCGGCCGTTAGTTTCAATGAAGATGCCAGTCTTCATTGAAGTTAACGGCACCGACATGTCCAATCTCTGGCCGGCCGAGCTGTGGGGCGACAGGGATCGGTCGCCTCATTAGGGCACCCCCGATCGGCGGCCGATTTTGCCAACGGCCGTGAGCACGCACGCCCATCTGTCGGTGGCAAAATCGCTCGGTGGGTGTATGGCAGGCTTATAACATAGGGAATTCAGCCACTACCAGACATCTGCCATTTTAGCTAGTTGACCTATAATGGCTAACCCCATACTGCTCACATAACAGTCACTTAAACGTCTCCCTTGCACTAATGTTTTTTTGGATAAACTATTTTTTAGTTCATGGACAAATCTTTAAAAAGTTAACTTGGTTTTGTATGTTTTACCTTAGAATATTAAAATAAAATAGACTAATTGGTCTGTGGTTATGCACTGCCAGGTTTTTACTCTCCTCTGCACTACAAATTCATGTGTACTGAAATTAAGCATAAAAGCTTTTTCTCTTACTCTCTGGTGGAAGTTTTTTTTAGCTCTTTCGGTTATTGGACTCCAAAATATATATAAATCAAATCAATCTAATGTGACAAGTAAGTGCAGCCTGGGTCAGAAGTCAGAAAAAAACTTGTTTGTTGCAAAACTTTAACAATGGTGGATTGGCGAGTAGTTCTTCAAAGTTCTTACTCTCAACATGCTTATTAATTATTACAACATGGCAAAATAATATGGGTGCCCCAATGACATTATAAGATGACTAAACATTGATAGTAAGCAATAGAATGTAAAGGAGCAATCTGAAGTTGTTTTTAACACAATGGCCATCTCACAATATTACTGTGTAGGTGCATCTTCATTCTTAGAATATGGTTTATGATGCCAAAGATACCTCCAGCAAGTTTGGTGATGATACCATGTTCAGGGGCTTTGCAATTAACTCGAAATCGTTGAAATTGTTAATGTTTTTTTCAATTCAACCATCTCTAATAATTTAAAGCTTTGGTTCTAGAATAAATTATGTTTTTATCATCTCCTAGACATATAACCCCGCTGTTCATAGGCTGAGCTGCAGTTCTTTTGGGGTGGTTGAGATCCCAAGTAGGACTCAACCTTTTCACAGTCTGTGTAATCTTCAGTCAACTGTTCATGATTCTCTTCAGAGTCTGTAAAGTGGCAATCATAAGATCCATTGTCTGAGGATTGGTCAAAAGGTGCTGTGGACAATGTACTTAAATGCACCTCTCCAAAGCTATTGCTAGATGATACACACAGCGTCTCAAGGAGTGGGCCAATGGTTGTGGTGTTTGAGTTCAACGTGTCTATATTGCCTAAAATAGTAGCATTGATCTCTTCTGATGGATTGAGCAGTTGGATGTTTTTAAGCATCAAAGTCATTTCAGCATTTGATCCTGATGTCTGGACACAGCTACTGTCAGATGACTCATCAATACTGAAGTTTGTTGATGAACTTTTAGAAGCACTATATTCATTACTTTCATGTCCATAATAGTCTCTTCCTAAAAAGTTTCCATGCTTGCGCACTGTATAGCCTCGGCCAGTTAGAGGGTGCTCCTTTATATTATCACTCTTTTCCTTCAATAAAAATAATGTAGCTGATGAAGTCTGATCCATGTATTTATCAATGGTAAGGGTGTAAGGACTCTCATTGGTTACCACAGAGACTGGTAAATCAGATCTTTTGTGTGAAAAGTCCTATAAGATTAGAGAAAAAACAGCCAGGTAAAACATTGGAATACATACATGTTTGATTAAAAAAATTCATAACATTTATGTCATATTATATTCTTCACTAAACATAACCCACACCATACGACAACAGAGAAACAACAAGGAAGTTCTAAATAGAGATTTTTTTAAAAAATTCTACCATTTCGACTGTTTCAAGTTAATTGCAAAGTCCATGAACATGGTATCATCACCAAACTTGCTGGAGATGTAAAGAAGGGTTGGGGGTACACTCCAAAAAAGGAAGAATGTCTCTAACACGAATAGCTTTTTTACAAATTAAGTTCAAAATCAAGTAAAAATTTTGAAAATCGGAATTTCGACTTTCAACTTTGAACTTAATTTATGCAAAAACTCCATGTGCTAGAGCAAAACTTTTTTTTTTCAAATGTTAGAGGCTTTGCAACCAGCTCACAAAGTTAGCAAGTCGAAAAATTCGACCATCTCTAGTTCTAAATAGAGATTAGCAATCAGAAGTATAAAATACAACATTTTCATGCAAATAGCACCTGTTCACATTGATCATCTACATTAAAAAATCATTTTAGGATACTAAAATCAAATCTATATATCTGCGTGGTGCCCTAAACTCCAGCCCTATTGGAAGTCTGTCCTTGACTACACTTCCTCTGTCTCCAAGATTACGATTCCCCCGGACCCTTTGGTCTGTATACTGGGTGTTGTCTCCTCGCTGACGGAGGACGTTTCTTTGTCCATCTCTATCACTAAGGTATTATTTCAGGCCCGCAAGCTTATCCTGGTCCACTGGAAAGGGCGTGAGCCTCCTGGGGTTCGCTCCTTGCTTGATGCCGTCACTATTATGATTAAAATGGAGAAGATTGTGTACACCCGCAGGAATGCCACTGCGAAGTATTATAAGGTCTGGGGTGGCTGGGAGATGGCACTTGGCCTGCGCTATAGACCCTGAGTTCTTTCCCTCTACTCGGTGTTTCTTGCTTAGTAAATTTTTGGTATGTCTATCTGCTGGGAGGATTTTACTGCCCTGTGTACCTGGCACTGCTGTCTTTGATTTACGTGTATACCTTTTTTATTTTGAACATCGGATGTTATGCTGAATTTTCTTACGCTGTAATGTTTGCGCAATTTGTTTAATAAAAGTTGATTTAAAAAAAAATAATCTATATATCTGCAAACATATACTGTATGTCTACTTCATAGGGAAGTGAATATATAAATAGAACTAATTTAAGTGTGTCTTATCAGATGGGACATCTCTAGTCCATTCCTTTTTTGAATCCGGTAGTGGCTCTGGCTCCCCTCTGCTCGTTCCCTGCAATCAGCAGAGATAATGCCTATGGGGGTCCGCATATTGACATGGAGATTATGCAGTGGCTTGATCATGTGATGATGCTGTGGGCCCATGGCAAAGAGAATCCACCTTTAGGCATTATCTTCCTTCTTTGTGTCCCTTCAAGCCTATTGAAGCTTGATGCAACACATTTTGGTAATTTATTGATTAAGTTCAAAGAGGTTTTATTAAATAGTGTTTTTCTTTCTGGAGGTATGATGTTGAAAGTGTTATGGGAAATTTATACAGATCTAAATTTTTCTTCCGCCGCATATACATAGGGTCATCAATGACACCAGAAATGCAAGGACTTGGGACATCTATGTTCAGTTTACCACGCGGTAAACATTATGGGTGTTCGACCCGCCCCCTATATCTTAACATGGAAGCAAAGTTTAACCCCTTACCCTACAGTCAGGTGGGACAGTAAAAAAAATTTCCCACCTGGAGGACACCCCCTCCTTATAAAAAAAAAGCAACCCGCCAGCCAATTTCCATTTATCCTGTGGATGGAAGCTTCAATCTATAAAATGTTTGTGTTTAGATACACTAAAGCAGCTCAGCATTATAATGTTAACAATAGTCAGGGGTGCACATAACTTTTTTAGTGAGTTACTCGGTTGAGTACCAGGAGATGGTGTTTGGTACCCCATATGTAGAGTGGTCTGCCTCACTGTCGTACTCACTGTCCTCTGCGTCAGCCTCTGCATGGTTGATTCTGCTGCAGATTGACCTCTCTGTTCCTGATTGATTGATCCTCCCATCCACAGATCAACAGCTAGCTATGGGTCAAATTTTATTCTCACAGTTCAACACCTTTGAACCTCCAGATCTCAGTATAAATCTCAGTATCATTGATGAGCGACTAGGCAAATGAGCGACTATTCGTAATCTCCAATATCCGTGTTTGTGGACATGGATTGCGATCTAAAAATCGCAATGCCATCAAATATGCGCAATGCATGCAAGTCAATGAATTTTGTATATTCGACTGGGAGAATATTGATCATTTCTGTCAAAAAAAAAATTGCATATGATTGCATAATCGCAATCCATTGCAATGAATAGAATTGCAAAAACTCACAATAAATCGCGATGGCGGTGGATATCCGATGATGTATTTGCAAAATTTCGAAATGGCGATATTCAAGCTAAATATTCGAAAATCAATTATTTAAGCTCATATCTGATTTTCATCCCCCAGATCTCCAACACCCTTATAAGTCCAATCTTTTTTGAATTAGTAATTTATATTCCCAATTTGACACCCCTTACTGCAACCTTTTATAGTTATTAAAGTTTCCCTGCGGTTATCCAAGTGACATAAATGGTATACGTTTAACAATAAAAACAATAAAAATTGCTGAAGAAAGTTGTGTGGAGATGTAATCTCAACTCAATCTGTAATATCAGCTTTAGCCACCGGATGTCACTAGAGAGCACTTGTCGTCAGAGCACAACAAAAGCACGCTCCTTCTCATCAGAGAGGAAGGGGAAAGCTCGGTGCATCTCTCTTCCTGTTGTACGCAGATGCACTTAGGAAGCAATATAAAGGTACGCAGAGCTAGGTTTTAGACCATTTTGCATATCAGCGTACTGCTTATGTGCACCCCTGCAAATAGTTCAGCACTGACATCCTGAATTATGAGCTGACAAGATGCTCAGCACTCAGACATTATACAGAACAATTAAACTCCAAGCAGCTCAGCACTGACATTATATTGAACACAGATAATATCAGTCTCACAATATGGGGATAACCTGAAAAAGACATTGCAGAGAGATCTGACTTAATGCGATGTGCTGGAGAAGGTATGGTCAGGCTGGCAACCCACTCCAGCTAACTTTTGGCAAAATCTGCAGAGATTTCTGGCCATTAGGCGTGAAAAACATCTGTATATTTTGGAGGAAGTTTAGAAATTGATCCCCCTCTGGCATGACACATTGAAGTCAATAGAGGTTCGCAGTGAACATGCAAACGGCAGGTATTTGCAGAAGTTTGATTTGCCTGTTCAAGTTGCAGACAAAGTTAGTCCATCACTACTCACAAGGCCGTTAGAGGCTTTGGTCTGATTGCTCTGTCGGGACCCGTTCAAACTAAAGCCTGCCATACACGCACAGATCGGCGGCCGATTTTGCTGCCGACCGATGGGCGTGCGCACTCGCGGCGTTGGTCGGTGGCAAAATCGGCTGCCGATCGGGTGTGCACACATGGGGCGCCAGATCCCTGTCACCCCACCGTTTGGCCGGCCAGAGAACAGACATGTCCGATATTCTCTGGCCGTTGCCAGCCGATGCCGTTACTTTCAATGAAGACTGGCGTCTTCACAAAGGGTGCCCGCCGATGCTATGAGCTCGGGATAGCAACGTGATGACGTCATCATGCTGTTTACCAGAGCTGATCTTAGCAGGGAGGCCTTAAAGGTGGTTTCGGTTTAAGAGGATATAAGCTACCATGTCTGCTTTCCAGACGTATTGCACTGTTCTGTATACAAGTGTATGAAACAGATAGAAATGCAGACTGCAGGGCATTTGCGTGGCATGTTAGTGTTAGCGCAAATGCAGGACTAGTGTGAAAGGTACCTTGTGTAATCAAAAAGTTTACCCACCTCTGGTCTAAACACTCCAGTGATAGAAATCTAGCCCTGATTGCTTGGTTTTTCACATAGACAATAAATTGCCACAGCGCGGTGGGAGGAGGGGCAGAGCTAAAGTTGGATGCACCCCAACAAACCAACAGGATTGTACTGCTTTGAACCCCCACATCTCATAGATCATAAGTGAAATTTTAAGGGTTTATGTCTACATCCAGTTTAAATGTCATTGTTATATATCAGCTGTCACACAGTGCTTCCCTCTTTTACATAACCTCTCTCTTCTCTACTCTCCCTTTGAACCCCCAAAACTCTAACACACTTAGTAATACTACGCTAAAACCTCAGATATCCAACATCACTTGTAGCACAGAGCTAACGTTTTTATGATTAGCAATTTATTATTTACTTTAGTAGTAATTTACTAAAAACAATAACCCTCAAAATGACCTACCCCTTAGATCAGTGATGGCGAACCTATGGCATGCGCACCTTTGGCCAGAGGTGGCACCCAGGGCCCTCTCTGTGGGCATGTGAGCTGCTAGCCAGCACAGAGGAAATAACTGCAGCCTATTGGCTCTCAATGCTGTTAGTTCTCTTCCCCTCTTGCACACAGCACCCTATACCCTCTCCTATTCTATCTTATAAGAAAGTAGAGTGTGTGTTTACATGCTGTGTGTATGTATATTGTGTGTGTGTGCATTTCAGGTTATATTGCCATGCCGGCACTTTGAGTTAAATAAGTTGGGTTTGGGTTTCAGTTTGGGAACTTGGTCTCCAAAAGGTTTGCCATCACTGCCTTAGATACAATGTTGTGTTCAGTGTAGTGTACAAATGCTTTTCTAAATTTTGGTGTATACGCTGCTGCTAAACAAGTGGAATACCAAGTAATAAAGTACTCAGATTTACAAATCTAAATCTTAAGATTAAAGTTGAAATAAGGTCCGAAATCAGCCGCTAAATAGATCTAAGCCATTACGAACATGTCCTTTATTCTTAGACCGATTTAATTACTTTGGATGGAGACCAGCATCCCCATCCAAAGTAAGTGCTGGCACACAAAGGGTGGCCAGCTTATTCTCAGCAGGAGCAGCAGGTCAACACGCGCAGTCGATTGGCTGGGAAATTGGCAGAAATTTGAAACATGTATGGGGGGGTTTAGGTAATACTCTTACAATACAATATTTCCGCAAAATGTGTTTGAATGTGTATTACTGTACAAATGGAAAACCCTGAATTATAATGGATACTCTTTTTTTAGCACTACAAACAGTTCTACTGTATATCCTGCTCTCCTCAACAGACATCTCAGTGCACAATATACCCTAACTTTAAGATTTAAGGATTAAAAATAATCATCGAATACCTAACCCTACCCATGCACTAATACCTTCACATTTTGATGGCGTTATGTTAGCATTTATAGCATGCTATATGCAAGCTGATATTTTGTAGCAGCTTATATATTTCATGTTTATGGGTCTTCATGAATTGGTTAGTCATATACTTGTATCATTATTAGTGATGAGCAGCATAGGCAGTATTTGTATTCGCAATTGTTTCTCCCTAATATTCAAAATAAATGAGAGAATACATCAGCACTTGTACAAGTGCATATTGCGAATGCCATGCACAGTAGTTCCTGGTACTGATGTAAAAAATCATGAATATTCGTGATTACGAACATATGGCAAATTCTCAAAGTGCTCAATAAAAATTTGAGATTAGAATATTTGTGATCAACACTAATAATACTGGTAGCAATACTAAGGATTAGGGATGGTCGAAAAATTTGCAGTGCGAATTTTTAAGTAGAATTTTGATGGGGATGATTTAGTCGAATTTTGATGGGGCCATTTCGACTTTTCGCCAAAAAAGTCAAAAAGCAGCCTGATATTTCGACTGAAATCGAAATTTCAAGGTAAAAAATAACTTTGCTTTTAATTTGCCGTGCAGCTATTTCGTGTGCGAGTATCGCCATTTTATTTAAAATTTACGCATTGGCGGAAATTCGCATTGGCGGTAATTTGCATAGACGAAAATTTGCATGGTGCTAGCTAATTTTTCAGCTTATTGCAAAGCCCCTGAAAATGGTATTCTCACAAAAATTGCTGGAGGTGTAGAGAAGGGTTGGGGAAACATTGCTGGTGATGTAGAGAAGGGTTGGGGAAACATTTGAAAACAGTAAGTTTTGCTCTAACATGTCAAGTTTGTGTATAAATTGGGTTTAAATCTTAGCTCTGATTGTAAAGCTCTGCTACTATGTACACTGACTCTTCTATTATAGCTCAAGCTCATACAGCAAATCGAAATTTTCCACCTTATGTGAATTTTTGACCTTATGAAAATTTTAGGCTATATGCAAATTTTTGAGTGTTTATGCGAATTTTTGGCGTTATGCGAATTTTCGACTTCGACTAGAAAAAAGTCGAAATTTCGCAGTCGAATCGAAATTCGATTGGGAAAAACGAAATTTAAGTAGAATCGTATTTTATTCATTCCGACCATCTCTACTAAGGATGACACAATATTTCTGTTTCTTCATGTTCCTCTAAATATGTACAATCTTTCTAGAAGCTGAACTGGAATAAGGAGGGCTGAGTAAGAGCAACCGCTTAGTCTAATGATCCAATAGCACAGGTGTCTTTACACTTGACACACATATTATCTTTATCATCATTTATTTATATAGCGCCAACATATTACGCAGCGTTGTAAAATACATTAGAGTGGAGATACAACACAATATAATACACACAGGTTATGACACAGGCGGAGTAGAGGACCCTGCCTGATCTGGCTTGCAATAGCCTTATCCTATAAAAATAATTCATAATGTCACATTTCAGTGCCTTGTTTTATACCGCAGAGTAAAGGTAGTCGATTTTTCCCAGATTTCTGCACAGCTGAGCATTGTGCGCGTTCACAGCACTGAGCTCTGCACAAATCTGGGCAAAAATCTACCCGTGTATGCGGTTTCTATTGATCTCGCTCGGCCGAACAGGTTACCAACATGTTGGTAAACCTTGTTCGATATCCTATACTTTGAATAGGGACCCTTGGTTTCCCATTCAAAGTATAGAACTGGCTGACAGCTGGCTCCTGATATCGGGGAAGCCGGGCAGTAGTGCAATGACGTCATTAGCCGTGTATTCCAGCCTTTAGTAAACCTTTACAATCAAAATTGTCTATTTAGGTTTGCTGTATATTATGCTTCATGCTGTAATTACAATTATCCATGCAAAACACACAGTACAAAACTCATTAAACTCACCAATACTGTAGGAGTTGCAGCCCGCTGACTTGTCTTATACCAGATGATGAAAATCAGAGCTCCAACAAACATGACAAACAACGTTACTGGAAGTCCAAACAGTGGCATTAAATGATGGCTTTGATCTAGAAAAAGGGCATAAATGTGTATTTAAAATTTTTTTGCTCATCTAATTAACATGCAAGAACAATCATCTTCTTGTCTGGTGAATGGAAAGGCATTGTACCAGGTACACGAATATATCTTACAAAAGTGAGTACTGTAAACATTGTTGTAACTAGTTTATAATACCTTTTCAAAGGACAACACTGAAGATATGACACTTTGTATAGCTTTTATAACAGTGTAAATTTGCTGTCCCCTCAAAAAAACTAATCACACAGCTATTAACCTTCTGGGCGTTACGCACGAAGCCAGTAGGGGCGCAATTTGATCTTGGATCAAACCGTGCCTGAGCCAGGATCAGGTGCAATCACTGGCTCTCCGTAAGCCTGCAGCATTTCTGTGTAGCTGCAGGCTCACAGAGCTTTTCAAGCCCCGTGTCTTCTGTGTCATCAGTGACGCCGAAGAGGTGGGGGGGGGGCGCCATAGACCTCCATGTTAATGGAGGGGGCGTCACTTTCCCCCCCGTAGTGAGCACAAAAAGCCTGTAATGCCCAGGAGGTTAATGTCTAAACCTCTGGCAACAAAAGTTAGGACACAGTGAAAAATGTCCAAATTGTCTCAGCCGTTTTCCTACCTTGTGTCATGCTTAGTCTTAACGTGGCAATACATGGGTTGATTTTCGGTTTGCTCAATATATAGAGTTATAGGTTAACGTGCGCGTTTGCGATCGGACGGAAAATCGTAAAAGACAATGTAAGTCCCGGTCAATCCTGGAGGCATTGTGGAGAGTTGAGAGAAGCACACAGGATTGGCTCTGCCGACCATATGTCTTCCCATCTTCTGTGTGGCACGGAGATCCCTAAATCCGTCCTCTCGGGTTAGGTGTTGCAGACCAGTGTTGCCCTGACAACACGGGATGCACGTGCATCTCTTCTGGAGCGCATATGCTCTCCGGAAGTGATGCACGAGATAGAGCGGAAATGCGCCTCAACGAGGCGCATTGCGCCCGCCCAAGACGACGGTGAGTCATTGGCGCACGTCATCAGAAGGTGCTGGTTACTCTGGCGCCGTGTGACGTCGCCTGATCTCGCCGTCATCGTGGCAGGAAACGATGGGCTATTTAAACTGACTGTGGACTTTAGACAATGCTACTGACCGCCCAAGGACAGGACCGAACCAGGACACCTGTGTTAGCAAGCAGACCCTCTGCGTAAAAGTAAGTGTTACTAGGCATCAGAACCCTGACTGTATGTTGACTGAATATCAATGTTATGTAAGACATTATATACCCTTACTTCTATAGCACACTGGGATCAAATGTATGCTATTTCTAAAATCTAAACAAGGACTGACAAAGACTGACAGGACTTCTTAGTGAACGGAAGGTGGGTGCTCGTGATTACTTTATGTTAGGACCTGTGTAAATGAATTAGATTTTGGGCACAACCTCTGATATATCAGGGGCTTTCTCTCTCTGCAGAGACCCCTATTAGGTTCCTATTCACATTGGTGTTGGGGGTCCGGTAAGGGTGAAGGGTCATCATGACTTCTAGACAGGTTTTCAACGCCTCTCTCCCCTTCCACGAACAGTGCCCCCCCTGCGGGGCTTCGTTCGCCAGGTGTCGGACAAATTTTGGGCATAACCTGGTCTTGGTGATACGGCGGTCGCCTAGTGAGTTTTGGCAAGACGTCCTCCGACCCATGCCTAGTGGAAGAAAAAACCATCTAAACTGGTAAGCCGAAATAAATTTGTTATAAATTTGTGACTTATTCTCTCCTAGGAGAGAAAACCAGGGATTGACTTTTGATTTCTCTATATATACAATTAACTATGACAAAATAGACTGTTGATGTGTCTCGGCT
>CM070033.1:102720813-102739850 GCA_036250615.1 Ptychadena robeensis | reverse complement strand
GTGGTGGAGTGTATTGTTTTTTTTGTTTTTTTCCGATATGCACATGCATTGTATCAGTGTAAGGCTGACATCATGTTTAATACACATAGTGCAGTATAATCATATCATTGTACGGATGTATAATATTTGAAATGAAAAATAAAAATAAAGTGTTAAAAAAAAGAAGGGAACACATGCATAAACATGAGCCAGATTGATGGCTGCTTCGAGCGGCTTGCACGCTTACAGCCATCTATCTGGCTCATATCTAATGCGACTATCCCTGTTTTCGAACAGTAATATCGGACATGACCACCTATCCTCCGCTGCAATACTTAATATCAGTGAACTTGCTGATTGTTCCAGGTCTACTCAGAAGAGGCAGGGGTGCAAGGCCATTGACCAGTATTATATGCAGGCAATGTCGCTTTTCCTTCCTACATGGATACAGGAAGGAGGGTGGAAAATCAAAGGAGTGTATCCAGTACTCTGCCTTGATTGCCCGTATTGCTTTTTTCTTTTTCTTTTTTTAAGGATGAAATGGACAGAAGGCAGGGAGGTTAAAACAATACAAAATTATATATATGCATAGAGCATTCTTTATTTTTAAAATATATATTATTTACTTTGCATTACATCATGATCATGTATGGACAATTGCATACATTTTGATAATTTCCTTACTGTGTGTTAATAAAACCAGGAAAAAAAAAACAGAGGCAGGTCTGTGATCTATCGTGATCCATCTTTTGGACCCCCCATACCCCTGACCTTTCCATTTCATTGCACATTGGGCAAAACATGTTAGCAATTCAAAAACATGCACAATACATCCAAGAGGTGCATTCACATGAAAATGCATGTCAATAGACATAAAGTAGATAGGTTGGGTTTAAATTTTACAATAAAATGTAAATCAAGTTTTCGAGTTGCAAAATTTTATTTAAGCTCCTGGCCATCAAGTATTAGTTGAAGGCGATGGTAATTACTGTACAGCCTAGGTGCCCAGGGGGTCGCATGAGGCCCTCCTCAGTCCTCCACTTGCAGTCCCCGAAACCTTACTGTTCATGCATAGGAACTCATATTGCATCACATAACCTCTGAATAAAAATGTGCATCACCACACTACAGTGTTACCCAATTACCACACTTCAGTGTTACCCAATGCTTGAAGTATCATTTAAAATAAGTTTTGGTATTTAAAAATGATAAACAATGTCTTCGAGCTCCGCCTCCTGCTGTCAATTCTTCTCATTATAAAATGCTTATACGAGTCAGTATAAATTGAAAAAGTTATATGCAGCCCTTTAGTGATGCTGAGGGCCGCGCTTGTGGCCCTCCATATAAACTCAGTTGCCCACCACTGCTGTACAGAGATGAGTTACAACATACATCTCAGAGTCACTGTTGAGACACATTTAGAAACTCACTCTATCCTTGCAAAATGCTATTGAAACCTGAGCTAATCTAACACTCCTAGAAACTGCTTGACTCGGAATTTAACCCTGTCCAGGCGTCACTGCTGTCCACTGGCCTTCAGAAGCATTGCACATTGTTCTTCTCTGCTATGAGGTATGGCATCTCACATGCTTTTCACGTCCCCCTTCCTTAGCCAGGTCAGGTCTACACCCAGTGCCTCTGCAATTGACAATATGGGCCCCCAGGCTTAAACACTACAAACACACCCTGACAAATGTCTGAGTGAATCTAGCCTAAGGCTTTATGGTAATATACTATGAATGCTTTCTGAGTGACTAACATTGTTCAATGACTAATTGCTTGTTAAAGTTCTGTATTAAAAAAAAATTCCAACCCGAGTCTTGAGTAAATATAAAACCCAATATGAATTTCTAATTAAACAGTGCAGGTCACATTGCAGAATCAGATGCCGCTTCTTATTACAAATATAAGTAGAAATTATTCATATATTAGACTAAAACATATATTATATATGCATATACATGTAACAGAGTGGCCTGGGTATAATATGTAGAGCCTGTGCATAAAGAGTTGGATGTGCTCTGCTGAGATGATGTGAAGTGATGTAACATGATCCTGTTGCTGTGCAGAATAGATGGCTTATTTTGTTACTGTAAAGGTCAAGTGATTGCTAGAAACCTCTATGTGATTTAACCATGACCAAACCATCTGGGAGTGCCCTGCCTGGGAATAAGTGACATAAGGGCCATATTCCTGGTGGAAGGGGCCTGCTCCTGGGTGCCTTAGCAAGAGACCAGTTGGGGTCTGGAGTGTCGTGCTGGACACTAGCCCCTGTGGGAGATGGACACCATCGGTCCGTGGGGTGGAGGACCAGTATTTTGCCAAGATGTAGCTGAAGAGGGGCACAAGGGTACCCTGACCCAGTGGAGTTGTGATTAAGTTGTGGATTGAGGGCTAGGCAGGAGACTTAAAAGTTGGCAACGGCTGCTCCCACATGGCTGACATGGAACTGATTGCTGTACCTGCCGAACATCAATAAAAGGTACCAATTCTTACACCAACTGGCAGCATGTTTATAGACTTTATTGGGACGTGTGCAAGGGTATGCATTGGGTACTGCTTCTAACAAGTGGTGTGTTAATTAGACGCCAGGTGCAACATTCTGTAGAGAAAGGGCCAGACAGTGAGAAGTGCTTGAAGACCCCAGACCCTGACCCTTGGTTCACCTGGTACGTGTGTGTGTGCACTCATTGCAGACAGGGGCAGTACATCCATTACATACACACATACAAACAAAGCCTCTTGTGCCCTCTTAATGGCATGACAGTCCTGCTTCACAATACTTAAATAGTTTTGTGGGTGTGAGCTTTCTGCTCCGATATACAGCAGGGTGTTGCTCTACCTCAATTCTCTGGGACAAGACTGCTCCCATGTCCACATTGGACACATCAATTAAAATGAACTATTTTCCAAAGTCAATGTGCGCCTAGTACAGGTCTTCTGCACAGGTCCTACCAAACCAAAGTGGACCCTTTTCCAATGTGCTATTTATATGTCGTTATAAGAATGAACTACTTCAACTTGGACATTTTTTCATTTATAAATTCTAACTGTTGTTAACGTTTATATACCCTGTTAATTGGGCAATGTATTTGTCCATTTAAAGAAAACTGTGCATGTCACTTATACGTCAATCTTTTATCTTTTGTTACCTAAACATTCCACATAACTCACCTTGCCAGCAAGGAGACAAGATGAACAAGGTTCATCGGTCACAAAAATACAATCATTTATCATATGATATAGGTGTGCCAGAGAGCAAGGTAATAATTCTGGATATTTGTTTTGCATAGCTGATGTTGATAAGATAGATATGCCTATTCATTCCTCTGGACCTATACTTCTGAACTCCCAGAATCTTTTCTATGTCAAAATGTCCTTTAACCTTTTGGCCCACCTTCTGGTGTAGAGCCGACACCTGGATGTCCGTGTTTGGTACGTTCGGCCGAACTTCTCCGAAAAGTCTGGGTTCGGCAGTTGAACCCGAATAAAACTTTTTGTCCCTAACCCCATTGAAGTCAATGGGGACACAAACTTTTCAACACTAAAATCGCTCTAAAACACTCAGGGAAAGGACTACAGGGCTGCAAAAGGCACCAAAATGACCACAAGAACTGGACTAATGATCTGCAAACAAATCTGGATAGATAAATTACTTAAAAAAACATCCAATAATACTTATTGTCATAAAAATCCCATTGAAGCGAAAAATTAGGAGTAGGAGGAAGTCAGTATGGAGGAGGGGGCAATGCAGCCCACGATGTCAGTCAATAGTTGGTACCAGAAATATGTCTCACCCACCAGAAAAAATTGCCATTTTGTGGCATAGTTGCCACTACACCACAGGCAGAGAAGGACGCAAAAGCCATAACACCCATAACACAGTGTGTGGGACACGGAAGGACAGCATTTCAAATGGCAGCAATTTATTAATGCTGGCATTCAGGGCCTCCTCCCAAGTGCACAAAGCACTCTTGGAGACAGTAAAGGGGGCATAAAACCCCTGCTCCAACAAGTACACACATTTGTGGCATATTTGCCACTACACCACCAATGGGGAAGACCATAGTACAGTACCATTGGTCAGCCGGAAACGATTATGTGGGTCTTTGCATCCCATCCACTAACTGGATTAAGCCACCCATACACCTTTAGATCACTCCATACAATTTCCTTTTCATCTACCAACCACTATGTAGTGCCGGGTCCTCTCTGATAGAATACCACAGAAATCCTGGCATTCAGGGCCTCAAAGCCTGTTTTTGTTTTCCCACTTGGAGACAGTAAAGGGGGCATAAAACCCCAACTCCAAGCATTACACAGACTATGGCAACGCAACAGTGGAATTGGCCAGCCAGAAAAAGAGAAATCCTGGCATTCAGGGCATCAAAGCCTCATTGTGTTTTCCCACTTGGAGATAGTAAAGGGGGCATATAACCCCAGCTCCAAGCAATACACAGACTATGGCAACGCAGCAGTGGAATTGGCCAGCCAGAAAAGACAGAAATCCTGGCATTCAGGACCTCAAAGCCTCATTGTGTTTTGTCACCTGGACCCCCCCAACTCCAAGCATTGAACACATTTGTGGCATACATGCCACTACACCACTGATAATGAAGACACTGACCATAGTACAGTCGAATTGGTCAGCCGGAAAACACAGAAATCCTGGCATTCAGGGCCTTAAAACCTGATTTTGTTTTGCCACTTGGAGACAGTAAAGGGGCATATAACCCCAGCTCCAAGAAGTACACACATTTGTGGCATACTTGCCACTACACCACGTATATTAAAGATACTGAAGCCAGTACAGTGGAATTGGTCAGCCGGAAAACACAGAAACCCTGGCATTCAGGGCCTCAAAGCCTCATTTTCTATCCACTACATTAACACAGTGTGCCGTTAGGGAGATATAACGCCCCTGCCCGTGCTTGCTGGTCCACGTATCCGTTAGGTGCACCTTGCCACAGATGGCAATGCGCAGGGCACACCTAATTTTGTCCACCACTTGGTCGTGCAGGGCAGGGATGGCTCGCCTAGAAAAGTAGTGGCGGCTGCGAACAACATACTGTGGGTGCTACCTCCACCTCTTCCTCCTTCCATCCCATGTGGGGTTTAGGACCTCATCATCCTTGCCATCATCTTTCACCAAGTCTTCAACCCTTCTGCCCTTCTTGGCAGTCTCCACATTCCACACAAAGGCGCAGCAGTTGGTATCTGTGTTTCGTTATCATCCTCATCAGACACCTGCTTTGCAGGTCCTTCCATCTCCACATCTGGCGAGATAAGCAGTTGAGCATCAGTGCACTCAATCTCTTCCACTTGTTGGGCAGGGCTAGGTGGACGGCCCATGGCAAAATGCTCATTCGTGTCCTCAAAAAGCAGTAGAGACTGCTGCATGACTTGGAGCTCAGGCTGCTTATCAGTTTCGCCAGAATTGATGGAGATGGACGGATGTCCAGCTGCAGAAGGTGCCAACTGTGTGCTTTGAGATGAACACCGGGTGGCAGACGTGGAGAAAGGGATACTATGGCCTGCACTTGTTCTGGCCTAACCATTCTACCAGCGGTATTAGGACCTATAAAATATTGGTGATGGCTCTTTTCCGCTTGTTTTCCGCTTGTAGATGGCAGAGATGGACCACGTCCTCTGCCTGCAACACCATGGCCACCATTGTCCCTCTCCCTCTCATTATTTATTTTCCCTAAAAGTGTGGAAAAAAATACTTTCAGCACAGATATGTGGTATCTGACACTAAATTCTATTTCTAATGGAGAGCAAGCAAATCTACTTAATTGAAACAGATGAGATGTGAAAAACTTTTTTTTTCTGAAAAGTGTGGAAAAAAATACTTTCAGCACAGCTATGTGGTATCTGACACTAAATTCTATTTCTAATGGAGAGCAAGCAAATCTACTTAATTGAAACAGATGAGATGTGAAAACCTTTTTTTCCCTGAGAAGTGTGGAAAGAAATACTTTCAGCACAGCTATGTGGTATCTGACACTGAATTATATTTCTAATGGAGAACAAGCAAGTCTACCTTATTGAAATAGATGAGATGTGAAAAACTTATTTTTTCCCCCTAAAAATGTGGAAGAAAATACTTTCAGCACAGATATGTGGTATCTGACACTGAATTCTATTTCTAATGGAGAGCAAGAAAATCTACTCCATTGAAATACTTTCAGCACAGATATGTGGTATCTGACACTGAATTCTATTTCTAATGGACACCAAAAGAATCTAAAAAAAAAAACTCTCCCTTCCTGACACACAATGTGCCTCTCTATCTGTCCCTTACTATCTGTCCCTTTTTATCTAGCTCTCTTTGAAGCCTATCTCTCCCTACAGAAGACACACATCCTGTCCCTATGCCTGCGCGCTGTACAGTGGTGGCGCACCGGGGCTCGCATTTATATAGAGGCTGGCTCACGTGCGCACTGGCCACAGAGGGCATGACAGTGAGACACGACTAGGGCTGAAATGTAAAAGGCTTGTTGATTGGCTGCACTGCAGCTAATCAATAAGCTGAATTAATGGCACGAACACGGATATACAGAAATATGTCTGTGTTCCGGTTCATTTATAGAAAAGCCAAGATGTCCGTACCGAACCCGAACTGTTCGCTCAACTCTACTTATGATCATGCACCACACATTAAACATTAGTCAACAAGGGACGGTTCAATTACCACCAAGGTTCAAAATGTTTAAACTCACAAAAATAGTTTTGTGATTTATGAAAAACATATAGGAGGGTCGCCTCTGTTGATGTACCCAAGGGTGAACTGAGAAGTCTGTAAATGGACCCAGGGGTGAACTGAAAAGTGTGGTGTAGATTTTGTTTCACATGTCTACCTGTCAAAAGCCTTCTTATTTTATTTGTCTTAAGTATAATTAGATCCAATAGTTTAAATTTTATTGCTATAGCTTATATAACTTATTTTAATATGATATTATATAGATGTAAAGGCAAGGTGTTCCAACCCTATTTGGCGTTATTCATACTATTTGAAAAAAATTGGTTCGGTATGGAAAAACCGAGATGTCCTTACCGAACCCGAACTTTACAGTTTGGGTTCACTCAACTCTGCTTATGATCATGCACCACACATTAAACATTAGTCAACAAGGGACGTTTCTATTACCACCAAGGTTCAAAATGTTTAAACTCACAAAAAGAGTTTTGTGATTTATGAAAAACATATAGGAGGGTCGCTTC
This sequence comes from Ptychadena robeensis, assembly GCA_036250615.1. Classification (NCBI taxonomy): domain Eukaryota; kingdom Metazoa; phylum Chordata; class Amphibia; order Anura; family Ptychadenidae; genus Ptychadena; species Ptychadena robeensis. The sequence continues at coordinate 102,732,647 of CM070033.1, read as the reverse complement.
TGTTGATGTACCCAGGGGTGAACTGAAAAGTGTGGTGTTGTCAGGTCCCCGCTCAGCAGCCCCCTCTGTCAACCTCTCTACCTTCCTCAGCGTCACCGGTTGCTCCTTCCCCGCATGGGGACACTGCCAGCGATTCCAGGGGTACGTCAGGGTCCTCTGGCCTCCCAGCCCGTCCTGCGCATGCGCGGGCGCGCGCTCCCGTGCGCGGCATTGCGCGCATGCGCGAGCAGGAGCGTGAACGAGATCCTTCACCTGAATTTTAATGCAATAGCAGGAAGTGTGTCTCCAGGTTGCCCCTGAGGGGTGGTGCTGGAGACTCACTTGCCTATATAAACCTGGTCAGTTTCATACACTCATCGCTGGATGATTGCAGCTTGCTGTTTGACCCAGGCTTGCTATTGTTTTTTGCTTTGGATTTGACTACCCGGTACCTGACCCTCGCTTTGTATTTGAACTACCCCTGATCTCGGAACCTGACCTCTGCCTGTTTTATTTGACTTCGCCTCTCGTCGCCCCCCGCTCGACCCCGCTTGGATAACGTTGACTCTCGACTCTGCCCTGCCTCGACCTCCGCTAGTGACCCCGACTATTCTTCAGTCTTCCCCCTTAGAGGAGACCCAGCCAAGGACCGTGTCGCCAACAGCCACACACACCGATCTGGAGGGTAAGTCGGGAAACAGGACCTGGCCAACCGGGAGCGAGAAAAGACCACAGGGTCCCCCTCAGGGATCCCTGCCTATCTCCCGCTAGGGGCTCTGGGAGAAGACCCCCGGTTGCTTAGACCCCCTGTCCCTGACACCCCTGCGCCAATCCAGGTTGTGTGCCGTGGGATCCTAACAGAATCATCCGCCATGACGACCTCTGGGAAGAATTTTTGGGAGGATTTATGCAGACAGGTGCGTTCGTCTCATATCGGTTCGCCAGCTTCAAGAAGCCAAAGCTCAACCGGCACCACCATTAAGGGAGACGCGCGCGCTGTCGCACCAGAACCCAAGCTACCTCTCCCACCAGGTTCCTCTCTGTGATAGGGCAGAATTCGATACTTTTCAGAGTGGTCCCTGCCTACTCCCTTCTCGTTGTTACCCAGGACCTTCAGTCGATAACGTATCAAGGTCGGAACCATCATGTCTCTTCTCCAGGTGAGGCCACAGAGGTGGGCCTTCAAACTAGCCAAACAGAGTGACCCGCTATGGCCACTCAGAGACTTTTTCCAGAAACTCGGGCATTGTACAGTGACCCCCTTAGAGGTGAGACCGCTGATGCTGCCATCCGTGCCCTACGCCAGGTCGCCGTCCTGTGGAGAATATGTGGCCGATTTCCACAGATTATCATCCTACTTGAGTGGAATGACTCATCTCTGCGTAGTCAGTTCCGGGTTGGCTCTCGGAGGCTCTGAAAGACGAGCTAGCCCTTGTAGGCGTACCACAGACTCTGCAGGCTCTCAGAGATCTTACGATTGACATTGACCGTCGTCTCCGGGAACGGAGAGCAGAGCGGGCGGGCCTTCTACTAACGGTCTCCCACTCGTGTTCAGCTCGTTTTATTAAAAAAAACCCCAATATCGGGGGTCCCGGACCCCGTTCCTCCCACCGTCGTGAGCTCTCCTCCTGAGCCTATGCAAATAGGGGCCACTACTCGTCCTAAACCTTAAGCCACAGGCGAACGTGAGAGAAGGTTTCCACGAAACCTTTGCCTCTAATTGCGGCGAACCCGGACACCAGCTCCGCTCCTGTCCCGTCCGGCCTGTTGTTGGTGTTTCGTGTGTGCTGTTCGTGGTGAGAGAGGTAGGTTTTTGGTGGTTTCGTGTTGCTGCCAGATGTCCCCCCGCCTTGGTCTTTTTTACACCCTCCTTTCTTTTACAGGGTCCTCGCAGTGAGGTCACTCAATGATTGAGGGCATACTATGACTCGGGGGCATGCGATTTGCTTCATTTGATTGCCGCTTTCCCGCCCCCAACCGCCCATCGGACCTGCAAACTCCACGAAAGGCTAAAAGCACCTTACCCTCTACACGCCCTGCAATGGCTCCTTCCTATGCTACCCTCAGGTCCGGTTACCCCACACCCCGACCCCACGTTCCTCACTCCACACCTTTTCTGGACATTCGGAGAAAATCATGTGTTCGGTTATCCCTCGTCCTTATTCCCTGTGGGTATTTAGGGTCTACCGTGGCCTCATACGCCACATCCCACATCGACTGGGCCTCCGTCAGGAAACGTCTCGTTCACGCGGATACTGTCTGTGTCATGCCAGGCCCCCCCAGCTCGCTTCCTATCTCTCACTGACGGTCCCTCCGACCGCTCTTACTCCCTCCCATTATCATACGTTTCGGACGGCTTCATCAAGAAGGGTTGCAGACGTCTGCCGCCCCCACCGACTCTATGACTGCCCAATTGAACTACTCCCAGTGGGCCAGATCCCCTACGGGCACATCTACCACCCTCTGGCAAAGAGAAGGAATCCCCTGGCGTTGAAGGAATCTCTCGAGGCCGCTCTAAAGAGGGGTTTCATACTGCGCTCCACCTCACCCGCCGGGGCAGTGATGTGCTTTTGTCCCCCCCCCCCAGACAAGGACCATTCATTGCGGGCCATCCTAGACTATCGCAACTTAACGCCATAACCATTAAACCGGTACCCACCACCCCCCCACCCGCTTCCCCTCCTTGTCGGACTTGACCCAGCGCCTCCACTCTGCCATTTGTGCTCTAAACTCGACCTGCGGGGTTTCCTACAACCGGTCCCGTGTGCGCCCCCGGGGATGAGTTGAAGACGGGCGTTCCAGACTAAACTCGGACATTTTGAATATCTTGGTATGCCTTTCGGATTGTGGCAAACGCCCCAGCCCCACTTTCCAATCGTTCATACCTGATGTATTCCGCGAATTTCTTAGAAGATTCGTCATCGTATATCTGGACCGACATTCGGTCTACTCAGAAATCCCTCGAACAGCACCGCATCCACATCGAAGGTTCCTCGAACGTCTCAGACATTCCACTCCTTATACGCAAAGCCGAGAACTTGCTTGTTCGAGCAGACACCCATCCCGGTTCCTCGGTCTCTTGATATCCACCAAGGGTACACATGGACCCACAAAGGTCCTCCGCATCATGGACTGGCCCAACCACAAGACAGAAAGGCCGTCCCGAATGGTCTTGGGTTTGCAATTTTAACAAGCACGGTCATACAGGGGTTCTCGAAAATTGGTTTGTTTGCTCTAACCCAACTGACCAGCACCAAGTCCCAAGGATTTGCCTGCGTCACCAGCCGCGCCCGACAGCCTTTGAATACCTCAAGACAGTTCACAACGACAGCCCGGTCCCCAGGCAAAACCGAACCCGGTTCAGCGTACGTCCTGGGGGGGCAGTGGACGCCTCAGATTCGTCCATCGGGGCTGTGCTATCCCAAAGGTGTGCTGAGACGAACATCCTCCACCAGTCCCTCCCTTTTACTACTCCCGCCAAAGCTTACCCCTGCAGAGAACGAACTATAGTGTCGGCGATCGCGAGCTTTTAGCCATGAAGGATGCCGTTTGCAGGATGGAGAATCTCTTGGAGGGGCCAACCCACCTACTGATCTCACGGCATAAAAACCTCAATCTCTGCGCAGCTAAACGTTTGAACCCCCCGCCAGGCCCGCTGGTCCCTTTTTTCCTTTGCTCGGAGATCGGAAAGTAAATTCGACTTCACCTTACTTAAACCCCGGGAGCAAAAATAGGAAGCTGACGCGCTGTCACTCAATGTTTCCAGGTACCCCCCGTCTTACGGCCATTCCAGCACCAATTCTCCTTCCATGCTCTCACTCCATTTCTGCTCCTCAGTCCCGACTGGTGGAAACGGCTATGCGGTAAGCGCTCCGAGTCCCCCTTCTTCCACCATGATTAAGTAGCGATGGGTTTGCTTTGGAAAGACCTTCCGTCATCTACGACCGACTTCGGCTCTTCCAGAAGTTATGGCTCAATGCATGATATCCCCCCTCGCTGGTCCCTTCGGGATTAGACGGAACTCTGAACTCCTCCAGCCAGCGCGTTTTGGTGGCCTTCCATGGCTAAAGACTGTAAGGTTCTACGTGTCGCCTGTCCTTGTCTGCGCCCTGGTCACCAAATCCCCACGGAACCCGTCCTTTTGGCCTTCTGCTCTCCTTTGCCTCTAGCCCAAATCTCCCTGGTCGCTATTCGCCATGGACTTCGTGACCGATACCTGCCTCCCTCCAACTCCGCCACGGTCATCCTCACGGTCCTCGACCGATCACGAAATGGCCCATTTCTTGGCGCTAACCTCTCTCCCCTACGGCTCAAAACTGCGGCCGTGTTTTCTCAAGAGGTAGTCCGACTCCATGGTTTGCCCTCAACAATCGTCACGGACCTGGGTTCACAGTTCACTTCTGGGTTTTGGAGGGAGATGGCGAGCTTAAACTCTGGTTTTCCTCGTCCTCACATCTGGAGACCATCCCATCCAACGTGCATGTGAGCGAATGAATCAGGGTTATGGAACATTCCTGCGCTTTTTCGTGTCGTATACTCGGAGGACTGTCCTCTCTCCTCCCTATGGCGAGTTTTCGTACGAACATTCATCACAGTCGGCCCACGGATCACACTCCCTTCTTCTTGAACTCTGGCTTCCATCCACGCTTCCCTTCCTTTCCTTCCGGAGTCTAGCCAGTTCCGCCGTGTCTGCTCCGACTGACGGACTGCATCGGTCGTGGGAATCTCGCCAAGTGCCCCTTTTCTGCTGCTAGTGGAGTCGATGAAGGCCATCGCTGACCGCCGTCGTGCTCCGTTTCCCGGTCCGCCACGTCGGGGACAAGGTATCGCTCTCCGCCTCCTCCATCCGTCTACGTTGCCCGGCTAGACGGTTTGGCTCCTCCTCGATTCTAGGGCCCTATGTCGTGGACCGCCTGGTGAATCCTCGGGCGGTTTCGGCTCCCGGTCTCCCTCCCTCCCCGCCTCTATGCGTGTGCACCCGGCCTTTTCCACGTTTTCCTTTCTTTCTCAGCCTGTTAGGGCGACCTTACCCCCCTGGTCGCTCTCCAACCTCCGCCTCCTTTCCGGTTACCCTTGACGGTCCCGAGGAGTACGAGGTTGAGAGTCATCCTCCGGTCCCGTTTCCGGGGGCGTGGGCTTCATTACCTCGTCCGTTGGAATGGTTTCGGGTTGGAGGAGGCTTCTTGGTGCCGGCGGGTGGGGTTCACTCTCACCTGCTCTGGTCGCCCGTTTTGATGCCCTCTGCCCTCATCATCCGGGTCCCTCGCCGTCCGGAGTCCGGCGTTGGAAGGGGGGGTTATTTCAGGTCCCCCAGCTCCGCAGCCCCCTCTGTTCAACCTCTTCTAACCTTGGCCTCATGCGTCACCGGCGTTGCTCCTTCCTCCGCCTTGGGTGACACTGCCAGCGATTCCATGGGTACGGTCAGGTCCTCTGGCCTCCCATCCCGTCCTGGCGACATGCGCGGGCGCGCGCTCCCGTGCGCCCGGTGCTTGCGGCGATGTGGTGCGCGCATTGCCGTAGCATGGGCGTGAACGAGATTCCTTTCATCCTGAATTTTAAATGTCAATAGCAGGAGTGTGTCTCCAGGTTGCGCCCCTCCCTGATGGGTGGCGTGCTGGAGACTCACTTGCCTATATAAACCTGGGTCAGTTCATACCACCTCATCGTCTGTGATTGAGTTGCAAGCTTGCTGTTTGACTCCTGCTTGTCTATTGTTGCGTTTTGGATTTGACTCCCGGTACCCCATCCCGGTACCTCCTGACCTGCTTTGTATTTGAACTACCCCTGATCTCTGATCTCTGGAACCCTGACCTGCTTGCCTGTTTTATTGACTTTTTCGTTCGCCTCTCGTCTGGGCCGCCCGCCTCGACCCTCGCTGGATAAGTTTGACTCTCGAACATCTGCTGCCTGCCTCGACCTCTCGACCCCGCTATGTGACCCCCCGACTTTCTTCAGTCTTCCCCCTTAGAGGATGACCAGCCAAGGACCTCGTTTCGCCACACCGATCTGGAGGGGTAAGTCGGGGAAACAGGACCTTTGCCAACCGGGAGCGAGAAAAGACCACAGGGTTCCCCTCAAGGGATTCCCTGCCCTATCTCCTCGCTAGGTGGGGCATCTGGGAGAAGACCCCCGTTTTGCTTAGAACCCCCTGTCCCCTGACACCCCCTGGCCAATCCAGTTGGGTGCCGTGGGATCCTAACAGGTGTGGAGATTTTGTTTCACATGTCTACCTGTCAAAAGCCTTCTTATTTTATTTGTTTTAAGTATAATTAAATCCAATAGTTTAAATTTTATTGCTATAGCTTATATTACTTATTTTAATATAATATTATATAGATGTTAAGGCAAGGTGTTCCAACCCTATTTGGCGTTATTCATCCTATTTGAAAAAAATCATATCCCCTGACATCCACTATTTTTCTCTTTTATTCACCCATTTATTAAGCATAATGTACTTAGCTCCAGGACTCCAAGGTAATGAGCATACAATTAAAATTACTAACTAATGTGACAAGCTATCCTGTGTTAATCTCTTTGACAGCTTTGAAGGAATGCCATATCCATTTTGATACTTGCCCAATGCAGGGCTCACAAAATGACAAATAGTATTTTTGGACTATAAGACGCACCCTGTTTTTAGAGCAGAAAAAACAGGAAAAAAATTTGTACATGTTGTAATCAGTTGTAAAGAAGGGGAGGGGGGCGCAGTGGATTCTGCCCTCTCCTCTCCCTTCTTGACAGTGTGTGAGCTGCTAGGTGATCACTGTTACAGGCAGACATACATGGAAACTGGCTGGCAACTTCCATGTGTGACTCTCTGACATATTACTTTTATTAGCAGTGCTCTGCTGGTAGAAGCAGTACAGTGCAATCCCCCCCCCCCCGTCTTATGGTTCGAAAAATATGGTAAAGTTAATTGTTTACAACAGGCCTAGTTGACAATACACTGCACTGTGGTATGTTGGGTTAAAATAAACATACATTGCATTACTTTCTGCCTCCCTCTCTTTGAACTGTGTACTTTAAAAATATCTAAGTTTCACTGGTTTCACCTTCTTTATTAGAGGCCAGACCCCCTATTAGACTTTTATTTTATGTAGTTGTGTCTTCACTTCCTGTACATTTTCACTGTCAACAGAAAAGAAAGGCAGAGTAAATCTATCTAATGGACACCTTAATACCAACAAAAACATTTTAGGGTACCAGAAAAAAGTTTATCAGACCTCAGTCAACACCTGGCACAATATATTCCACGGCCAAGTTGACTCATTGGCAAAAAAGGGACCTATTCCAGGATCCACGGTGTAGAGGACACAACTGGGATAAAAGCCTTTCATGTCTCCTGTGCTCTGTAAAGGCCCCCCATACACCTTACAATCTTACAATACAATTTCTGTACAATCAGCGTTTGGGCTACCAACGCTATGTAATATAATGACCTTTCTAAACCTTCAATCACTATGTATGTCATCAGGGAGGTCACTATAATACATAGATGTTTGTAGATCTAAAGGAAATTGTATTGAGTGATCTGAAGGTGTATGGGGGGCTTAAGACACAATGCATCCAATATGAGGGGGCCCTACTTTTTACACTTTAAGATCAAATCTATAGGGCTCCTTTGCCCATGCCACCCTCCATCAAATTGTGCATGTTGCTTCTTTGTAGAATCTAGTTGAAGCCATTCACAAATTTGTGTTCTGTGTGAATTACTAAATTCTTAAAAAATAATTAATGCTTTAATAAAGCAGTATCCCCTTCTTTGCTTAGCTTTTTATGTTTAATTGTTTTGTAGAACTGCAATTAGATTTATTTTTGCAAACACATTTTGGTTATCAATAAGTTAATGAAAAACTGGTTCTCTGAAATATCTCTTCTTTCAGTTTCCATTTGGAAAAACAATGGGCATTCATGACTGTGCTGGCTCGAGCAATACTTTTACAATAGCTTTTTGGCATCACTGGCATCCCATATCAGGATTATTGGTGTACTTGCAGCAGAATGATTGGCAGTACACCAAAAACCAGCACAGGATTGTGATGGAGGACCCTGATTAGCTAAAGGTCCCCAAGGCAGGAAAGTGTATTGATGACGTTTTAAATATTTTATATCACCATAGGTCTGCTTTAAGATGGGATTTAATTTCCCTTACTATAAATGTGACACTGACCATGTATGGTGATAGCTCTTCATGGCTACATTTTTGTAATCTAATCCTTTTATCATTGTCCTCCTGGCTCCATGCCTCTTGTCTTCTATGTATACTCTCACACTGCCTCTTGTCCTTTATGTATACTCTCACACTGCCATGACATATTTTCATCTTTATGTATCTGCGCTTCCTTCCTTAGTTTCTGCCTCTGCTATGCCATTATACCTTACACAGTCACGTAGTACATCACATTATATCATAAGGCTACCTCAAAATCTTTGTACTTTAATAAGGTGACATACCTGATACACAGTGCAGAATCCCAACGATGACCACGAGAGTCCATTCTTTCAAGGTACGCATTGCCACATTATCACATTCCTCTTCAGTAGACCAGTTTTAATGGATTTCCTGATGGACTTGGTATCTGTTCTGTACCTGAGCTCAGTGTAACACGCAATTACTAACACGCCTATCTAGGAAGTCCCTCTGGGTGTGTGTGTATGTTTAACTCCTTCCAGCCAGACTCCTTCCTGCTGACAAATTCCCTTACAGGGTTATAAACAGACTGTTTTACTGTGCATGATAACATTTAACACATTACATGCTGTAAACCAAATTATTTCAGGTGTCAACAAGTTGTTTAACTAATTCAACAGACTTCAATTATACAGACAGTATACAAAACAATTATTTATCAAAGCTAAGACATGGCAATTACCAGCTCCTTTTTATATATGGAGTGCTGAAATCAAATTCAAATGGCATAGAATGTAGTTGATTCTGTTTTAAACATATTAAAATGATCCTCATGTTAAAAATATTGTTGTATATATTTAAAAAAAGGTTAAGGATATTTTATTTATGCATTTATTATTTTAAGGTTCTATGTTATAAAAGAATACTTTAGTATATCTTTCAAATAAACACAAATATTTGTATCCATATATTGTAATCTACATTGGAATAAAGGTGACCCAGTTTTAGATATAAGTGGACAGGTCTAGTTTTATTTGGTAAAGATTGCACAAACCTTTTTGAAGTGTTATTACTCTAGCAATCAAAAAACAAGGTCAGGTAAAGATGTTTGTAGCTCATAGTAAAAGTTATAAAGCATAAACAAGGGACAGGGTGTGTAGTGGAATAACAGCATATTTTTGTGCTATGAAGTAAAGGACATCCAAGACAAAGATCAGCAGTTTCTTACAATGCTCAAAACAATAAAGGAACACTTTGAAAAAACACCAGATCTCAATTGGGAACAAATAAATCATGCTGAATATCCTAAATTAAACTATCCTATCCTAAACTAGGAACTAAAGGATGTTGCATCATTTGATGCAAATAGAATTATCATCCTGCAGAAGGCTTTTTTCTAAGTCACCAAGAAATTTAAATCCCACCAAAAACCATGCTAGTCCAATTGGCTGAGATTCTTTGCAGACACTCAAAATTGTATTCATTAGTGTGTATGGTCCCCCATGTGCTTGTATACGTGCTTGACAATGTCTGAGCATGCTTCTTATGAGTAAGTAGATAGTGTTCTGGGATATGTCCTTTCAGATACTGACTAGGGTATCAGTGAGCTCCTGAACAATCTGAACAAAGTTGCAGTCACGTGGTCAAATATGACTATACCTGGCGAGTGTAGATGCCAGCCAATGGTATGAATTCCTTCAACCTACAGAACTGCCTGCATACTCCAGCCACTTGAGGCTGGGCATTGTCATGCACAAGAAGGAAACCAGGACCCACTGCACCAAGGAAAGGTCTAACAATTGGTTTCATCCCAGAGGCAGAAGATAGCTTATGGAAGTCAGGGCACCACAATCTATCCTGTATAGGTCTGTGTGTCCTTCCATGGATATGCCTTTCCAGACCAACACTAATCAACCACCTAACTGATCATGCTAAACAATGTTGTACATGTTCTCACATGAGCCACCGAGAGAACCTGTTCTGTTCTGTCACAGCGTGGCTTGTGTGAAATGGCCTTTAATTTATTCCTGCCCTAATTACAATAATGACAGATGGTGAATGATAAGAAGCAAAATAGCCAAGAAACAGATATATTCTCTAAAGAGGCTAAACCTCCTGGGTGCTTACCCTGGGATTCTTCCGGACCTGCCTCCCCACCGTCAGCAAGGATGCCTATAGCTAGCTTTTAAATTAAAAACACACTACATTCTAAACGCCTAGGAGGTTAGGCTAGCCATACACACATCATCCATACAGTTGTCAGTCTAAAGGCATCCATACACAGGTTGATTTTTTACTAGATTTTTGACCGATCGATCACCGCACGCTTCAAGGCGATTGATTGGTGATCAATCGGGTTCTGCCCACCCTGAATGGTGGACCAAACAAAATCAGAAACCACAAAAAATCGTATCGGACATTGAACTGACATGTCGTTATTTTTTTTGGTTGATGGTTTGGCAATCGAAGTACATTGGTGGACCCATAGCTCCCTATGCAGCAGTCTTTCCAATTGATGGAATTTGTGGAATCGGCCATTTTGGAAATCGGCTCATGTCCACATCGACCACAAATCGGATTCCCAAGGTGGTGTTCCATCAATTACCGGGAATGATTGGATCAGGAATCGATTGATGAAAAATCGATCCGTGTATGGCTACCTTTCAATCGATCGATGGTACTACCACACAGTGTGATGGATTTAAATAGATAAATTTCTTTCCAAGGGCCCCGTACACAAGCTCCATAGTACCATTGGATACAAAATTGTCAACCCATCAGATACTTGACTGATATTTATCAACATGAGTGATCACAGCTCGATTATTTTTTTTTCTATTTTATTCACTTTCCGTCTATTGATTCAGGTAAAAGGGAGATGATTTTCAAATAATCAACTTAAGCAATCTATTTTTTAAGTGGGTCAAATGAATTTTTTTTATCATGAACAGCCACATTTCATATTTGAATGATTTCATATTGTCACCTGATCCTATTAACATTGCCTAAAGCAGTGGTGGCGACACTTTTAGAGACAGAGTGTCCAAACTGAACCCCAAACCCAACATATTTATCTCAAATTGTTTGCATGGCAATTTAACCTAAATAAAAATACACAACTCATATACACAAACGAAACATGTAAACACACATTCTACTTTCTTATAGAATAGGAGAGGGTATTGGGTGCTGTGTGCAATCAGAAGAGAGGGGAAAAGAACTGACAGCTTTGAGAACCAATAGGCTACAGTAGTTTGCGTGCCCACAGAGAGGGCTCCAAGTGACACCCGTGCCATAGGTTCGCCATAACTGGCCTTAAGGCATAAACCATGCATCTTTTTGTCATTTGATTTGTGTTCCACTTTGGTACATTTTAGTAATTTTGCCAGGAAACACACACTGGAACAGCACAATGTTGTGATCTGTAGGAACAACAATACAATCTGATATTGCACTTAGGAATGGTGAAGAGATCCAAAAAGCAGCCGGGAGGGGGGGGGGGGGGGGGGGGGGGGTGTCTGTAGAACTTATGTATAAGTATTTTGCAATAGCTCTAACAAATAGAACATATTGTAAAAGATATGTGGTTTGTCTGATATTACATTTGAATAGAAAGACAAAGGTGGAGCAGTAGTTGACAAGGATACAAAAGTAAATAAACAAAAATCCCTAAAGCTGGCCACACACGGGTAGATTCCCGTGCAATCGACCGGCGATCAATTAC
>CM070033.1:102709542-102720713 GCA_036250615.1 Ptychadena robeensis | reverse complement strand
GGCTCAGATGAAGTGACAGATGAGAGAAGAATCGGGAGCCGTGAGCGCGCACGCCACCCGGTGTTCCTCTAATCTGTTACTCTATCGAGCCGTGTGTGGCTAGCTTTAGACAAATACCCAGCACCTATATTTACTAGAGATTGAACAGAGAACCACCTGAGACATTTAAAAAGGATCTGACCAGCATAGTACAAAAGAGTTGGGTGTTGTTGTGAAAGATATAGCAAAAAAACCTTATAACTGATTTCCCAGAACTGTTTTCACATTCTGCCCAAGGCATAATATAAAGGTTCCATATGTGGATACCAGTAGCCAGTTTCACATTGCTGGACACCCTTTGCCTATAGTCTAAATCCTACCCAGATACCTGAAGTACATGGAATAGATTGTTAAAAAACTTCAGTTAAGTTAATGTCGGATGATGACTGAAAGTAATGTACTTATTATATTATCACATTGTGTTTACATTTCTCACAGATTGGGATAGAATTATTTAGAGTATCAATGAAATTAGTTTTCAGAATATTTGCGAGGTCTGAATAATTATTTTTGGTTACGTTTCCTTCCAAGTCCTTGGGTACTTCCAATGGGTGCTAAATTTGCTCCCAGAAGAAAAGGCGTTTTTGAAGATAACCCCTTTAGATCTCTGAATCTTTTTCAGGCTCATTGATTACTTACTTTTCCTGGTGGAAAGATTATATTTACATTGATTACACTATATTGTACTATGAAATTGGATTGACAGTTTATATATAGGTTTCACAAGTTGATCAAATGAAAAATCAAATTTCCACTCAATGACTCAAGGATCAGACGGCTAAAAATAAAAGATCCTGGACTATAATATAAAAGATCCAGGTTCAATTTTGTTTAGAATCTTGTCCCCCTTTGGCAGGGTTTAAAAATATTTTGCTACCAACTTAAACAATTAAGATTCCTTTAAAATATTGTATACCCATTCAATGCCAGTTCTTTAAAAACTGCCCTAATACAGTCTAGTTCCAAGCCTCACCTTCTAGTCACTAGGAACAATTTGTTTATAGTAGTTTCTACTTGTCCTGTTATCATTATGTGATGTTTACAAAGATAAAATATTCCATGTCCAAACAATCATATTGTTTAATCAAGCTAAACATGAACTTTCTATTTGCACAAATGCTGCAAAGGTTTGTACAACTTTCCAACAACCTTTCAGCACAAAAAATGGCATATCTTTTGTCCAAATGACTTTGGTAATGTTGAGGACCTTTCTAAACTTTCCGATTAAACTGTTTAATCAGGGAGACACCTACACTACATAGTTGTTGAGCAATGATTGGGCATGTTGGTAAATTTTAGTTGATCATTCAAGTATCTTGATCGTATTTTCTAATCAAAGTATGAAGCATGCACACAAGTCGTAGGAAAGGGATCAGTTGGTTTGTGTGGTGATATGATTGATTGATTGATTGATTGATATTAGACTGACAGTCAATATTTCAACCATACAAGTGATGAAGCAAAAGTTGATGCATGCATGGCTGCCTTTAGACTATTTAGACCAGTGCTTCCTAACCCGGAATCCGCGCCACACCTGGGGGGCACTATTGAACACAGGGGGTGCACACCATTAGTGGAATTATTGTCCCTTTCTCTCTGTAAGCAGAGTCAAATTTGGGCTAAAAAAATGTTGGCAAAAGCTGAACAAGCAGCAGCTCCATCCTATGGACATTTTACACATTTTTACTAGAGATGAAGGAGTTTATTTTTAACAAATTCATCTGGCAAGTTAATTACAAAGCCCCTGAAAAGAGTATCATCCCTACACTTGCTGGAGATATAAAGAAGGATTGTGTTAGGAGGTACGGAACGTTACCTCAGGGCATGAGCGTGGTAAAATATCTTTTAATGCGTGTTTGTGGGTAGGTAGCAGTTGGGGTTGGGGGGACTGGCTTGTCTTGGACACAGGCAAGGGGGACCTTAGTGAAAAAAGGTCGCAAACCACTGATTTAGACCACACTGTCCTGTCTTACAGTGCCAGAAAAAAGTTAAGCTATTTTATAATGTCTTTGCCTTTCATATTATATAGATTTCATGAAATTTCTGAAAATCTCGAAGCTTATAAAAATACCATGTAGACATTAAAAATTTGAAAAAAAGGAAAAAAAATCTGGTTGAAAAACCCTACACAACTCACATGGTTACCAAGAATCTATAGTGTATGCATTAAACATAATTTCCACATATTTGTTTTTTGAATCTCAAAAACAAGCTGCTCCCTAAATACTAATGACGAAGAAGATGACATTTTTTTAAATGAGCTCATGAAGCCGAGAGTTAACTTCAACTGCGAGTGCACATTAGTTGTGGTTTGTCACAGAAACTTGAGGCTTTCGTCACAGACCCCAGATGGAAAATTAAATGGTACTTTCCCTTATTCAAGAAAATTGTGCTAGACAGTACAAAGCTAAATCATCCCTTCTAAACAATTGCAAATAACAATATTTATATAATTAGCCAAATTTTTTATGATCTTCTATGAAACATGGAAACGCATACTTTTCCATAACAGAATGTTATTAAATCGTAAATGTGGGATAGTTTTATTTGACATCATTACTTTAATTTACTACAACTTTGTTCCCATTGTAGTTACATATACATAGACCATCCAAACTTCATGTAGAGACGTTGGGTACAGGCTAAAATTGTGGTGTTTAGTAAGCTTGATTGGCCACTTTCTGTTTCTATTTTTCAGATATGCTTATGTGTCTTCTGTTGCCCTTTGATACTGTGCATCACTTTCTAATGTGCTGCCACCTTATAAATAAACAATATATTATAAAAATAATACAGTGAGCTAGGTAGAAGAACCGGTTTTTCAAATGCAGGCAAAATGATTGCCTCCCATCCTGGCAAAAAGATAATACATTAAAACAGTCTCTTGATTTGTATTTAGCCTGTGCATTAAGCTGTTTGTCTGCATTAAGCACAGTTTAGGACCTTTTCTCATGCAATTAATCTACTTAGTGTTGTATAGTGCATATACTTGCCAACATTTAGTAAAAAAACAAAAACAAACATGATCCCAAATTCATTTATTTCTTAAGGATGTTAACAAAAGCAATCAACAAAACAAAATTCTTTAACCAAGACTGGCAAATTAGGGAAATGTACAAAAAAAAAATTTCCTATTGATTTACATTCTAGAGAAGCTAGTATGAATAGAGAAGAATTCCCCTATTGGACAGGTTCTGGTGACAGCTGTATAATTTGGAGTAACCATTGGTTTCAGTATCAAATAAAATGACAACCTAAAAATATAAGCGTGAATTTCCCCTGCTGGAACACAAAACCCTTTGTACATTATTTAAAACAATATAGGTTGGGTCACTGAAATATTCTTTCCATTGAATGAATGAAGCGAAGCAAGGTGATTTTATACATTATACTTAAAACAAAATGTGTGTATTAATAGGTTCATGGTTTCTTTAAAATTTGCATGAAATGTTTCTTTCAACACTAAATAATATATAAAATACCATATTGTTCACTATTATTACAGTGTACACCTCCATTATATGATATAGTCTTTTTTCCATCATCATCATTTACAAACTGGGCATTCACAGGAAGCAGGGAGAAGTGATGTGATCCCCAGGGAGAGAGGGCGCCCATGAGCTTGGGGCGGGGGTGGGGTTGCTATTGGGATGACAGTCTGGGATTAGGGTGCGTTACTTAAAACTATAGTCTCCTGTCTTCAATAATGATTTCACAGTCATTACAAGTCACTTGGAATTCAGAGTTTAGGTCCATTCTAGAGTTTTACATTATGGTAAGGGTCCTCCACCATATGCAATACAAAATAATGCATAATACAAAGTACAATAGGTGGTGCATTAGTGAGTACAACAGTACACTCATTTGTTGCAGTGCAACAAGTGGTTAGTATGTGTTTATTTTGCATTGGAAGCCTCCACAGAGCACACTTCTGGGAGCATGGCACCACAGACAAATGACACTGTGTTAATTTGGGAACATTTCCATGTCTAAAGGACCCCTTTAATAATTTAGCATGCAAAATGGCTTTACTGTATTTATTGGAAGCAATAGCACCAGATTTAATGATTCATTTTGATATAAAGTACTGGTATACATTCTCATGCTGTCAAAATGAATTGTGCAGTGCTAAATGCCCCTACTCCTACTTTTACCCCCCCCCCCCATACCCTACAGGTGAAAACAGATTGTTAATAAATACAGTACACCCAAACCCAAATGAAAACTATAACAAGTTTAAGTCCATGTGGATAGTGATGTATCAGTATATAATTCATCATTGAGAGGATTGGAAGGAAGATTAGTGCTACACAATTAACTTTGACACCCTTTTTTGTAAAATACCAAATTTTTACAATTTTGTAAAATACATAATTTTACATAAATTGTAAAATACAAAATATCACAAAAAAAAAGATAGCAAGTCCTATTTAGGTAAGTTCGCTACTTCCTGTAGATTTGATCATAACAGGGCTATGAAGTTCAGGCACTGCTGGCAGGCAGGATTTTGAACTAAATTTCCTATTCATCTCTATTTAGGAGATCTGGAATGACCCATGTTCTAACCATCATTCACTTATATATAGTAATGTGAAAGTCACATCACCCCAGTTCCTATTAGCTGGCAACATGTTAAATTCATCCCTCTACTTGATAAGTTAAAAATCAGGAAACAATTGTATTTAGAAATACACTTGTAATATATCCCATGTTATTTATTTTTCCTTACTTTGTAAATTTGTCAGTTTGAAAAACAAAAAAACTATTACATAAATGGAAATGACAATATCTCAGCCCTAGTACATTACACAAAGTAGGATTCCTATTTCTTCCCAAATGTTGTGTTCCTTGTCTACACATACAATAGAGACACCAAATACAAATCCCCTAACCTCTGGAACAAAACACAGAGCCCCAATGGGAATCTCAGCACCGCTGGAAATTGTTAAAACTTGGTTACAATCAGAAATACATTTATAGTTACAGAACATCAGCAAATTGGAATTTAGCAGTCTCTGAATATGAAAGGCTGAGCATTTTTTAAGATGATCCATTGGTAACGCATTATAAATTTCTCTGGTAATCTAAAGGCCCCCATACACGGGTCCGTTTCCCATCGGATTCCGGGACGATCGATTCCGGGCACGTGCATGCGAAACGATCGTCCCGGAATCGCGTGAAGCCCACCTTGTCCGTCTGATCACGTCCGATCGTTGGGGGGCCCAGAATCGGATCGGACAGAGAACCAACATGTTGGTCTTTCTGATCCGATTCTGCACACATCAGGGGGAGTTGCCATTTGTGAAGAAAGCGATCAGACACGGAATCGTCCAGGAATCCGTGGGACAAGGTGGTATGTAGCGATCGGACACACTTAATTGGCCGATCGATCGGACCTCCGATTCCCGCTGAGATCGCCAGAATCGATCGGATAGGTGATCGATCGGCCATGGAATCCGACTGTGTATGGCTAGCTTTAAGGTTTGACTTCCTCCACTCGCAGCCACAGACCACCTTCGGCTCGGAGGATCAGTTGAGGCAGGCGGCGCACTGTCTTGGTTGCATCCAGACTCACTTTGAAATTCAAAAGAGTAAGAGCCAAAACTACTTTCATCTCAGCCATGGCAAAGTTTTGCCCTATACAATTCCTATGAGATGAAGAAATAATAAATATATTAAATGAACAATAAAAACAAACATATCAGAAATTATTCTCATCTGATATATTTTTTATATTTCTCACCAGTTTACAGAATGCTAAAAGAATAAAAAATTGGGTTGCTTCTGCTTTAGCAAATTTCAAATGCTTAATATTTATAGTTGTAATTACATTTATCTTTTGTTTATTCAATATATTACAAACAAGGGAAAACCTTTACTATAACTTTACAGAAAAATATTATGTTTGTAAGTGATTTTATTTCTCATTGTAGATGTAGGGACTATAAAGTATGTTTACACATGGTGCCCGTCTCCCCCCAAGCCTAGTGTCCTTTTTCTGCATCTTTCCAGTTCTTCGGTTTTAATATTTTAGGAATCACTGAAATGAAACAGCTAGTATAGTCAGATTATTATAAGTAATAGAGCCCAGACAAGATCATAAAGCCCTGTTAAATGCATTTCCACCAGTGGACACCAGTGGCAGGCCCAATATTTCTCTTAAACCATGCTTTCTTTAATTTAGACTAACATACCAACAAGATTAATTTGTCTGTTAAGGATACTTTTGTGATAAGACTGCATTTTAGAAAGCTATGTAGGCTGTAGGCCTCTTATTGCCTCTAATATGTATATTTGAATGTATTAATGATGCTTCTGTTTTATAGATTAATTATTTTTTTATTATAATTATTATGATTAATCAAATATGAATGACTATTGCAGGTTTATTTGTAAATGGTATTTTGTTTTATTACACCTTACAATACCTAATACAGTAAATTTAGTTACATGTATTAAACAACTACATGAGCAGTGGTGGGCAACTGAGTTTATATGGAGGGCCACAAGTGCAGCCCTCGGCATCCCTTAAGGGCAGTCAATCCATACTGACTTGTATAAAAAAATTATAATTGAAGAAATGACAACAGAGCTAGAAGACATTATTTTTCATTTTGAAATAACAAAACTTTCATGTAAGCCAATCGGCATGCTCATCCGGAGCCTGAGTAAGTCAATCACCTCTCCTCCTTTTCCTGCTCTAAGAAGATCCCAGGTGAGGACGCGTCAGCGGGGGATGTGTGGACAGGTGAGTTCCTATGCATTAGTTAGGTAAGGTTTCAGAGGCCACTGAAGAAGTGGTGGACTGAGAGGGGCCACTGAAGAATGCCCAAAGGGCCACAGGTTGGGCACCTGGGGCATAGAGCGACCTGACTAATTGTTAATTTGGGCATTGAATACTTTTCTAGTTCATACTAAACTTTTACTAAAATGATATTCCGGCTCATGTTTACCTGGGTCCAGCAGAAAAGGGTACAAAGGCATGTGAGGACCTCTCCTGTGATTGTTCTGGATCAAAACGATATGGATCATAGACCTAAGAGTACAAAGATTAGCATTAACATCATGTACAAGTGTTTTTGTTTTCTACTTTAGTATTTGGGATTAAATATGAACTATACCTCTGGGTTTGGCCATACAGCAGGATTGTGATGGGTTCCATATATACTTATAAGGCAGGTGTTACCTAAGAAAACAATGTAAAATATTTGAAAAAATGTGTCTGATATGAATGCCGGACAAGATACCTACAGTATAAGGACTTATTTTGATGGGCAAACATAGAAGTTATACTTATCTTGCACTTGAGATCAGTTGAAGCAGTTCTAGTTCCTGAACTAAATTATGCCATTACATGGGTATTGTGAACACTTAATCAAAGAAGAATGCAGCATAACCATTAATACATGTTGTCTAGGTATTCTATCATATGAATGTTTAGTTAAACTTTGATGTTCAAATAGACCAAATAGATCAAGCAAATCAGCTTTATGTCCAGGAACAAAAGTCATTAATACAGAGGAAGTCTAAAACAGAGAAGCAAAGATAAGGAAATACCTTTAGGGATGACTTTTCCATCTGGAAGAGTGATGTCCTCAGTACATCTTCTGGACACTGCTGTTACAGGAGGATGTAGTCTGAGGCTTTCCTTGATACACATGGTGGTAAATGGCAGCTCAGATAGGTCATCCCTTAAAAAACAAGTCATATACTAATAATACAGATCTCCAGCTAAGAGCAAGATACAAATTAATAGCTTATTGGAAGATGCAATAGCAATGTTGCCCCCCCCACCCCTTTTTCTTGTTGTTTTATTTCTTGTATTTTATGATTTAATACTTAATATCTTTAGTATCTTTTAATTTAATATGCTGACCTCCAAAATGCGATGACCTCCAAGGTGGAGACCCCTTTTGGTTCGCCTACACACAACCCAGTCTGGTGGTGCCCCACACTCCCCTGCCAGCAGGGCCCTGCCGACCCACAGGGCCAGGATTGGACACCATGGACCAATAGGGCTCAGGTAGTGTTTACTATCATTTATCTTCTACATTAAAACTGAGGATGTTTGGTCCTTGTCTGGGGGCCCCTATGGCCAACTAATGGATACACCATTCTTTCTTGCAGTGACTGATTAAACCCTTCATGCTTATGCTTGTCCTGATAAAGCGATACTACCTAACTCATGAAACTTCTCTTTGTTTGATTGACCTAATATGTAAAGGGTGGGCCATTTAAATGGGAATGGTTGGTGATACCCTCTTCCTATTGAAAAAAACAAAAGTTGAAATCAAAATGGCCAACTCCAAAATGGCCGCCATGGCCACCACCCATCTTGAAAAGTTTTCCCCCTCGCATATACTAATGTGCCACAAACAGGAAGTTAATATCACCAACCATTCTCATTTTATTAAGGTGTATCCATATAAATGGCCCACCCTGTACATATGAAGTCAATCAAACATAGAGTTTCATGATTATGTAGTGAATAATTGCTGTAAAAATTACTTATATAATGTACCATATTGATGTCTGACTAAATATATCAGCTATTCTTTTACTGGTGTTTGAACCATCTGTCTCAAAGTCCATCTCTACCCCCTCGATGGATGAGGGAGATGAGAAATCTCTTGGGTGCAACACTGTTCCTTAAGAATTACAATGTTTTTGTTGCAATATTCATATTCTCCTACAGCTCCAGCTTTTTCTGCTAGAAGGTCTGTGCTGCTACAGTCAGGAACTGATCTCTGACAACATATATTCAAGAATTGGATGAACTTTCCAAACTCAATTACAGCTCATAAGATCATAACCATTTTTTGGTAGTTGAGTGCAAGTGTTCTGAAGAAAAGGTCAGTATGTTGCAGGAAAGGCAGGCTTTAATGTCAACATGTTGCATTCTTTGTCATAGACCAACCATAGACCGGATTCACTCCATAAGGTTGCACTACTGAGCAGCCCAAATGTAATATTTAAATCCAATGAATGACATGGACTCCAAGAGTAGGAGCTAAGTTTTTTTCTCAAAACAGAGAAGAACTAGGCACTGGAGCTTGGGGGTGGCTTAACTAACATCATTCATTTTAAAGATGAAAATAAACATTACAGGGAGAAAACTGCATGGGCATGCGTCAAAAACGTCAATGGACAGCCTTTCCCTTCTGTGCAAAAACAAATTGTGTTTGCAGTTTTCCACGTCATTTGAAAAGGAAAAGGGTGTGCCAATGACAGCTTCAAGGTTCATAGGTTTTGGTCCAGCACTGTTAAATCAGTGTAATATATTCACAAGCAAAGTAAGACACTTCTTAAGTGACTTAAGTCACTTTTCACCAAGATTTTACTTCTTATCAGTCTACAAATATTACCTTACCTCCATTATGCAGGGGAAGGTGTATTATATCTGACAGAATAGACCAAAGAAGGCTGATGGATTATTTAAGATTTTAGTTCAGTGCACAACAAATAACAATGTCTTAGTAACTGTGTTAATGAGTGTACAACAAGATATATCATGAAAGCAGTCAATTTGTATTTAACCATTTCCTAAGTATATTGAGAAGTTGGAACCAGAAAGGGCAAATTATATTATGATTATGATCATACTTGTGAAGTATCCCATTTTCACAAAGTCACATGACTTTCCCAGCCAAATCCTGATTTCAATAAATCCTGAATTGTTCCCGGGATTTTGAAATTAGTTTTATTTAGGAGAAAGGGGCGTTACTCTTCCTCCTACGTTCCCACCTTGCTTATACAGATGACGTGCAGGGTGAGAACTAAGGAGGGAGAGCAACCCCTCCCCCCCATCTAAGTTAGGAGGAACTTCCATGACATGAGGTATGACACTCCACCTCAGTACTTCCTTGTTCCGAATACCGGAAGTGACGTCAGTGGCGTCATTGCTTGTAATTTTTCCCTTAATTGGTAAGGGAAAACTTGACAGGTATGATTATGATCATATAATGCATTATCTTTAAAGTTTGTTTTAACTGTTAGCTGCTGCCATATCTTTTCTGTAACCCTAGACATAAACAAGAAACCCCTTTAGTTGGGAGGTAAATAGAATTTTTGGCTGGAGTCGAGCATTTAAATATATATTAATGATATTCATTGTAATTCCAACCTGACAGAAAACAGGGGACTTAAGTCATGGGGTATCTTTAGAGGGGTCTCACTCCTTGAGTATTAAAGCCATAACCTGCCTTTATGTAAATAGCCCTAAAATAATGTATGTTGTGAAAACAAAAAAGTTATTTTGTAACAAAGTTATTACCATGTTAATTAAGGGGGACAGAGACCAGGTAAGGCAAAAAATAAAAGGATTAAACATCACCTTCAATTTGACGATGATGAAAAACAAAGCATCTCCAATTCTAATTTATAGCGTTGAATAAGAATGTCATGAATATTAAGACCTTCATGTGTTGTGTGTGTGTGTGTATATATATATATATATATTGTGACAGGAAGCCCATTAAATGGTATTGTATTGTTAGATTCTGGTAGTATGGTAACCATGGAGACACTATAGAGTATCCGGAGACAGTTGTTTCCTTTGAGACCTGCCTAGGTAACGTTTATCGCCAGGTGGGTGTAGTATTATTACGCAGCGCTGTACAATACATTACAGTAAGTGGAGATACAAACACACAATAACACACAGGTACAGGTATGACATAGGAGGAGTAGAGGAGCCTGCCCGGACGAGCTTACAATCTAATAGGTTGGGGAACAAGGTATACAATAGGTGGGGGGGGGACTGGCATGGTGGTGATGTTAGGGGTGAGAAGATGGATAGGCCAGACTGAAGAGGTGGGTTTTTAGGGCTTTTTTAAAAGTGCCAAAGGTAGGAGCAAGTCTAATGGGGCGAGGGAGAGAGTTCCAGAGAGTAGGAGCGGCCCTAGAGAAGTCCTGAAGCTTTGAGTGCGATGAGGTTATTAGCGGTGATGTCATTAGTAGGTCACTGGAGGAGCGGAGGGGGTAGTTAGGGATGTATTTGTGTACCAGGTTGGAGATGTAAGGGGGACAGGAGGTGTGGAGTGATTTAAAAGCAAGAACTTTGAATTTGATTCTCTGGACAATTGGAAGCCAATGTAGAGATTTGTAGAGAGGAGCAGCAGATGAGGAGCGGT
>CM070033.1:102692232-102705464 GCA_036250615.1 Ptychadena robeensis | reverse complement strand
TCGAGAATCTGTGGTAAGATCTGAAAACTGCTGTTCACAAACGCTGTCCATCTAATCTGAGCTGAGCTGGAGCTGTTTTACAAAGAAGAATGGGCAAGAATTTCAGTCTCTAGATGTGCAAAGCTGGTGGAGACATACCCTAAAAGACTGGCAGCTGTAATTGCAGCAAAAGGTGCTTCTACAAAGTATTTACTCAGGGGGCTGAATAATCACGTACACCCCACTTTGCAGTTATTTATTTGTAAAAAATGTTTGGAATCATGTATGATTTTCGTTCCACTTCTCACCTGTACACCACTTTGTATTGGTCTTTCACGTGGAATTCCAATAAAATTGAGTCATGTTTGTGGCTGTAATGTGACAAAATGTGGAAAAGTTCAAGGGGGCAGAACATTTTTTCAAAGCCACTGTAAGTGAAGCAAATCAGAACAAAAGCAACATCTTTCATCTATTTACACTAATTCACCAAATGTTTTTTCCTAAAAATGTATGCGTCGTGTATATATATATATATATATATATATATATATATATATTATTGATAAATCTATTAAAACACACGTACCAAACAGAAGCACTTACAAACAAAAAAGTTAATTCAGTGGGGTCATTGAGTGCTATGTTTCGGGTGCTTCCAGAAATTGATTTATACCAGCTGCATGCTTCTACCAGAAACAAGCATTGGGCAGAAAGGTTTAAAGCATATTGTTATTAGACTCATCCAGATGGATGTATTTAGTCTGAATGATTAGTCTGAGTTAGATGGATGCCAGGAAAATATTACCCCCCAACATCTTAGTACATCTTAGTAGTTCTCATAGGTAAGGGAGGAATAACATGTAAGTTGTCACTCTTCGGGGGTTTGGCTATGTCTTTTAGTTCTAATGGTGGCAGACATCCGATGCTTCAGCAAAGAGGAGCATTTTAAATATTATATGCTTCAAGTTGACATGGCTCAATAAGTTTGTCATGAAACAACTATGGCCTGTATAATCCCTGAAATTCACTCCATTAAATATATTTAACAAATGCTATTCTGACTGAATAAGAAATGTTTCCTACTTTTTCTACACAATTTTGTGGGAAGGCTTCTAAAATTTACGAAATCTGTGAAGGCTGTATTTGATGCCTATGGATTTAAAATAGCATGTCATAAAAAGTTCATAGTAGGTGAATTTGTCCGGTGTACCAATGCTGTTGTCTATATAAAATAGGCGTATATGTAAATATAGCATATGCCCACAATACGCTTATTATGTTGTTTTACCTTCAAACATAAAAGTATCCACCTCATCTCTCATCTCCTTATCAGACAGCTGTCTTCCTTTTTCATCCTAAAATAAATAAATACAAAGTTTTATTAAGAGGTTTGCATACACCTAAGTGCATTTAGCTTAGTAAATATCTGATAAAAAAAAATATCACTGTTATGTGTTTTAAAATGAGTTTATATCATATTTTAATAAATGATTGGGAGAAGAGTTTAGTAATATGACCTGTCAAAGTCAGGAACACAACATGATCATGGTTTATGCATGGGATGGGCTGCGGTATTTTATGTACAGGTAAAAGCTAGATATATCCTCTATAAATGAGCAGCTATATAGACTGGGGAAATAAGTATTTAGTCAGCCACCAATTAAGTTCTCCCACTTAAAAAGATGAGAGGCATGTCATTTTCATCATAGTTCAACTATAAGAGACAGAATGAGGGGAAAGAATCCAGAAATTGTCTGATTTTCAAAAAATGTATTTGCAAATCATGGTGGAAAATAAGTATTTGGTCAATATCAAAAGTTGATCTTAAAACTTTGTTATATACCCTTTGTTGACCATGACAGAGGTCAAACGTTTTCTGTATATATATATATATATATATATATATATATATATATATATATATATATATATATATATATATATATATATATTCCATAATTCCTCTTTCACCTTTGAGAATAACAGAAGGTCAATAAAATCTGTGGTCTTCCCTTGTTTGGACTTCATCCAGTTCTCTGCACCCTTTTCTTGTAGCGCTTTCTTCCGTTGCTGTACCACTTTTGCAGTAAAATCATGCACTATCTTGCATGCTTGTCTGAACTTTCTTCCATCGGAGGAGAATTGGTAAATGAAATCAAAATGGTGTGGAAGGCAGTGTTCACGTTTCACAACTAATGCACTGAGATCATAAATTGCAGCAATGTAATCACTTGGTTTCCTGTAAATGAGACACAAAGAAAGACTTTTTCAGCAAGGTATTTTAACTACTATTATTCATAAAAAGGATATCATTAGCACCATTATATATAGGAAAAATGGGTAATCTTATAACAGAGTCAAAGGCTGAAGAGAAAAGCCTAGGTAGCTTGGGGGTGTTTGAATGCCTTTTGTTAAAGAGCTTGTCAAACCTCTATTGGAAATTCCAGAAGGGGGGGGGGTTCTTTTCTGGAAGTAGTTGGTGCTTTTTCTAGGCAAGGTAGGCAAGTAACTTAGGGTTCCCTCCATACTTGCTGCATTTACCTTAATTGAAACATTTATTGTCCCCTTCATATGAAAAGAGGTGCAGGAAAGTGAAGAATTTAGTAATAACATTCCTTACCTTTCCTGGGCACCAGGCACATATTACATAATGCTCATCTGTGCTCCTCTACATATTGCAGCATAAAGAGAGTAGTGGAGAGGTGGGGTGCAGGGGCAGATTTTGCAGGGGTGGGATATAGCAGCTGAAACCGCCCTGATTTTAAAGGAAAGTAGAAGATTGTTTACAGAGGAAAGCTTGTTTGTATTAGTAAGGAGATGTATGGAGGAGACTGATTTTGGAGATAAGATTAGGACATTCACTAGCATTTTAAAGTGCATATGTAAAGAAGGTAAAGATGAAAGATATATTGTAAAGATAGATATGACAGAAAGGGGTAAGTGAGTGAATTTTTGGAATGAATGAGAGAGTAGAGCCCAATAATACCCATAAGTAGTACACTACAATTGCACATTAGCGATATTTATAGCTTTTTCAGAAAAAAAAAATTAGTGGAACATTGATTACAACTAAAAGTTTCGATGAAAAGGGAAGGCAGATACAGAATAAACAGGTAGAACATTTGCAGTTAAAAGATGGAGGTATTGCATCATCATGAAGTAGCATTAAAAGCAGAAAAAGTTTATTAGTCACCCAAAACCATGTTCAACAACTAGAAAAATTACAGAAGCCACATTTAAGATAGTAGCAGCGTGAGACCTTTCTAAGAGATAAAAAATCCCACAAAGCTTTTATTACTCAAGATGTGAGTGTCATTGTAAGAAGGGCATGGTCAACTGTGTCACATATAGACATAGCAGTAACCAATACTCATCTGCTAGGAAAGTGCTTGAATAATGTTATAGCATTTAAGAGAAAAAAGTTATTACTCTTGGCAGTCACTGTCATAGCTAAATGTGCACTTCAAAAGTGAGTCCAAGGTCATCAGGCTTATGTGTTCAAACATATCCAAGGACACTGGGCCTTCTACGCACAGTCTGCGCCATTTAGCCTATGGAAAACAATTAATGGTTAGTGTTTGTTACCAGTGGAATTGCCAGCATTGCTTAAAACTATAGATTTATAACATTGTATGAGCTGGGGTATAGGACATAGAGCACAACTAAACCGACCTTTAAGGTACATATATATAATAATACAGAAGTGTTCAAAGTTACTATACTGGGACTGTTTTTTTTGTTGCATATAATCTGACGTTATTTGTAAGAGTATCACATTACAGTACATTTTTTTTAACTTAATTGGTTGTAATTTGATCAATTAGTTCCCATACTGTGATAGCTTCCCATATGGTTGATAGCTTCATGACAGGGTAAACAATTGATACCTCTCTTAAGGCTCCCCACACATACCGAGTAGGGGCCGACAGAGCAGCTCACATCAGCTCTGGAGTGCAGCGTGATGACGTCATCACGCTGCTCTCCAGAGCTGACAGCATCAGCAGGCACCCTTTGTGTACCGGCCATTAGCTTCAATGGAGATGCCGGTCTCCATTGAAACTAACGGCATCGGCCAGAGATTATCGGACATGTCCGTTCTCTGGCCGATTGTTCCCAGCTTTATATAGTAGGTAATTCTTGACTACTATTCAAAACACTTTACGTTTGATTGATGTTTTTGTCATTCTAGGGACAAATGTATTAATACATTAAATTTCCTCAGATTTGTTTCTTATTTTAACTTTTGTATTGCTGAGTTTATTCTTTGTTTTACATTAATCCTTTTTCGTGTCCACTACACTCACATCACCATAAAAAAAGGCAGCTTTAAAAAAAAATAACTGGTGTATTCATCCTTCCCATGTAAACTTTCTTCCAAAATGGAAGCCATGACTACAGATTACTAGGAGACCAAACAGAGATATGTTAATTAGTGTACAAACTTCAGTTAGCTGCATAGCAACCAGGTGCCATCCAATAGGATTCCCATCTATACTGCTTGTTTATGGGATGGGATAGTTAACTGCCTCATGAACAGGGCAGGTTTTGCAAGCATTGTCATATGCAGTAGTCTTCTGATATTACAACTTGGGGAACAGATTAATAATCTGCAGTCCCTTAAACTAGACACACACAGGTAGATTTGTAAAAAGATTTGAGTACAATCAATCAACGTGCACGCTCACAGTGATTGATTGTATTCTCATCTGTTTACAAAGCTACATGTGTGTGCTTTCCTTTGAGAGGGATGAGTAGAGCCTGCTTGAAGAAACTTGATTGAACGGGGTTCCAACATGTTGGAAAACCCATTCAATCTCCATTACATGGAGACAAGAATCTTCATGCAAAGTATTGGATGTCATCGGCTTCTGCCTCCTTCGTGCTCAGCCATCTGCTGTCAGTGTGAAGGGGCGGAGCCAGCACTCCTCACTCAGAAGCTGTGTGAGTAAGGCAGGCTGAATTTCTACCTAGCTGGCAGCGTGCTCTAATTTACACGGGCTGCCAGCTGGGGAGAACGGGTCCCTGAGGTCCCCATTGAACGGGAATCGATGTGCCCATGTGGTGCACATTGATTTCCGTTCAATGGATCCCCAATCAATCGCAGCGTGGTGAAGTCACCACAATGTGATTGATCGAGGGCTGATTGCATGGGAATCTACCCGTGTGTGTCTAGCTTTAGGTAACTCCTAAAATGTATCTAGTTTAGATGCTTAATGAGATGCTGAATTTAGACATGGGGGGGGGGAGCATTTAGATATCTTCTCCATGACAGGTCTATTGGTTGAAAGCCCGAAAACCACCTGGCTAACGTCTCATGTCATGTTCGCTGGGCGATTGTGCCAACTGAGTAATACCAGAAGGTTAAAACTTGCCCATGTAAATGAGCCCTAAGTCTCTGCATTTAATGTGCAAGTGAAAATTCAGCATGTGATCTAATCATAAAGCATCTCAAAATCTGCTTAATATTGTGTAATATTGTTATAATTAAAAAATAAAAACAAAATACTAATAAAAAACAATGTTACTGCAAAAAGGATGAGTTGAACCATACATGCATGATATCAGTGCTATTGTTAAAGATCTTCACATATTGTTTTAAAATATCAAAATGAAATCCAGGCGTCAAGAGACGGCGATGTCGACTCCATTTCTCCCCTCGGCTCAGTAGAAGGCCATCCCCTAAAAGATAAGAAAGATAAAGCGTGAATGCACAAAATTTTACATGTACCGTATTTTGCAGACCATAAGTCGCACCCAGTTTTTAGAGGAGGAAAACAAGAAAAAAATATTTGAAGTGTTCAAATCAATTGGGGAAAAATCCCTATGCAATACCAAATACAAGATGTTACTAGTAGCACTTCACGGGACATCACGTTATCTTTCTCACACATCGGGGGAAGAGAGGGGGCCCCTCGTAGGCTGCATGCAGATGTCTCCCCTCTATGTCTGTGCTTGTGAAAGCTGCAGAGTGAGTGCAGCCTTTACACACAGGCAGAGATAGATGGGAGACATCTGCATGCAGCTTACCCCTCGGCCCCCTCTCTTCCATATCCATGGCTAATCTTCTTGCCAGGAGAGCAAGACACCGGCAGGGAGCCATGGCACGTCCACTCCCAGCCACATTGTACAGAGTCTCAGAATAGCACGTTCAAATAAATTCACATTCAAATTAATGGCGGTGCCATGAGGGCATTCACAAACTGCCTAAAGAAGAAACACTTAAACAAATGTGCACTCATTTGTGAAAATCTTCATTCTGCATGCAATTTGCATGTTACTTTCATTAACCATTTAAAATTAATAATAAAGTTTTTGAACCACCAGCATACATTGTATTTAAAACGTTAAATGTGCTTTGACTGTGATGTGCTGAAAGTCGAGATGGTCGAATTTTTTTTCACAAATTTTACCAGAATGGTATTAGCCTGAAGAAGGGATCTGCGATATCCCGAAAGCTTGCTTCTCTAATGACTTCAGTTAGCCAATAAACGGTATCACTTGAACTCCAAACTCTCTATATAAATAAAGTTCAAAGTCAAGTAATATTTTTGAAAGTCGAAATTTCGACTTTGACTATTACATGTGCCAGAGCAAAACTTTTTTTTCCCCACAACCCTTGTCTACATCTCCAGCAATTTTGGTGATGATATCTTTTCAGAGGCTTTGCAATCAGCTCACAAATTCAGCTAGTCAAGAAATTATACCATCCCTAGTTGAAAGCAAGATTTTTTTTTTTCAGATCTAGGGGCTGCAGACGCATGAAGACAGACATGGACCCTAAACACTAAAAATTTTAGCCACGATAAAATGTTAACATGTTGAGGCATGGTGGTATAAGCATCCTAATATGTTAAAAACTATGTTTTTAGGTATATTCATCACATACCAGGAATGGATCAGTCTAAACCAGGGGTAGGCAAAGTGTGGCTCGGGAGCCATATGTGGCTCGGGAGCCCCTTCAGCCTGGCTCAGTGGCATAGGGACCTGTTCTTCCAGGCTACCTGTTCTTTATTTTTTCTTTCATTCATGTCTGGGCAACCCCCACCCCAACAGCAAAATTCCTGCACTACCACCAACCCCCAACAGCAAAATCCCCGCACTACCACCACCCCCCTGCAGAAAAACCCCCTCGCAACCCCCAACAGCAAAACTCCAGCACTACCACCAACCCTTTTGTTGCTACAAATAAGTTTGGGGCTCTCTGTCTACCATTAAGGGAGGGGCTCTTTGGCTATCTATAAAATTGAAACCAACAACATACAAACCTGACTTACCCAAACTTTCCCAAGAAATGCAATGCCATTGTTCACATTAGTGGCTGCGGGTCATTGACACAGTAAATTGTAATCTTTTCAATAAATAATAATAACAGACTATATCAAGTTTTATATGTTTCAAGTTTAACCAAGACTTAAGTTAAGTTTATTAAATACAGTTTAGGGAATGTTTTAGAGAAAAATAATTGTTGTCAATTTCCACATTGGCTGTAAGCAGACGCTGCATGTCTCTCTGCTCTAATCACTCCCTGATCTCGCTCCTCCTTGGTGGCGTCTATTGACAGGAGGGAGGAAAAAGAGCAGGTAGTGATCAGAGCAGAGAGGCAACAGATCTCCGGCTCTCCACATATATTTCAAGGGTTGCAATGTTGAGATTTGGCTCTTTGTTTGAATAAGTTTGCCTACCACTGGTCTAAACACATCAAAATACTTGAAATGGTCTTGTTGCCTTATTGCCTTGAATGAAATAAGTGTTTCAACAAGACAACAATCCTACGTTTTAATAAGTTAGCACTCCATCTTCATTCATAAACCTCTAAATGTATTAAACAATAAGATCCTCAATCCTCATTCAACAACCCCAAACACACCTGTAAATTAGTAACAACTTGGTCTAGACCAACAAGATTGATATCATAGGGTGGCAACCCAATACCTGAACCTTAAAATAAACTTATAGTGTGACATAAAAATGATGTTAGAGGCAAAACCAAGAGACGAGGAAGAAAAATGGCATGTAGTCAAACAATTCTGGGCTGGAATACCTTCTAGAGGTTGGTTGGTAGACTCAGGTGTGCAGAAGTTCCTCAGTGCTTATACAACTAAATATTAATTTAGTGATTGAAAACTTTTTTTAAGCAAAAAATATTTATTTTATGAACATAATCTAACTGAAATACTACTTACCTAGCCAGGGTCTTAGAAAGCCATAAAACAGTTCATCTTTAGGGGCAATGAGAGCTGAAATAGGGAATGTAAAAGTAACAATTACATACCAATACTAAGTACATATAAAATGAAAGCTTCTGCACAAGGTATTAGCTTTTCCAGAATACTTAGTAATTACTTAATTCCCCTCACTCTTTTTTAATATCTAAAGATTACATTGTCTATATTTGGAGGAATACACATACAAATGGTTGCAAAGGTTGCACATGTTCACAGTGGGAAGTACAAGAAAGCCTATCCAGCGGCATTTGACACCAAAGTGGTAAGGTGCAAGCCAAGGGAAAAAGACAGCATACTAATCTATACAAGACACCTGCAAACAACATATAGATACAGTGATTAAAAATAATGAGTCACAAGAATATAAAGACTGTGATACTTAGTGAATTGGTTGGGAGTGTAAGCACATGCAAATTGATTGGGAGACTCTACAAGAAACACTTGAGCCGGAGCTCATTTGCAGGTATATTCATGTACAAATGTCTAGTTATGGATGTTTCTCTTGAATATTCTCCTGGTATTATTGCTTGCATTGTTGAATATAGTAGAACATGTTTGTCAGGTTATTAAGACTGACCACATTAGGAAGAGTTCATGGAAGAAAACCTTGGAACTATGTTGCCAGTGGGACAAGAGAGAGAGAGTATGTACAGCAGGTTCTAACCTATGTGGGAGAATTTCTATCCTGCTTTCTGGACATTTTTTTACATTATATGAACAAAAGTTCTAGTATGTATGGCCTTACACTCAAACGTAAAAATAATGTGTGAAATCAAAAATGGTGGGCATTAAAGCCTGGCTTGCAATCATTTATTCCAAAAAAGAGTCAATGTTGTTGCTGTCAGCGCTCTGTATGGACCACAAAAGCAGAGCTGAACTTTAGAATTATACTTGGAGTGAGAATTATATACTCACATACATGCATTGAAATGCAACTTGCCACATCTGTGATGGCTGTATCAGCATGCATTCATGACAAATATGGCCACTATAATTGTGAAATATCATGTTGCATGTGAAACTAGATCTAGACATCAACTATGAAAATATTTTTCTAGGCTTCCACTTAGTAAGTAAATAACCAATTTATTTATCACTGCATTAGGACTGCCTTGTGGCTAGATGCCATATCATAAGCAAATAAGTTTGGGGGCCTTTAGGCTTGGTAAGAAAGGTCTTGTTGATGCAGAATGTCCTACAACCTTGGACTTATCTTGTATAATGCTGATAGGTTGATGTAAAACTAGGCATACACGCATGGATTCCCATGTGTTGGGGCAGCGACCGATCACATGACATCACCACTCTGCTTTCAGCCAGCCGCTGAATAGACAGAAATTGCTACAGTGCATAGTGGCCCCCTGCAAAATCCGGGGATCCATACGTGTATGGTGGGTATAAGTCTAGAAGTTAGGCTAGAGTTTAACCCATGGAGTTTGTTTTTTTAAACTAATTGCTTTTAGACTTGACTGGTGTAAGGGCTTTATATATTGTAGCTACCCTAAATAATATATATTGTAGCTACCCTAACTAATGCCTATATGTGATCCTGAAATGTTATAATTAACCTCCCTAGCGCACTGCCCTGCACTGCTGTTGTAAACAGCGCGGTACGGGCAATCGAGGCAGTGTACACAGTACACTGCCTGTCATTTCCTGCCTCGCGCCGCTGCTCTTCACACAGCTGGTGTCATTATTGACACCAGCTGAGTGAGAGGGAAAGCCCCCCGCCCCCTTCCGTGTCACGGTGACGCGATCGGGGGTGGTGCCGAAACCCCAGGAATGCTGCAGCGATGAAGACA
Source organism: Ptychadena robeensis (assembly GCA_036250615.1). Classification (NCBI taxonomy): domain Eukaryota; kingdom Metazoa; phylum Chordata; class Amphibia; order Anura; family Ptychadenidae; genus Ptychadena; species Ptychadena robeensis. The sequence goes on along the minus strand of CM070033.1, from coordinate 102,695,458 downwards.
ATCGCTGCAGCTTTCCAGGGAGGCATCGGGTCTCCCCGATGCTGGCTTCCCCTGCGGTTGAGACGACCCTGAACAGCGAACGAACAGGGTTCGTCTCAACCGCTAGGGAGGTTAATGGGACATATATACAATGAATGAGAGGGGTGAGCTAGGGAGGTAGGGTGACTAGGGAGAAAATGAAAAAAATATTCTTGTTGGTTAACCGCCCTAGCAGTCAGGACGGCAGCATCTCGTCCAGCGCTGCTACTGCTACTATAGCACAGGACGAGATGCTGCCGTCCAGTACACTTTGGGGCTCTGGCAGCGCATACTTACGGTTTTGCGCTTTCCCGGTGTCCCCGATGTCTTAGCTCTCTAATAAATTGCACACATAAAGCATTCAGATAAGGAAACCAACAGAAGGGCCCTTCTCTACTCTAATTGTAGGTCACTTAAGGTAGGCATACACATTGAGATTCTCCCTCAATAGATGAGGCACAGACTGCAGCATGATGATGTAATCACACTGCAGCCACCCCCTCAGAGGGCCGGGGTGCACCTTTTGTGCGCAAAGTAATACCCTTTGTATTCAAATCAATGGGAAGCGGATGGGAATTTACCAACATGTGTGATCACCTGACAGTCGCTCGGCCGAAAAATCAGGCAGGAATCTGCTTGTGTATGACCAATAGGCCAATATACCCAAAAGATAACTAGAAAACTTGGGCTTTTAGAAGTAAAGTTTACTTTTAGTTGAATCTTTGGCAAACTCTTTATAAAATGTAGGTATTGAAAGTAAAGATTAGAGAAGAGGACACTGATCTGTATGTGAACAAACCTTACAATAGTAAGGATAGTGCCAACATTTGATTTCTCAAAATTCTTTTTATTTTGTATCACAGTGAATATTAAAGTAAGGGTGAAAAAAGAGCAGCAAGCAGGGGCTGCATCATGCGAGAAATAGTTTCTACATTCTTTCAATTTATACATAAGTGTAACTAAACATCATATATTTAATATATATGTCTTGTAATGTATCCTACATAAGCATACAAGCTGGAAAGAAGTCATAAAGCATAAATTGAAGCAAGATGACTCTAAAAGAGAATACTTGGGGATCTACCTGGAACCTGCAGGACTGATTTTATGTTAGTAGGATGGAAAATTCTGATGATAGGATAGTAAAGGCTAAACCACCAGGAGCAGGCGTAGACGTACTTCTTCACCAGTTCATTAGCCACTAGTAATCCTTCTTCTGTACCTTTGATCTATAGTGGTGGGAAGTTACAGTCAGATAAATAGTAGTCATGCATGCACACTGAAAGTATATGTAAACCCGTTCAGTAAAATCTCATGTTAAAGGCATTTTTGTTAAATCAAACCTTCAGTAAAATAATAGTTAGAGATCCTGTTATTAATTTTTTTTTGCTTGTCTTCCATTGGTTCTCCTGCAATGTCACCCTGCCAATTGCTCTCCGCAAATGGACTCGAAGCATTGTGATATTTCACAGGCAGACTATTCAAGAAAACCATGCAGAAATGCTCTGCGGGCCATTAGTGCAGATGTATAATGGAAAGTGCAAGATAACATTATTCATGATAGCTATTACAATAGCAAACCAAATGTTACTTAAGAAGGGTTTACATGTACTTAAAGAGGTAGGTATAGCAATACAGTTTTGTATACAATAGAGGATATAGTCAACTAGTTTATTTTTATAATTTTTCTAAAGCAGGGGTGCCAAGTCACTGGGTCAGAAGGCAAATTATTGTGCTTAAAAATAGAAAAATTACAACAGATATTCAAATTCTACATACCCAAATTAAAATGCCAGGTTTATGTGATAGAAAAAAATTAGAGCACAATAAATAATTTCACATAATAAATAAATAGTAAGATGGAATACTTCCAGGCCTAGCCATTATTTGCAAAATATTTCATCAAGTCTCCCAAAAGCATGTAAGAAAAATTGTTATGATCAAATGCAAACAAAGTTAAACTTGATTAAAAACCAACACTTTGGATCACCAAAAGAACTCCATGCCCACGGTTGGTAATGATATTTTTGGAATGGCATGGTCCAGAATCCAATAAAAATCTGTAGGATGAACACAAGAGGGTTGTGCGCAAGAGATGCCCTCACGTTCTGACCAGTTTACCCTCACAATTGTTTTTGGGTGCTTTCAGAAAGAATAGTATGCAAATATTGTGCATGCTTAACGACTCCCACCCAAGAATACTCAATCCTGTAATGTAATCAATAGGTGTTTTAACAAACTATAAGCTTAAGGGTGAACCGAATACATTTTTGTTGTATTATTAATTACTATTGCCCACAAAATTAAAAGTTTGCTTTCAAATTTAATTGTACAGGTTACAAGTAATTTTTTTTTGCTTTCACAACAAATGGCATTTTAAAAGGGGTGTTTACACTTTATACCTCCACTGTATATAAAACTATACAAACACTTCTTTGCTCTCTGCTTTGTGAACAAAAGAACTGCAGGCAAGATACACAATTCTTCAATCGGTATGTCAATGTGTTAATACAATCACCAGTGAACATATTACTTCCAACAACCATCATTTTGGGCAAAAACATTCGGCTGACTTAAGCCCCTTATAATACAATACCTGGAGCTGCCACAAGTGGCTTGACGGTGTCCGGATGAATAAGTGAGATAATAGGTAAGGTAGGTCCTATCCATGACTTCGAAGTGTAGGTAAAATTTGTGACTATCTTGCTGACTTCATTCAAACCCTCTTCATTAGGTAAAATCTATAAGCAATAATATGGCACAAAGCAAAGTCACACTGCAGCAGAGTGATTGGTTAGCATGCCAGCATATTATCAGCATTAATAAGCAATAAATAAAAGAAATGAGCACAACATTTTTAGAAGTTTTGACTAGCTGAATTTGTGAGTTTATTGCTATGCCCCAGAACATGGTATATTCACCCCAATTGTTGGAGATGTAGGGAAGGGTTGTAGGAATTTTGAGTCGAAAACTCGGCTTGACATTAAAACTAATTTATCCAACAGTTACATGCGTTAGAGCAATAACTTGTTTTTTAAATCTACATACAACTCTACCATGTTCAGGGGGTTTGTAATTAAATTTATAAATACAGCTAGCAAAAATTTCAATAAAACCACACATGCCTCTATTCTGCTATTTATGTTCAAATTATTATTATCATTTATTAATATAGCGCCAACATATTACGCAGCGCTGTACAATACAT
>CM070033.1:102671133-102692132 GCA_036250615.1 Ptychadena robeensis | reverse complement strand
GTCAGCCATCCATGAAGAGATGGCCGATAGGCAGTGAGAGATGTTGTCCAGGACAGAGGGCGTAAAGGCTGGGGTGGATAGGTAGATTTGGGTGTCATCAGCATATAAATGGTATTTCAGGCCAAAGGAGGAGATGAGTTTGCCAAGGGAGGAGGTATAGAGGGAGAAAAGGACCGGGCCAAGGACTGAGCCTTGTGGGACTCCAACAGGGAGGGGGGTGTGAGAAGAAGAGGAGCCATTGAAGGAGGTTTGGAAAGAGCGGTCGGTCAGGTAGGAGGAGAACCAGGAAAGAGCACAGTCACGAATACCGATAGAGCGCAGGGTCTGTAGAAGAAGAGGGTGGTCAACAGTGTCAAAGGCAGATGAGAGATCTAAGAGAAGAAGTAGGGAATAATTGCCTTGGGCCTTGGCATTGAGCAAGTCGTTGGCAACTTTAGTGATGGCTGTCTCAGTGGAATGAGAAGGTCGGAAGGCAGATTGGAGGGGGTCAAGGAGTGAATTCACAGTCAGATAGTTGGTGAGTCTTTTGTAAACAAGGCGCTCGAGTAGTTTTGAATCAAAAGGAAGAAGAGAGATAGGTCGGTAGCTGGAGGGAATAGAGGGGTCAAGGGATGGCTTCTTCAGTATGGGGAGGACTATGGCATGTTTAAAGGATGATGGGAAGATACCAGAGGAAAGGGAGATGTTGAAAAGTTCAGTCAGTGCCGTGGCGAGGGTGGTAGAATGGGTCTTAAGAAGATCAGCGGGTATAGGGTCGAGTGGGCAGGTGGTGGAAGAAGAGCGAAGCAGAGAGGTGACTTCCTCCAGACTGACAGGGGAAAGTGAGGTGAGGGAGGAGTTACAGGAGGATGGAATTGGAGGAATGGGGGTGAGGGAAGAGTTACATGAGGATGGGATTGGAGGAATGGGGGTGAGGGAAGAGTTACATGAGGATGGGATTGGAGGAGTGGAGGTGAGGGAAGAGTTACAGGAGGATGGGATTGGAGGAGCCGAACTGTCTGCACGCCTGACAGTTCGGCCTTCACTAGAGGTCACTTTAGTAGGTTTTAAAGACTTAATAATCTGAAGAAAACAATTAAGAGATGGGCAGCAGAATCTTGCTAAGAGTACAGTACGGATGTTCGAAGTCTATTATTCTTCCTCCAGCCAGACCTTTCTGTGTCTAGCCAGGGGAAGACTTATTTTCACCAAAGACTGGGTAGAGACACCCGATCTCTAGTGCTTCACCGTCCGGATGTGACGTCCGAACGACTTCACATCTGGTTTAGGAACCAGGAACAGTGCGTTCTATGTACCGGAAGTGCGGCCTATAGTTGTCCCTGAATAGGCAGACGGCGGACTTTTTTAAAAGTCTGATACGCCTGTTTGCAGATGGACACGGCCATCACTAGTGACCTCTGGCACTCAACATCTGTCTTGGCAGATACTCTATAGTATGAAGGTTTTTGAAGTTCACATAACGGTGTCAAGAAGGCCCCGAAGGTGCGAAATAGAAGATATCATTTGGTGTTATGATATGTGCTACAATTTGCCAGTGTGCTTACCATTCCTAGGTGTCCCAAAAACCAGTTTTTCCTTGGAGGTTCTGGGAAGCAGCGCAGTCTTTGTACATTAATGATATAGGCAATCACAAACCGCACAACCTTCAGGAAGGTCCGAAGAACAATAATAACAGAGAGTAGAAGCAAAGCAGAGGCAGAATAGCTTCTGAATGTTGTGTTCTCCAAATTAAGTGCATCCAGCAGATGATCCGCTATGGGCAACATCCTATAGAAAAGTGAGAGAAATGTGAATGCTATTAGAAAGGGGCCACAATGCTATTCTCCTACAAATTCACTGGGAAGTGACAAAATAGAGTTTCAAAGTTAGTAAATTGTAACATTCAAGTTTTCCCTTTCACTACGTTCTAGCCTGTTTAATATACTATTGACAATTTTCAAAAATTATTTAAAAAATGTTGATCTAGTTTTTGAAGAATACTGCTAAAGAATGTTGCCATTGCTTTCAGTAATCACTATGTATTGCAGATCACCCACATACACTGGTATGCAGAAGTGGTGTGTGAGCTCTGCAGTGTGGGAGTGACATTGCTGATCCTCCATAGATGGGGCAATACTGTATAGAAATTGTAGTAATAATGGGCACTCCCTGTGTATTACATAACACCCTTTATTAGGTTTATGAAATCCCCTGTTTTTGTTATTTGAATCCTGCACAGTACACCAGGTAGTATAATGCCAATGGGATATAATCAGCATCCTCTTGGCATTGTGTAGTCTTAATATGTAAGGATAGAGTGGGGGGGGGGGGGGGGGTTTGCATTGAATAACTTGGAATTAAGGATAATTTAATAAATTGAAGAAAAATGTGTATGTCTTTTTGAACTGGTCTGAAAAACAAATACAGTCCTGCTGTATATTTACATGGAAAATAACATTTGTTTTTGCCTTTTTTATTGTCCTGAATATTAAAGTATACATACTACAGGTATTATGGTGAAAGATAAAAATGCTGACCTTTGCTCTTTGACCACTGATAAAAAGATTGTATTATCACATTTTAGTTATATTTTATGGCACCTAATGGTACTTAGTCATACTGTGTTACATTTCATTGGCATGCAAGTTCACTTTTTTTATAACACCTTTATATTGTTTCAGTAAATTTAGGCAATTGGGAAAAACACTTTCCATTCCAGTCCTGCGGTTTGTTCTGTAAAAAAACAGGAATCACCCAGGGGAATACAGAGGAATATGATTTGTCTTATATTGGGTATTTACCTGGACATAAGGTTTATATGACTATGGGAGGAAAAGTCCCCCAAGCACTGAGCCGCAGGGGAAGTTCTGGGAGTTCTTTCCAGAAGGTTGGCAAAGAAGAAGGTTGTTCAACCCTGCCACCCTGTGTTTTTCTTTCATTTTCTAATTTCTTTGCTGTATATATTATTTGCCAAAGCAGCTGTAAGGTTAAAATTGGGTCTTTGGAGGTCTGCTCAAACCACATTTATGGTTATAAGATGGGGGGGTATGGTGCTCTCCCAGTGTGGTGTTATAACATGGCCTTATTGGATACAGGAATTGTTAATATCAGTGCTTTCCCCAGACCATTGGAGTGTATTTGAGGATGAAAGTTACTAGACAATAGTTATGCTTAGTGAAGCCTTTTGGCTAATGGACACCAAAAACCTCTTTTCTCTGGTTGTTATGTTAATGATTTTATATGTTTTTTTTAAAGCGGAGCTTAAACCTCCGATTCTGCATTCCAATAGGGAAGATCGGAGGTCAAATGTAAAAAAAAAAACTTACCCGGTAGATTAAAAAAAAATTCTGTGATGCTCCACCTCCCCTATGAAATTGCTCTGTGGTGGCCCCAAGGGAACAGGGGAGATTAGACATCCCATCTGATACCCATGCAACCGCCGCCAGCCACCAATTCAGATGTGGATAGCCTGGAGGACCGGATGGTGGCATGGGAGTGAGCAGCCAGGAAAGGTAAATATTTTTTTTCTTTTTAGGGGTCGCTGTCCCTGGACGAAGACCCGATCTAGGTAAATAATGTGTATATTATATTAGTTTTTTAATGTTTAAATCCACTTTAAGTTGTTTATAAAAGGGCTGCTGTGACCATTTTAAATCCATGTTGCATAATCAGTGTGTTTTTATGGGGATCTGGTGGGGGAGACTAAATTCACGAATTAACGAATCCAGTTCATGTCCATGCAACTGGATATTGCCTTGTGAAACAGGGCAACGCTATGCTAGAATAGAGATGCCCCTTAACTGGAATTACATGACCTACACTAACCCCTGAAAAACACCCCCATAAAATAAGTCCTCAGAAACATGACATACAGTCAGGTCCGTAGATATTGGGGCATGGACACAATTCTAAATGTTTTGTCTCTATTCACCACCACAATGGATTTGGAATGAAACAAACACAGTGTGCTTTAACTACAGACTGTCAGCTTTAATTTTAGGGTATTTACATCCGAATCAGGTGAATGGTGTAGGAATTACAACAGTTTGCATATGTGCCTCCCACTTCCTATGTGACCAAAAGAAATGTGACAATTGGCTTCTGATCTGTTCCATGGCCAGGTGTGTGATTTACCTTCATGGCGAGCTAAGCAACACCAAAAGACCCGAAAGACCACAGAAAACAACTGATGACCAAAGAAAAAAACCTTTCACAACAGTTGGCCAGTTCACGAGGAGGTAGGTATATGTGTGTCATACATATAGAAGGTTCACCTCAAGATGTAAACCATTGGTGAGTCTCGAAAACCGGAAGGTTAGAGTTTGCCAAATGACATCTAAAAAAGCCTTCAAAATACAACATCCTATGGACAGATGAGACCAAGATCAACCTGTACCAGAGAGATGGGAAGAGAAGAGTATAGAGAAGGAAAGGAACTGCTCATGATCCTAAGCATACCACCTCATCAGTGAAGCATGGTGGTGGTAGTGTCATGGCATGTATGGAAGCCAATGGAATTGGTTTTCTTGTATTTATTGATGATGTGACTGCTGACAAAAGCAGCAGGATGAATTATATTTCGGGCAATATTATCTGCACATTATTCTGCTTCAGAACTCATTGGATGGTTTTTCTTAGTGCAGATATACAGTTACCCGAAGCATACTGCAAAAGCAACCAAATAGTTTTTTTTATGGAAAGAAGTGGAATGTTATGCAATGGCCATGTCAATCACCTGAGCTAAATCCGACTGAGCATGCATTTCACTTGCTGAAGAGAAAACAAAATACACCAAGAACAAGAAGGAACTGAAGACAGTTGCAGTAGAGGCCTGGCAGAGCATCACCAGGGATGAAACCCAGCGTCTGGTGATGTCTATGCGTTCCAGACTTCAGGCTGTAAAGGATTTGCAACTCAGTAATAAAAAGGGAAAATTTTATTTATGATTATTATTCTATCCCATTACTTGTAGTACCTTAAGTGGGAGGCACATATGCAAACTGTTGTAATTCCTACACCGTTCACCTGATTTAGATGGAAATACCCTCAAATCAAAGCTGACATTCTGCATTTCATTCATTTATTCATTTCAAATTCATTTTGGTGGAGTATAGAACCAAAAAATAGAATTGTATTGATGATGGGAAATGAGACATCAATGCCGTAGTGATGCTCCCTTCCCAAAGTCTCTTAAGCTGTGAACACAAGACTGGTGTTCCTAGCACAGTGATACTGTGTGTGCATAGGATTTATGGCGGAAACTAGCCTGCAGACTGGCAAAAGAGGATCATGTTGCCAATATTGGGGATGGCGGAGGCTATAGCAAAGACCAATGGAGTATATTAAGGGGAAAACTTTGCTGGATCATGATCACCAGGTTAGTGGTAAGTGTTAATGCAATGTAATATATTTTATTTGTTTTTTAATTGTGTAACTAGAAGTAGTACCCACCAGAAACAATAAAAAAAAGTATAAAACTGCTGCGCTCCGCAGCTCACATACAAAAAAAATTGGGGAAAGAACACAATTAAATTGCAATACTCCATAACCATAAAAATGTCATAAAAGCTTAAGCTATTTAAGGTCAGGTTCACACCTGTCTGTGTGAAATGCATGTTTAACATATCCAAATAGTTTACCTTATATCCAAAGTACCTATTCACATGAAAATACATATATTAGCTGTACACCATGACTAAAGCCAGGAATCTATGGCTCGATTTTAGAGCCGTTCGAAATTCCCCGGCAGCAGCGCGATGCCCCGATAGCGGCAGCCCAGCCGAGAATTTGGATGGGGACCCTCAGCCCCTATCCAATGTATAGGATATTGAACAAGGTTTACCAACATGTTGGTAATCTGTAGATTCGAGCACAAAGCTACCCAAACCTACCCATACACGGCTTGAGTTTTGTATAGATTTTTGAACGTGCACGGCGCTCAATAATCTTTGCAAAAATCGAACTGTGTATTCCTACCTTAAAGGCATCATCATATTGCAGAGGAATCTTGAACAGTTTAAAAATTGAGCCATGTATAGTGATGATCGCGAATATTTAGATTCCGAATATTAATCGCGAATATCGGCAATTCGGAAATTCGCGAAGATGGTGAATATATTGCCGAATATTCGCAATTCCGGATATTCGGTATTTTTTATCCATTACACATGCCATGCAATGCAAGTGGACGAATGGGAAGGCTGCAACAAGAGCTTAGCAACACCATCAACAGTTTTTGAAATGAATATTGGGGTGATGCGAATATTGCGAAAATCGTCACTTTAAAAATTTGCGCCATGTTAAACATATATTGAATTTTGGAATAAAAACTGCCGATATTCACAATAAAAAAAACCCCGAATCTTGCCGAATGCGAATATTTTCCGAATGTTTTCCATAAAATTTGCGGCATGCTGCGAATACTATGTTGACTATGCCGCTCATCACTAGCCATGTATTCCCAGTACATTAGTGTACATGTAAACATAAAACTCTCTTAAGTAATTTATTTAAATGTCACGCAGAACTACAACGTATGCTAACATTGATCCTAAAAATGTCAGCCTAACTTTTACACATCATTTCATCACATCACATTTGCCCCCTAATCAGACTATATAGGAGCACAGAATATTTTTACATTTATGATAGCAAAACCGGCAGAAATCTTAATAAATTGAGTAAAGAAGCCAAAAGTTAAGATTGCTGTCACATATTTATTTCTGTCTTTGTTTCTGTCGCAGGGTTTCTCTCACTTCCTGACTAGTAATATGATGCTGTGACAGGTTAATAATTAGGTTAAAACGCTCAAGGGGAGCCTAGGACAGGACTAAAGATGACAATTCCTTTTCTACTCTATACAAAACAAGGAAAATGTTTTTGCCTTGCCAATTTAAGGAGAAATTAAAACATAGTTGATTATTTCACCTATTTATCTATATTGGCAATAGAAAATGACACTGTAAGTAAATAAATAAACAAACAATATAGGTTATTATGTATAGAGCAGTACTGCAGTACTAATTAAAACAATGTTTTACGAAACAGGAAACATTTTCTTGCAACTATAGTGCTAGTGATCAATATCGTACATCACATACATCCATCTGATTAGAAACTATAAGAGTATTAAAAAGAAATTCTTACCTTTCATACAAAAGAAGATGAGTTAAAAGACACAAGGAATCTATGAGCAGTGCTCTGACTCGGACACTTCCTAGTGCAATGGTGTCCCACAACTGAGCATGCTCCAACTCCAACCTATAAACTGATGGGATGATATGTAGCCATCTAGTGCTGACTTACTACAATGACATTCTTCTGCACAATACTACACTTTATGCACAGAGTACAAGCATGACAAACACACACAAAGATTTTTAAAGGTCACAATGTTATAAAACTTTGAACACATCAACAACTTGAATATAGATCTTCACCTTCTTCTTCAAACCAAAGATGTTGAATGTAACATTTGATACATATAAATATCACTCTTGAGCACTGTATATTAGTTTTTTTAGACTTTCCATGGACATGCATTTTTTTGTCTTTTCTGTCCTGATTTCTCAATCTGTCACCCCTGATTAAACATGTTGCATTGCAGGAGGTGTGGATAAAAGTTGATAAAAGAGGTGCTGGTGTGTGATCTATTAATATTGATGGTTCATTGTGGTTGTGACACATTTCAATAAATTGATGTAACTGCACAGTTTGCATAGTAAATTGGCTCCACTATGGGAGGACAGAAAGCATGTGCCTGAAAGTCCGGTTTCCCTGCAGGTATTCACCATGTTTTTTTTTTAGTCTATTGACAGTCTGTTGACTGTCATTGGGCTAAAACCTGTGGCACTGCACCACAGTCAATCCACAGCAGTGGAGTTTAGGTCACTTGGGGAAATGGCCTGAAATACCACTCTGCATCTGCTCCCAAACTGCTTAAGTGGAGCCTTACCCTAATTTAAGTCCCTATAGTCAATATGAAGGATACTTCTGATTAATATCTATGTGCAGTTGGGTAGCTGTCTAAAGGATTTGGATTTTACAGTAGTTGGCAGATTGTGTGCATATTACAGCTCTCTAATGATCATTTTTATGCGTGATATGAAAAACTGTTAGATTGTTTTGGTTTTTTTTTTTAGGAGGTTTTAAAGAGAGTATATATGCTTGTATTGGTTTGTTAACCAGTACAAGTTAACTACTTTTTATATTAATAAGTATCCTAACATGGACCCAAATTGTCAAATTAATAAAGGAGTGGGCTTTCAATGCACTAAAAGGACTTGTTAGAATTTTATCTATTGTAAAAGGTTTTTTATTAACATTGGGACCAATACAAATACATATCACAGTGTAAAAAAGTTCAATAAAAATAGATATCACCATTTCAAAATGTATCTTGGTTGATACAATCCACACACAGTTTTTTCACATAAAGTCTTTAATATGCTTTGTCCTTTGTTGTAGTTGTTTAAATTTAGTTTCCCTGTTTAATCCCTGAATAGTGGTCGAAACGCATCAGAGTTGATCTGAATTTGTATTGTATGTCATCTGTATAATATCAACCAAGATACATTGTGAAATAGTAAAATCTATTTTTATTGAACTATTTGTACACTGTGATATGTATTTGTATTGGTCCTGATGTTATTAAAAACTTTTTATAATAGATAAAACTCTAAATAGTCCTATTTACTCATCTCCATTTGGGTCTATGTAAGGATACTTGTCAATATTATTATACAGGGTCCGGCAAGCACTTGGTTTCTCTCAGTTATCTACCCTCAATAAAAAATAGTGTCGTTTTCTATTTACTTTTTAATAAAATGATTCTATTAGTGCATTTAAATGGTTAGATCTGTCTTTGGGGTCATATGATATTCTATGAACTCTATTGACCTGACTCTGTATGAGGGTTTGTTTGATGCATAAGGGTTTAAAGTTTGGGATATTTGTTGGTTTTCTATGCATATTAGGTATGCAGTTTCTCATTCTTTCTGGATAATGTGATTGCTAAAAGGTTCACAGATGTGCTGCAATTACCGGTGGAAATGTATCAAGGGAATTTATTTTAACTGTATTTGTCTTCTATCCATATGAGGAAGATATGATCAATAGGCTATAGTACATATAAGTTTTAGTGTATAACTTTCAATAAACTTGCAGTGGATCCCCTTTCCTTCTGCAAGGGTTAAATGCTCATTAACCCTCGTGGGTAATAAAAAAAAGATGGTAAAATGTGCTTATTCCTCTTGCAGAAGCCCACGTTCTCCTAAGCTCCAAAGTTGTGGATGAGACTTTGTCATCCTCTTATACAAATCAAACTGAAGATTCTGCATTATAAGAGATGACGTCATGAAAGAACTTTCAAAGAGGCTGCAGGGGACTGGTCCATGGAAGCAGGAGAAGCCTACAGGAGAATATAAAAAGGTAATTTTATGTCTAAAGGCCCCTAGAGAAAATGAGCATCTACTGCATGGCTAAAAGATAATTACCCCAAAGTTCAGCTTAAAGGAATTGTGCTCCAGATCTTTCATAAACAAAAATGTATTTCACTGTGCCATCTAGGTGTTCATAAAAGTACCTATACTCCAAAGATAAATGTCATAATTAAAATAGGAATAGCTGTGTTAGAATAGATACTGAGCACTGGACATTTGGTTTGATGAGGATGATAAGACTGATATCTAACAACTGTTCCTCTCTGTTCGGCTCCCAAGCCCTACTCCATAGAGCCATGGTTTCCATGCACTGCTGATGATTGATGATGATGCACTGGTGATCTTGAACTGATGATGCCCAACAGCTGTATTCAGTTTTGAAAAAAAAATGGCTCTGTACCATAAGGCTATATTAGCACTGTACACCAGCGATTCTGGAAATGCATTTGACTGATGGGGCGTAAAGGAATAATTTGCATGGCTCCACCCACTGTGAGGATTTTCCCAATAACTTTTGAGATTTATGATGGATTGGGGCATGTAAATACTTTCTGTTTTATTAAGAAGGCTTTACTGTGGTATATAACAACATAATCCTTGTGCAGGATGTTGCTTTACAGCATGCAATATCCACTGTCACTTGACACTAGCATCATTTTAGTTGGCCTGGGATCTGTTCAGTTGAGTGTATTTCAACTTTCTCAGCATGTCCGGATTTTATGGCATTTAGCTAGCCATACACGTTCGGATTCCATGGCCGCTCGATCACCTATCCGATCGATTCCGGCGATTCTGCCGGGAATCGCAGGTGTGATCGATCGGCCAATTAAGAGCATCCGATCACTGCATACCACCTTGTCCAACGGATTCCGGGACAATTCCGTGTCCGATTGTCCACCTCACAAATGGCAACTCCCCCTGATCTGTGCAGAATCGGATCAAAAAGACCAACATGTTGGTTCTCTGTCGGATCCGATTCTGGGCCCCTGATCAATCGGACGTGATCGATCGGACAAGGTGGGCTGCACACAATTCCGGCACGATCGTTTCGCGTGCACGCGCCCGGAATCGATCGGCCCGGAATCCGGCCGGAATCCGACCCGTGTATGGGGGCCTTTTAGAATTTTGCGTAAAACACATGCTCAAGTTCTACATGACCTGGAACTGAGCCAGTAAACTTTGAAAGTAAATGATTTGCTAGTGAGCTTTAATTAGACCTTTATACAGAGTAATGTCAGTAAAGCAATACAACCTTTTCATAAAAAGTTGTATCTGCAAGCTAACCTTTGCCCTTTTGTGTACATTTTATTTGAATCTGTCATGGCTACCGCATAATGGTGATTTTTTATCCTGTTTAACCTTTTGTTCCCCTCTTGTTGGCCATTACCAGAGATGACAGACTACCCAACCACCTAGACAACTCATTGTGAAGACAACAAATGTCAGGATTGTTGTCCATTAAGGGAGTAGCACACATTACAGCTGTATGATGTACAATCAACTGTGGCTTGTGAAAAGGAAGAGAGATCCTTGAATCCATATGCTCAAAATTCAGTTTTATTGAAAACAGTTTTATTAAAGCAAATGTAAAGACAAAGTATATATCTGCATTTATGCATATCAGTCTGTTTCCCATGATGATCTACCAAAAAAATGAATTCAGCTCTTGGCTCCTAACGACAAATCATATTTAATACCCTGCACAATTCATTGTACATTTTTATACACTTCTATAATTAAAACCACTTTCCCTTTAAACACACACACAATACCCTCTTACATACAACACTGTATTATTGGCACTTCCAGATTAAACTCATCTACAACCTGCATGTCTACCTGAACCTGTAGAACCTGAATATCTACATCAAATTCCACATAAATTGTTTTTTAAAAATGTCTAGATAAATACTATATTGTATTCAATTGAGGTTTTCATACATATAGATTAACCATAATTGTAAGTTATTCAAGATGCCCAAACCCTATTTTCATAAAAAAAGCCACTTAATAGGGAGATTATACAATACAATTCAACAAGGCAGCAAATGAAAATGTGTAGAAGAACAGGATGGACTTAAATTGCAATTACAACAGTCCTTCCTGTAACATGAAAGCAGATTCATTTCACAGATAACTTCCCGTTTATAAAGGAAATTGACTTTGATGTCTCTGTTGCAATACTGTTGCAAACAGAATAAATTGCAGATGAAGCCAGCAAAACTACACAAAAATATATCTCAGCCCAAAGAGACAGAAGTATTTTAGTACTTTATGGGCTCAAGTTATATAAGCTTTGTCTGCAAATTTAGAAACAGAAACATAAAGAAAAGGCTGAGTGGACCATACAGTCTGTTCTTTTCTGATTTTATTTAATATACATACAGCATAATCTACAGTACATACTGCAAAAAGGAGTTTTTCATCCAGACTTCATGCCTACAGGAGTTCTGGTATGCAGATTACTAAACTATAAAATTCATCCACACTCCAAATTTGATAACATTACTTTAAAAACATACAATAGAATCATGAACTATGTTAGATCTCTTTAATCATAATAATAGCAACAATACATAGGGCTTAACTAACTACTACTTGCAGCAATATTGATAATAACCTCCCTAGTGGTTGAGACGAACCCAGTTTAGATGAATTGGGTTACGAGAATCGAGGAACACCCTTTGTGTGACGGCATATACTTTGCTAATGCGATAGACCAAAGAAAAACTAATATGTCTGTTCCTTGACCAACAAATCTTTGGAGAGTCCAGAATCGGCCACTACAGGTGCGGCAATTTTAAACCGTGGCCGAATTTCGCCCAATCAGTTGCCGCCCAATCGGCGGTGGATTTGCTGGGAAATCGGCCTCGGATCTAAACATCTATGGCCAGCTTTACAAATTTGAGCAAAAGTTAAAACCTGTAAATGGCGTATAAAAGCTCAGTCAGTTAAATTCTTGGTTACATTTGCAGTAAAGATATGTGATAAATGGGGACTGCATGGGCAGTATATGAAGGCTGTTAATGTTGCCTGGATAATGTCTGGTTTTCATCAGGAGTCCTTAAGTTTTTTACATCAACCCTAAAAATGGTGGAAAACAGCTGGAGGGCTGTTACATTGTAAATACGATGGTATAAGCTTTACTTTTTATTGAATCTAAACAAATGAAACGGGAAAATATAAATTCAAGTTTTTCCATTCACACTGTATATTTAAAGCAGTGGTGGGCAACTGAGTTGATATGGAGGGCTACAAGTGCGGCCCTCGGCATCCCTAAAGGGTTGCTCATAACATTTTCAATCTATACTGACTTGTATAAGCATGCTATAATGAAAAGAGGATCGCAGGCGGAGCTAGAAGACATTATTTCTTGTAGTGTGGTAATTCACATTTTGTGTACATTTGGATGTGTTTCTTTTATGCAGTCCAGTGTAATAAACCAAGATTAGAATGTGTAGTGTCATTGGTTCCTTGCTCCCCTTGCCCCAACTTGGTGCAGCAGTAAAATTATTAAGAACAGCAGTAAAACTTATAAAAATTATGAAAGTATGCAATGCTTCTAGTAGTCATCCTGACTATAATAAAGTTTTTTTTTGGAAAATGGTTTTTATTGAATTTCTTCAAACACATTTTTCAACACAAGCAAGGATACAAATACATTGCAAGTTATTTCTCATGCAGATACAAACGGTCAATCTCTTTATTACTGTCAGTATTGATCACTTTTATTTCTACATATAGGCTACGAGATCTCACATTACCAGTGCTATGTATCTGTAGCAATGCCATAGGCCAGGGTCTGCGTCTGTTGATACCTGCGAATCGATATCTCTGCTGGATAAGTGAACACAGACCAATAGCCCTCCTGAGACCCAAACTTGTTAGTTATTCTCAGGGACTAACACCTTACAAACATTACAGTAAATAAACAAAAACTTAACATCTTTCTATCAATAAACTATCATAAAGTTTTAAACACACAAGTAAATTGCTTATTTAAATAAATGAACACAAAAATTAGCTGAAAAAGAATAAATCATGGCAATCAGTTTGTTGATGGACCAGGACCTCTTCTCACTGACCTCCATAGAGTTGCTGTGGTTCATCATTATATCTGACAAGATGGAAAAGCTCCCACACATGTAGAATTGATTTTCAATGAATATCAATGTCCAAGTCTTTTATTGGCCCTTTATGTGAGTATTGGATTGTGACACCCCTGAGTAATTTAATTTTCACACCTCTGATCTAGACCTCTACACCTCTAGAATATTCCATATAAACCCTCTTCTGAATATGTAGGGCTGATTCATGTTCATCTGGTGTAATTAGTAGATTTGCGAGCTATTTGCAAGGAACCTAAACATTGTATCATCCCCAAAATTGCCGGAGATATAGAGAATGATTGGGAGAACACTACAAAAAAATAAAGTTTTGCTCAAGCATGTGCAGTTTTTGCATACATTAAATTCAAGTGGAAATTTCAACAACTTGACTTTTTTCATTAATAACTACAAGTGTTAAAGCAATACGTTCCTTTTTATAACATTTATCCAATCCTTCATTTCATCTCCAGCAATTTGGAAGATGAGACCTTGTTCATGGTCAGAAAGTAGAATTTTTCAAAATTTAGTGACAATTACTAATTCGTCTACTAGATGGTGCTGCTGCCTCAACCGAAACAGAGAGTAAAACAAAGATCAGCTGACAGGAGCTGCGAGCACCCGGGTAAGGACGTGTCAGTGGGGAGAGTTCCTGTGCACTAGGCTGTGGACCAAGGGGGGCCGCCTTAATGCTGAACAGGCCACTGGCGACCTGGGCTCTTAGGATGTAAAGTATAGAAGTATAGGGCTATGTCTCCACTGTGTGCTCTGTTCACACATCTGCCGATGCAGGGGTTAACTTACCGCACTATGGATCGGCTCAATGAGATGTGAACAGAGGATCTGCCGGGCAGGTAATGTGTATGTGCTCCGCGCTTAACAGAGCACACAACACAGTGGAGACATAGCCTAAAGGTGGGACTTAAACAAAAGTGACCAAAATTTTACAGAAAATCAATTGCGCTGTGATCGCACATTTTAGTTGATAGTTTGAATATCTCAAGGGTGTTACTATGCAACATACATGCACAATTGCACCTTAGGAAGAACTCCTCACCATTCCCTGCAGCTGCCACCATCAAATTTATATACACACTCACAACCATGAGTTCCTAAAAGGTTCACAAGCCACTGTTTACACTAACAGACAGCTTTTGTGATTCCATTGGTAATGCACTGTGGTTTGTGACATATATTTGATTTTTAAACAAAGCCTTTTCTTTACACAATCACATAATTACAGGGGCTCAAAAGTAATTTTACAATGGACACAAAGACTATTTTATGGGCAGGTGTGACCAAGCAGATAAAAGGCCTGCAGTTGTTGTGTTCTTTCGGGAGGGGGTGTGCTTATATGTGGAAGATTTATATGTGATAAAGAACATTCGATTTTTCAAATATGAATAGAATATTAGTAGAATTATTCATAAAATATTGGGAATTTAAATATTGCCTATGCCGCATCACTAGTCGTTAGTTGATGTCTTCATGCAGGTGAAACAAGCCATCTCTGAACTGTATTAACAGAAAAAAAAACATTTGCGTAATTGCTACAGTATTAGGAGTGGCAAAACCTAGAGTTTGGTACATCCTCAAAAAAGAACAAAAAGCATGGGTGAACTCAGCAACAGAAAAATACCTGAGCATCCACAGAAGAAA
Source organism: Ptychadena robeensis (assembly GCA_036250615.1). Lineage (NCBI taxonomy): Eukaryota > Metazoa > Chordata > Amphibia > Anura > Ptychadenidae > Ptychadena > Ptychadena robeensis. Next base: position 102,676,948 of record CM070033.1, on the reverse strand, counting down.
GCAGTGGTGGGATAATAGTAATTTTCATGGGGAAGAGAACCCTTCACAACAGCCAAACTAAGTGAACAACACTCATGGTAGACATATCAATATCCAAGCCTACCATATAGAGAAGACTGCATGAATGTAAATACAGAGGGTGCACTGCAAGGCACAAGTCACTCAGATGCCCTAAGAATAAAAAGGATAGATTGGACTAGATGCTAAGAATCATTAAAAAAGCCAGCATAGTTCTAGAAAGACACAGATGTACAAATAAAAAAGAGTAACCTCTACCACAATATTGACAAGAAAAAAGTATGAAAAAACGTGGAACACCTTGCAAGGAGGTTTGGGACTCAGAGTGTCCGTATTGTGTATTGCTTAAAGCTTAAGGTATTTATTGGTCACCTAGGTAACATACAGCTAGGTGTTACTATATATTCTTACTAGTTTAGGCTGCAATATCCCATTTACAGACTTAGCAATTCTGGGTAAAGCCATCCCCATCCGAACTAATGGGATTGGCCTGAAATTTATCAGCATGTTGGATCACCGTGCTATCCGACATGCGGCAGATTCCTGGTCAATCTGTCCAGACAGGCGCACTCGATTTTCGGCTGACCGCTTGGCGGGAATCCACACGGCGGCCGATCGGCTGAAGAATGGAGCAGGAATCTGCCCATCTATGCCCAGCTTTAGACTTTCTCTATAGTTTTCTGACATTATATATATACCACTAGAGAGCAATCCTATTGTAAAAAGAGAGTTACTAAGCAATAGGGAACATGTCGACAGTACTGTTTCTCCTGCTAAGCGAAGTATGCGGGCACATAGGGCTCTGGGAATCCCAGAGGCCCCAGCTCCCCCGCGCACACATATTCGCAGCCGCCTTGCACATAATCACAGAGTTTATTAAAGCAAAGTAGATGAAAATATGGCCAAGTCACCTGATCTGAACACAATTGAGCTGCATTCCAATTGTTGAATACAGAAAGGTCCGAAAACAAACAGAAACTAAAAAGACACTGCAGTAAAGGCCCAACAGAGCATTATAAAGAAGGAAACCCAGTATCTAGTGATGTCCAAGACTTCAGGCTGTCTTTGCCAGGAAAGGGTTTTCAACAAAGTATTAAAAATGAACATTTTATTTTCATTTTTTTTTTACATTCAAATTACTTTAGTTCCTGAATTGAAGTGATTGTGTTTAAAAAAAAGCATCTGCATAAGAGTTTATTCAAATTCATTGTGGTTATTTACAGAGCCAAAATTAGAAAAATTTTGTCTCTGGCCAACTTCATATGGTCCTCACTGTAGATTGGTTTGCAGCAAATTAAGTTTTCGGTTTCCAATTAAGTCAAATTATTACAGAATGTTCCACGTTCAGATTGATTGTGAAGTTAACCTAAATACTAGAAGGGAACCAGAATATAAAATAGATGCAACTTTGTCATCTTAAAAAACAATATATCTTCAATAACACACACAAATACAGTTAAATATTTTATTTTCATGATTTATTTCATACAAACATACATATAAATAACATAATTCATCAACAACAATTAAAGCACCATGATGTAGAGTCAGATTTCTGCTTCCTGCTTTTTGATTGTTCTCTTGGTGGACGGATCCAACACACTTGATCCTAACATTACAGCTACTACCCAGGGGAGGTCCACCTTAAGTACCTCTGCAGTGTAATTCTTTGTGTTATTGTGCAAACTGTAATTTGTGTAAAATTTCAGACTCTCACAGAGGTCAAATTTTAATAAATAGCACACCAACTATGTGAAATGAGTGATGAGCGGCATAGGCAATATTCCAATTTCGCGATTAATTCTACAAATATTAGATTCGATGTTCGTGAATATTCCCAATTCGAGTGTATGGCCATGTATTGCAAAAATATATTCAAAATGAATGGTCACATATGGTAATGCTAATATAAATTTGCAATGCATAATGCACAATATCACAAATATTCGAAATTGCGAATATCCACCTCCATATTCGCAAAATTAGCAAATTCTAGAATAGCCGATATTCGTTGAATAAATTTGCAATTTGAAGCTCATTCAAGCTTTTCAAGCTATTCAGCTATTCAAGCTCGACACTATGTGAAATATGTTTTTAGTTTTAAGCAGGCATTAAACAGTGTTTTCAGTTCAATCGTTTAAAAAAAAAAAAAATTTGATTGATTGATGCTTACATCAAACTAACAGGAATCGATTCCTGCCCACCTGGTACGATCGATCAAAGTGATCGAACATAACATTAATCAAAAAGACATTGGACATGTGGGTATATTGTTTTCCAGGTGCCCTCTTGGCAGAAAGTGGTAATGGTGCTTTAAAAAAAAAAAAAGAACCGACTGGCTGTTAATCGATAACAATGTATGGCAGTACAATCGATTCATGTTCGAACAATTTGTTTATTGCGCAATATGATAGAAATGATCAAAACGCTACATAATCAACCTGTTTATGGCAACCATAAAGTCTTCTGTATGTGTTTTTTTTAACCTCCTGGGTGTTTGGCCTGAGTTAACTCTGGCTGAGTTTCATGCATCATTAAACTCAGTCCAAGTAAACTAGAGAGATACTCACCTGTCTGGTGGATTCCCGCCAGATATGCCGATTCTTCCGGGTCTGCCCCCGATCGCGTCACTGGTGACGTGAAGGGGCCAGGGGTAGGCGGCACCATAGACCTCAATGTTAATGGAGGGGTGTCACATTTTTGCAGCATAACTTCGGCGTCTCCAGTGATGCAAGAGCCCCCCCTGCCGGGCTGGAAATCACAGTGGAGCATGGTGTGCTCTGCCGCCATTGCCTGTGGCGCGGTAATAAAAAAACACCCAGAAGATAATCAGCAGAAATGAGACATATTGGTCCATAAATATTAACCTCCCTAGTGCACTGCTGAGTTCCAGATTTCTGTACCAAAAGTGCATCATAGACCCAAATCATGTCCGTACAAGGGTCTAATAGAAATCCTAAATATAATAATGTTTGATACAAACAATTATGTAAAAAAAAAAATTTTTTTTTAATAAAATTAATGAGAAAACACAAAAATCAGGGCACAAAGCTATGCTACTAAATCTCACCCAAATAAAGTCTCTGGTAAAATCACAACAGGTTAGAGAGGGTTACTGCATATGGGCACATCTGCACATCTGGGGCACCAGAAACTTTTTATTTTGGCGATATTGAGTACATAGAAGCACTTTGAAAGCAGTTTTCTACAAAGAAAACTCATTTCATGCACTGTACTTTTAAATTTCCTGCCGTCTCCCCGATGTGACGTCATCACGTCACTCAGAGGGGGTGGGGGAGAGATTGAGGAGCTGGCAGCATGTCACATCGGGGACACTGGGACAGCGCAAAACTGTGAGTATGCGCTGCCGGAGCTCCGATGTTCACTGGACGGCACCATCTCGTCCAGTGCTATAGTAGGAGTAGCAGCACTGGACGAGATGGTGCCGTCCCGAACGCTAGGGCGGTTAAGTATTAGGGTTTACACTTCTGCACACCAACTTTGTAATATTATCTTAGTCTTAGAAATCTTCATATTTTATTTTACTTCGTTTTCAAAAATAAAATTTTAAAAGCCTTCGAACCTTAAAAAATACTATTGTAGTTATTATACTGCAAATTAAGTATGTGGTAAGTATGTGTCAGTTATGTAAGTTGTGTCAGTTATTTAACCTCCCTAGCGGTTGAGACGAGCCTAGCTCGTCCGAGCTTTAGGCTCGCCTCAACCGCCCGGGAAGCCGCCGATGGGGAGACTTTATGCCTCCCCGGAAAGCTGCGGCGATTGTTTACATCGCCGCAGCATTTCCGGGTTGGCGGCTCCGCCCCGATCGCGTCACGGTGACGCGGAAGGGGGCGGGGGGGGGGGGGGGGGGCCGGCGCCATAGACCTCCATGTTAATGGAGGAGCGCCGGCTTTCTCTCCCGCGCAGCTGTTGTCAGTAATGACAACAGCTGCGCGTAGAGCTCCGGCGGGATGCCGGAAATGGCGGGCAGTGTACTATGTACACTGCCTTGATCGCCCATATCGTGCCGTTGTAAACGGCGCGATATGGGCGGTGCGCTAGGGAGGTTAAAGGTGAAAAGCATATTTGTCTGTGGTTCTCAAATGCCGTCATCCAGGAAGTGACATAGTGAGGTGTCATTTCCAGTATTTGGAATGCGAAAGTGACATCAGGGAGTATCACTGCATTCCAAATACTGTAAGTGACACTCTGTCACATCACTTTTAGCATGATTGGGGAAAGCGTTATGTCACATTCTTCTTATTTTTGTTACACACCCTCCTTACTTTCCACCCTGCACATCATCTGCTCAAGCAGGGTGGGAAGCGCTGAGCGCTGATGATTTCATTGAGCCTGGCAACCCCTGAGAAATGGTCAATCGAATCCTGAGGGGATCCTGACCCACAAATTGAGAACCACTCCTTAATAATTCAAAACTTCAACTATGGTCAATGGCTGTACAAATATTGAATTTATCTTAACCTAGCTAAGACTACCATAAATTTTGGTTTGATCTAAGTTTTAATATTAACTTATAAAAATCATAGTTTATTGTGCCAAAGCTTATACATAATAATTTCTGTTTTACACAATAAATTATAATTTCGTCATCTCCTAGACATTTTACCCCGCTGTTCATAATCTGAACTCCAGTTATTTTGGGGAGGTTGTGGTCCCATGCAGGACTCATTACAGTCTGTGCAATCATTAGGTAATTTTTCATGGCTCCCTTCAGAGTCTGTAAAGTGGCAATCATAACATCCATTGTCTGAGCACTGGTCATAAGGTCCTGTGGACAATGAACTCAAATGCACATCCCCAAAGCCATTGCAAGATGATACACACAGTGTCTCAAGGAGTGGCCCAACGGTTGTGGTGTTTGTTACTGACGTGTCTATATTCCCTGAGATATGAGCATTTGTCTCTTTCAATTGATTGAGCAGTTGGATGTTCTTTAGCATCAAAGTCATTTCAGTATTTGATCCTGATGTCTGGACACAACTACTGTCAGATGACTCATCAATTCTGAAGTTTGTCGGTGAATCTTCAGAAAACACTTGTTCATCACTTGTAGAGTGGGCATAATAAGTATCTTTTTCGAAACAGTTTTCATGGATAGTCTTACGTTCTGTGTAACCTCGGCCACAGAAAGGGTACTCCTTAATATCAGCTCCATCTTCAACAGATAGAAGAAATGTAGCTGATGAAGTCTGATCCATGTTTTTATTAATGGTAAGTGAGTGAGGACTCTCATTGGAGTATTCATTAATAAGGTTCGCCAAGGCACATTTTTTGTGTGAAAAGTCCTGTAAGATAAAAAATAGACTCCAGTAAACCACAAGAATATAAGTTTTCTACAACAACAAAATTATAAAAATCTATTTAGTTTTGCTTCATTAACCTCCTAGGCATTCTGAGCCACCTTACAGGCAATCGTGCCATGATGTTTTACAAACATACTGCACACGTACTGGCTTCAGGCATAATGCCAGGGAGATTAAAATAGAACATTTCCATAGGATATATATGAATAAAGCTAAACTATGTGTTTCTGCTTCTCACTCCTTCTCCAAAGAGGTAGGGAGCCCATCTCACAAAATTAAAAAGATGACATTTAAATTACAATTAAATGATATACTTTATATACAAAGCCATTTAGAATAAGTGAGATGTTATTGATAAGTTTACACTCTACACACTTGATTGTTATTATCTGTGTGTTTATTATTAACTTCATGTTAATATCAGCCACTCTTATGCATAGTGCCTGGTAGTGATGGACCGAACTGTTTGCCGG
>CM070033.1:102651289-102671033 GCA_036250615.1 Ptychadena robeensis | reverse complement strand
TCCCTTTGTTTTTTGAAGTTCGCCTCCCATTGAATTCAATGGTGGGTTCGCTGGGTTCGCGAACTTTTGCGCTAGTTCGCGTTTGCAAACGCGCAATTCCGGATTCACGCCATCACTAGTGCCTGGCTGAGAAGGAAAAAGATGGAAGCAAATGGACCAGACGTCAGACAAATCTGTCCAGTTTGGAGGGGTGGAGTTTTGTTTTCCCAGCAAAACAGGCATAATTCTGTACCTTATTGTGTAATTAGTACACAGTTAAACAATGTGGGTTAACCATTCACTATGGTTAATTTTCAGTAGCTACTTAGAAATAACCCTTTACTCCCCCTCTTTAAAAGTGTATTCACAACTCTTTTTCCACATTTTTTTTATGTTACAGCCTTATTCCATAATGGATAAAAAAAATCTACATACAACACCCCATGATGACAAGTTTACTTGAGGATTTGGCGATTTGATTACAAATATAAAAATTTAGATAGCATATGTACATAAGTATTCACAGCCTTTGCCATGAAGCTCAAAATTAAGCTCAGGTGCATCCAGAAGAAGTATACCTGTGGTAAATTCAGTTGAATGGACATGATTTGGAAATGCACACACCTGTCTATATTAGGTCCCACAGTTGACAGTTCATGTCAGTTTAAAAACCAAGCATGAAGTCAAAGAAATTGTCTGTTGACCTCCAAAACAGAATGGCCTCCATCATCTTTGAGTGGAAGAAGTTCAATACTGCAGGAACTCTTCCTAGAGCTGGACAGCCATCTAAATTGAGCTATCGGGGAGAAGGGCCTTATTTATAGAAGTGATCAAGAACCTGATGGTCACTCTGTCAGAGCTACAGAGGTCCTCTGTTGAGAGAGGAGAACCTTCCAGAAGAACAACCATCTCAGCAGCAATCCACCAATCAGGCCTGTATGGGAGAGTTGCCATGCGGAAGCCACTCCTTTTTAACCTTCCTAGCGCTTCTGACGGCACTATCTCGTCCTGCACTTGCTTATGCAGTATTGCAGCTGACGAGATAGTGCCGTCCAGCTAAGAGCTCAGAATCCCCGGCTGCACACTCTGCTCTGCTGTCTGTGCGATCCTTATGCAAGCCGACTGTGACACCTCTACCAGCCTAATCTGCACATGAATGTCCCAATTTGCACATGAATGTCCCACGGCCCCATGTATGTGCAAATTGGGATATTCATATGCAAATTGGGATATCTTCAAAGCGCAAACCTGGAATATCACCCCCATTTTCATTCCAGATGTGATCTTTGAAGTTTGAACCCTTTCAGAGAATGCCATTGTATTGGATACAGTGATAACTGTATCCAATACAATTTAAAACAAAAACAAAATAAAAATTTTATTATAAACAAACATAAATACTGTTTTGAAATCTTTCATACCAAATAAGTATTCAAGAGATTTAATCATTCAAATGATACATTTCATAATTTTTTAAATGTACTTTTTTTTATAATAATTGTGTGTATCAAACATTATTATATTCAGGATGTCTATTAGACCCTTGTACGGACAGATTTTTGGAAGTTACAAGCCTACAACACAAAAAAAATCCATTAGAGTCTATGGTGCGCTTCTGGTACAGAAATCTGGACCTCAGCAGTGCGCTAGGGAGGTTAATAAGCACATAGCAGTTTGCCTGGAGTTTGCTAAAGGGCACCTGAAGGACTCACAGACCATGAGGCACAAAATTCTCTGGTCTGATGAGGTCATGTTTGGAGGAAACCAGGGACTGCGCATTCCCAGGACAATATCATCCCTACAGTGAACAAGCTTGTGGGATCATATTCAAAAAGACTTGAGGCTGTAATTGCTGCCAAATGTGCATCAACAAAGTATTGAGCAAAGGCTGTGAATACTTATGTGCATGTGATTTCTTTAATAAAACCTCAAGCAAAGTTTTTTACATTGTCATTGTGGGGTGTTGTGTGTAAAATTTCGGTGGCTAAAAAACTGTAAAATAACAAAATGTGGAAGAACTGATACGCTGTGAACACTTTCCAGATGCACTGTATGTTGTTGGGGTGTTTTAAATTTTTTTTTTATATGTTAAGGTTTGTATTCACAAACATATGTTCATAAATTGGTAACTAACACACAGCCAGACAAGTAGAATTTGAGGTTGTCACAGCCATATATATATATATATAGTCTTGTTCATGTACAAAACATTGCAGAGTGAAAGGCACAGGTCAATTTTGCATTCAATAAGCGAACGATCGATCACCGTGCTTGTTTGTGGCGATCGATCATTCGGGAACCGGATGCTGCCCACCTGAACTGAGGATCCCAAAACAAAGATTTGGCCAGGGAACGCATGCCTTCTAGTGATGAGCGGCATAGGAAATATTCAAATTTGCAATATTTTGTGAATAATTCTACTAATATTCGATTCAATATTTGCAAATATTCGCAATTCAAGTGTATGGCCATGCATTGTGATTATATGGTGGTAATTATTGCCATGGCCATAAGTTTCCCATCCATATACATGGCATACCGCAAATCCCCGTCAAGGCATGTGATTAATGCAGGGGAGATCGGTGCAGCCCATAACACCATGGAATCTAAGCTTAGCTCATAAAGTACTGGTATTTTAGACTTATCTTTAGTATGGAGGCAGTACATTGTACCCAATAGTGTAATGACAATTGTCCATGTACAACACAGAGTTTAAACAAACTCACCAATGCTGTAGGAGTTGTAGCCTGCTCATTTGTCTTATACCAGATGATGGAAATCAGAGCTCCAACAAACATGATAGACAACATTACTGGCAGTACAACCAGTGGCATTAAATGACGGTTTTGATCTAGAGGAGAAAATTAACAATTAAATGGTGCATGGCTTGTCTTCTTGCATGCAATAATAGCAGTAAAGAGAATAGGAAGTTTAACAATGTCCGATTAATGAAAATGCATTGTTATATACATACTGTACATATAAAGTCAAGCCCTTATTCATACCCCTGGCAAATTTTGACTTAAAGTTACTTTTATTAAACCAGCAAGTTATTTTTTCAGCCAAGGGACCAGGGAACCTAATTTCAGTAAGCAGCACCACGAAAAAAGAGCAATACATGAGGATTCTCAACGACAACATCAGGCAGACTGCAGAGAAACTTGGCCTTGGGCACCAGTGGACATTTCAGCATGACCCAAAACACACAGCAAAAGTGGTGAAGTAATGGTTAGCAGACAACAACATTAACGTTTTGGAATGGCCCAGACTTGAATCCTATTGAGAATCTGTGGAGGGAGCTAAATAACAGGGTGATGGCAAGAAATTCCTCCAACCTGAAAGATTTGGAGCTCATTGATAAAGATGAATGGGCAAAAATACCTGTGGAGACCTGCAAAAAGCTGGACTGCAATTATAGGAAGTGTGTGATTGCTGTAATAGCCAATAAAGGATTTTCTATTGATTATTAAGAAGGGTATGAATAATTTTGGACATGACACTTTTTGCTCAAATGTAGATAAAAGCTGAGAATTTTTTTCCCCACAAAAATGCCTTTTGTACATCGTCTTATTATCTTTTGGGAGACACCTATGTCATTTTCCATCAAAAAATAACTTGCTGGTTGAATAAAAGTAACTTTAAGTCAAAATTCGCCAGGGTCATGAATAATTATGGCCTCGACTGCATATATATATATATATATATATATATATATATATATATGCAAGTATGGTATGATATATTTGTCTGCTACACTTATCTACTTTTTAATTATAGACATATAAATATTGCATGTTTTGTGCACTGTAATAAAGGTAATATTTATAGTCAAAAGACTGCAAAAAGTATGAAAGTGAAACAGTAACTCCAAAATGGGGTTTTAAGTGGCACCTGTTACGCTGGCAAGTCTTGGATTCCCTTAAATGTAATTTATTTAACAATTACATCTTCCTCTTCCTCTCCCGACCACATATTTACACCCCTGCCATCCTAAGTATCATATATGGTATTTTCACAAAAATCTGGACTAACTGGTAACTCTGCAAAATTCAAGGATCACAGCCTTATCCTATCACAAGTAGACCTTTAATCTAAAATGGAATCCACTTGTGTCACACACTGTTGTCTTCTTAGGTATCTCCCTTTCCTCTTCCTGCTCCTCTCTTTACTCTGTCGACTAACCTACCCTCCTTACCTTATAAAGCTAACTGCCACTTATTATCTCTCCTGGATAGGACAGCTCACTACTATTTAAATGAACTTTCCTACCATACTTTTATACTGTTTCCTGTTAGAGTACCTTTTTTTGCATGCACATTTTATTTGGGAAAGCTGGTGATCGCATATCTCACAGCATACCTTATATACTGCCACATTGCACAAAAAATATATAATGGTTACATGGCAATAACCCTATATATTGCTTGGAATGGTGACTTAGGTTCCCAAATTTTGTCAAACGTGGGCCCCATTTGTCAATATTATACCATTTATACGATTCCTCTTTAGGTTAGTAAGTGGTTGCTTTGGATTCCCTGAGAATTGATAATATTTTACAGCATCACTCTTGAGACAGGAATAGCTAACTCACCTATCACTACTCTGGGACACTGTCAATCATAGAGGTGACCAATTTCCACTCATCTCCCACTGCTCTATTATTTATACAACCCTTCATGTCCTTTTTTTATGTTAAAACCTGTACATTTAAAAAAACAATTTCATCAGAAGGTACATTGACAAGCTTATCGATTACTCTCTATGGCAAATAACATTTCAAGTGTGATTGTATACCAATTTTAAGTATTTGTTAAAAGTAATAAGGAAGGATAACACGCCAATATATTGTAAGCATATACATTTAAAAAAAACAATTCCACAATTACCTTTTTGACTGAAAGTCAAACAAACGGAATTTGATGGAGGGCTTTTTTTATTATTTAGGTCAAGTTGATATATGGTCCTAACTGCCATGCAGTAGCTTCCTTCATACCCATCTGTTTTGAATGTGGTTGAAAATTCATTAAATTCCTTTTGCATTATCTGAGATGATATAAAGAATATGAAAGTACTTTTGAAAAATACAATATTGTACACATTTTATTTATGGTCATATTATTGGGATCAATTGCACTATGTAGGCATGTTTCACATTTAATATGCCATTTTTGACACCTGCATGTGATCAGCCCAAACGGAGTATTGCCAGGGATTGCCATATATGTTTTAATCTAAAAACCCAAATAAAAATATTTCACCTCCCTCTTTCTATAACAAAATCAATTACTAGGAGTGTCAATTGATAATTAATGCCTACTACCTTTCAGTCCAATGAGAGTGAGCTTATTTGATAATTAAGCATTCTTTTTGAGATGGCAGATGGGACAGTTTAGCCCAGTTAAATTAGTCAGCCATCTACTGAAGAAAAAACAGTTTTATCTTTAAATGTTCTACAGTGAAGAATATGATTATAGGGATCATCATCATCTTAGGCATCATCAACACCTCAACTTTTTAGGTTAACTAGTTTTAATTAGCGGCTTCAAAAACCCCATATGTTTAGATATAACTTACCTTAAATTTCTTAGTCTACTGAATATTTTACCACTCAGTTATTAAATATGTTATTTATTGTATAACCTTCTTTTGTTTTGTCACAGGTTTAAAAAGTTCACCAGCAAAACAATAACTTATTAGGACGAAAAAATTTACCTCCATAGGGTTATCAATATTTGTGATATCCAAGTTATATTTCAAATGCCAAGGAGAGTTAAAATAGATCTTCTCGCAATGTGGTTTTGGTATTGAAATGTTAATCATCATTGTCCCATGTCCTTGAATTATTTTTAGACTGGGAGATGGTGGATTCACTGCAAAACAGTTAAACACTTAGTTTACCATATGAACAGTTTAACAGTCTAGTATTGGATATCAAGACCATCCTGTTCCAACATGACCAATTCACAAAACATGGTCCATATAGACATGGATGAGGAAATGGTATTTTGGAATAATAGTCAAACATTCCAATAAACGCACTCAGAAATCTTGTAAAAAGCCTTCCCAGAAGAATTGAATCAGTTATGGCTGTTAATGCCCCCACACACGTACCAGATGAGCGGTGGAGTGCAGCGTGAGGACGTCCTCGCGCTGCTCTTCATCGCTCACAGCACGGCAGCACCCTATGTGTGCCAGCCGTTAGTTTCAATGAGGACGCCGGTCAGTTAAAATGGTTTTCTAATGATCAGTTAAAGTTTACAATAACAGGCAACAAACAAAGAATTTCAATGGAACTCAACTGTTTGCTGGTAATGGGCCTTTCTTTAGTTAAATATTACATTTCTTAACAGCCATTTTCAACTACCAAAGTCATAAACATTATTAATATTGACTGCACAATATCTAATGTTATTTGGAAAAAAATGTAATGGCTTTCTTTAAAAAAAGAGGATACTGACTTTTTTAAATGGAAGTGTTAATTAATGAAAAACAGTGAATACGGGTATTCCAGTCTTGTTTGTACATTACACCTACCTGTAAACATATACGTTATATTATGTAGGTCAGCCCATGAGGAATTCCCCTGGGACACAGAAACGGCCTTGACTCGTACAGAGTGCAGGTTGCTGGGCTTCTTCAGAAGGATACATGTCAAATCACATTCTGTTGCAAAGGTACCCGTACATTCAGGGACCCTACGCCACCTTTAAAATAGACATATTAGCTGAAATTATAAAAAATATATATCTATATATATATATTAGTTTTTATGTTTAATCCTATGGTGATTAATTTTTGTGTCAACAGAAAGTAGTGGTAACACCACAAGGGCGCAGCCTATTGGAAAAATCATTACTTTCTACTACATAATAGTTTCTATGGTAATCTATTCATTTAATTACAGCCATGCCAAAACAAGGCCCTTTCACACTTATTTTGGTATTGTGTTTTTCCCGTAGAAAACCACTGAACCATTCATTCATAACATGTTTTTTTGTAATGTAAACGCAGGCATTTATCATAACGTGCATCTGTACGCATTTTCCGATGATAATAAGCATTTTTACATGTGTGCCACCATATATTTTACATCATTTTTCATCTTTATAAAAAAATAGGCAGTAATTCGCAAGGTCAGTAGGAAACAATCTGTTTTTGGAAAAAACATCATGGACAAGTGACATTCCATGACATGGCAGTTGCCCATTATTGGGCAACCTAAGCAAATGTTGCACACAGCAGGCACCTGTACCTATTTTCTGATGTACTGTGCTGTACAAGGACTTTTATATTTATGCCTTTCGTTTTTTTTTTAAATATATAGTAAATATGGCTGCACAGAGGTGATTGTTGCAATGCCCGCATACTGTATGCAAAACTGGTCATAGAAGAGGAACGATGGTTAAAAGGATGGCTTCATGCTTTTTTTCTGATGTGCTGATTACTATTTTCTGAAAACATGTTTTTTCTACTGACTACCCCATTTATTACAATATTACAATATTGTCTTTTTTATTGCATGCAAACTATATTGTGCTTTCATTGTAAAAAAAAGGCAAATGCACACATAAGAAATGCATGCAATGTGTACAACATATTAACATTTTAAAAGATGTACTGTATTTTGCAGACTGTTAGACACACTTTTTCCCCTTCAAAATTGGGGAAAAAATGCATGACCACCAAGGCTGGGTGGGCGGGGGTGGGTGCGCTTTCGAATTCCCCACCCTGGTTAATCTCAGTGCTCAGCCATAGCAGGGAAGCTGACACAGCTTTGTATGAGAGCGGACGGATCGCTCCCTCACATACAGAGACCTGCAGATGGAAGCAGACATCACATCGCATGCAGACATCTGCAGAGGGACAATCCATCCATGGGCGGATCATCCTTCTGCAAATCTGTATGTAAGATCAGCTATTCACATACAGAAGCAGGGAAGATCTGCTTATTGACTCTAAAAGCTCTCTATTGAATTGCACACAGCGTCCCATCCATACCAGTCAAGTTTGGCTATTTAAAAGCCGGGGGACGTACAGGAAGTAACGTCATTGACGTCACTTCCGGTATATGGATCGTGGTTCCTCTGCGTTCCACGTACCGGAAGTGACGTCACTGATGTCACTCCCCGCGTCTGCCAGTCTTTTAGCTGATCTAGCAGGGAGAGGGCCTTACTCTGCCTGCTTATGTTCCACCTGCTTGTGCTGATAATGTGCGTGGCGCGGTGGGAGTAACGTCCTCTCCCTGCTAATCAGCTCGATTTCAAGAACCTGGGAAAAATACGGGATTTCTTGAAATCGGGATTTGGCCGGGAAAGCCACATACTTTCCCGGCCAAAACGGGAGACTTGACAGGTCTGGTCCCCTCCCCTTGAGATATTAGCAGCACAGGGGTACATAAGGGATAAAATGAGGAGAAACAGTGCTTGTTGTTGCAATAAACGTTACATATACAATTCTCTAAAGCAAATCATATCTGACCCTGATATGATTTTTTTATATATATATTAGAGATAAATAGGGGTGGTTTTATATCTTATAAGAAAGTGTTTTGTGTGTATTAGTTGTGTATCTGTAATTTAGGTTATATTACCATGCCGGAACTTTGAGATAAATATTTGGGTTCTAAGTATCAATTTGGGCACTCAGTCTCTAAAAGGTTAGCTATCACTGGTCTAGGTAAACCCTGACCCCCAACCCAACATACCTTTTTTTATATTCCAGCATATAATTTACAATGTAGGTCACATTAGGAGGATTTTCTGGAGCTGGCAGCCATGTCAAGAATAAGCTGAAGTTTCTGGATATCGTTGTGATGTTCAAAGGTTCATGAAGCTGGTCTATGAAGAAGGATATCAAATTATTTGCATGGTAAGAATGACAGGGACGGGCAGAATTATTAGGCAGTGGTATTTTTGAGTCGGCAAAGAATGAGGACGGCAAAGCGGGAGGAGATAACGCTTTTTATTATTGAACTAACCACAACCACCGCGGGGACGGGACGCTCAATGAACCCGCAAAAAAAATCAAATTAACATCAAAGGGCCTGAATATTGGTGCACGAGAAAGTGGTTTGTTGAAGTGTTTTAGTTTTAGCTATTTTAGGGGAGAGAGGAGCTATCTGTGTGTGCAGGTGACTATTACTGGGCAAATTATTAGGCAACTTAACACTAAAAAACAAAATTTATACCCATTTCAATTATTATTTTTACCAGTGAAACCAAGATAACATCTCAACCATTCACAAATATAATTTTGACATTCAAAAAAAAACAAAAAACAAATCAGTGACCCATATAGCACCTTTCTTTGCAAGGACACTCAAAAGCCTGCCATCCATGGATTCTGTCAGTGTTTTGATATGTTCCATCAACATTGCGTTGCAGCCAGCAACCAGCCTCCCAGACAGTCTGTTCAGCGAGGTGTACTGTTTTCCCTCCTTGTAAATCACACATTGATGTTGTGAACACAGGTTCTCAAGTGGTTCAGATTCAGGTGAACAAGGATGCATTGTCATTAGTTTATCTTCATCTTATACCCTTTCTGCCAGCCACTGTGAGTACTGGACGCATGTGATGGAGCATTGTCCTGCATGAAAATCATGTTTTTTTCTTGAAGGATGAGACTTCCCCTGTACCACTGCTGAAGAAGGTGTCTTCCAGAAAACTGGCAGATAGGACTGGGAGTTGTTGAGATGTCTCCATCCTCAACCCGAAAAGGCCCCACAAGCTCATCTTTGATGATACCAGCCCCAACAGTTACTACCTCCACCTTGCTGGCGTCTGAGTCGCGGCTGGAGCTCTCTGCCCTTACCAATCCAGCCACGTTCCCATCCTCGGGCCCATCAAGGATCGGCTCTCATTCATCAGTCCATAAACCTTAGAAAAAAATCAGTCTTGAGATAATTTCGTGGCCCAGTCTCCGACGTTTCAGCTGTGGGTTTGTTCAGTGGGGGTCGTATTCAGCCTTTCGTCTTGAGTATTGCAACCTTGTGCTTTGGGCACTACAGGGATTGTTGCAGCCCTCTGAAATATGGGCCAAAACTGGTGGCAAGTGCATATTGGCAGCTGCACGCTTGAATCAGGTCATGGTGCAGTTAAGTTATTTTGCGCCTTTGTTTTGTTCCACACGCTTCTGCACCCTGTTGACTATTTTGAATGTGACGCTTGATTGTCGATGATCACGCCTCAGAAGCTTTGCCCAATTTTATGAGGCCTGCATCCCTCGCAAGAATCCACTATTTTTGACTTTTTCTAAGCCTGTCAAGCTTCTTTTGACCCATTGTGCCAGTTGCCTAATAATTATGCCACACCTCTATAGGTTGTGAGTTATTAGACACACCCCCTCATTTACAGAGATGCACATCACCCTATATGCTTAATTGGTAGTAGGCTTTGGGCCTATACGCTTTGAGTAGACAACATGCATAGTAAAAGAGGATGATGTGGTCAAAATACTCATTTGCCCTAATAATCTGCACTCTTATAAGCTAGCTGGTACGTATAGAAAAAAAGCCAGCAATGGAAGCGCATATTTCTCATAATAAAAACACAAAAAAATCGTGAATGGGGCTTTTAAGGCACACATAAATCTGTATGCCAATTATCCCAATTATTAACATCTTTATTGCATGATTTATACAACAATAATGAAGATATCTTTTAGAGTATAAAAACATTATTTTTAAATACCCATTTTACTGCAGTACAAAATTAAACATATTAATTCAGTACAAATTATTTAAAGCAGTTATTATATACGCCAAACACATTTCATCCCACTGGGCTTCTAAGGGAGAATATTTTAAATGTGGATGACAAAGCCTGTTGTTGTAGGATAGAAAATCAGGGTGACCACAAGGTGTTGCAATACCGGAAAGATGCGCACCAACGACTGCAGGGAGACCGGTACCCAAGAGCTACACGGCAGAGTGCCTAGCCCTTTATGGCATTAGAGGGGTCCCATAGGGCCTTAACAAACAGCTGGCACCCAAGCGTGGGAAGGGATGACAATGCACAAACAGGGTAGACAGACTGAATGAATTCCCTCAGATCACATCCCTGGGAACGTACTTGGACAGTCTGATATATTTAGAAAACTTTCAATGGTAGTTTAGGTAGGTTGCTTGGCTGCCCAGGAAATATTTAAAGGTTTCTTTTGGCTCTTTAACAAACCATCACGTTTTTTTTGCTACATGTTTTTTTCTTCTGCCTTATCCTCTTGTACTCTACATGACCTTGTTGTATGACCCCTGGCTTGTTTTCCTGAATACCCCAATAATGGCCTGTTACGTGGATTTATTGAATGAGCTACTAGCAATATTTCGAATTCGCGTAATTTCGCGAATATCCGCCCTAATATTCGATATTCCATATTCGTAATCTCGAAAATCCCGAACTATACGACATGAATTGCGATCTAAACACAATCGCACTTAGATTGCGACCCAATATGCGCAATGCATGCGAAAGTCATGGAGAATGGCTCTGAATTCGAAATCGCGATTATCCGAGAAGCGCAATGCGACCACATTATAGCGCAATACAATTGAGTCAATGGAAATGGCGAAATCCGAATTTGCGATTATCCGAGAAAGCGCGCAAATGCGCCAACCATATGCGCACTACATTGAAGTTCAATATGAGAATGGCGGAATCCCGACAATTTCGATTATCCTGAGAAAGCGTCAATCGCTACCAATATGCGCAATGCATGCACGTCAATGGAGCTCGATAGTCCGACTGGGCGAATATACCGTCCATTTTCCCCCGTTTTAAAAAATTCACATTGCCGATGTATGAATCGCGATTCCCATTCATTGCAATGGATCCGCCATTATAAAAGCGCAATAATATCGCGAAAAATTCGCGATCCGCGTCGTGATAATCCGATGATATGTTCGCTAAATGGCGAATAGCGATTATCGAGCTAAATATTTCGAAAATTTATATTCGAGCTCAACACTAACCTGGATATCAGATGTTGGTAGTTGTCTTCTTTACACTGGACATTTACATCTTGGATTTCTCCTTAATGCATACCTTTTTCGGCTCTCCACTTAAGTTTATGAGGACTAGCCTTCCATGTAACAGAACACAATGCAGGACTAGCAAGATTGGCTATTCAGATTAAGGGAAAACATGTATTGGGGACACCCCCTTTTAATGTATTTCAATTTAAATACTGTTATACTGGTACAACACTTTTGGGGTTTTTTTTCTTAGCAAATCCAATGCTGGTAGTTCATGATTTTGCTAGTGTTTTCAAAACCAGGATGTTCCTGCAACGTCACAACCTCTGTTTGAAGAATGTGAAGTTCTGCTTAAAGTCCAATCAACTAACGGACATGAAATATTTACATAGTCTAAATAAATAGTAAAAGAAAAACAACCCTTATTAATTTCTGGATCTTTCTTTTCTGACAGGTTTTCAGTACAGAAAGTGAAAAGAAGTATTTCTCAGTGGGACACAAGCAATGAAAATTACATTATAGTTTTTAACTCTTCTTTACATGTATGTTTTATCAATAACAAATAGTAATTAGTAATCTGTTTTGGGCTGTGTTAATTTCACTGTCCCATCCTATGATGGTAGCTATTTAAGGATAAATTTAATCTAATCGAGTAATCATTGTCCTCCTCTAAACTCTATTCTAGTTTCACTCTCACATATTTGCACTATTACGTGTCTGCTCTTCTGGGTCTTCAGTTTTATCTCTGCTTTGTCATTGTAGCTTACACAGTCACAGTACATGTCATTTTATCATTATATTAAAAAGGTGACATACCTGCTACACAGTGCAGAATCCCAAACATGACCATAAGAGTCCATTCTGTCAAGGTACGCATTGCCACATTATCACATTTCTCTTCAGTAGACCATGTTCTTCAGTATTATTGATTTCCTGGTGGACTTCCCTGCACCTGAGCTCAGTGTAACATGCAATACTAACACGCCTATTTGGGAAGTCCCTCTGGGTGTGTGAGTGTATGTTTAACTCCTTCCAGCCAAGCTGACAAAGTCCTCTACAGTCATACACACTGTAAATATTAAAATGTAATATGCTTTTAAATAAAATGATTTATGTGACAATTTAGCTGATTCAACCGATTTCAGTTGAGAATAAAAGTAAAATAAAAGTTAAACAAATAGTTTAAAAAAAGAAATGCAAATTACCATCTCCAGTTTATTTACAAAAAAAACAGAATAGCATTCACAGTAAATGTTTTCTGCTTTAAACATATTTGTTGGATTATAATATATACTAATACATTTATAAAATTGCTAAAGATTTAGTTTTCTCTTGAAATGCATGAGTTCTGATGGGGTTGTCTCACATGACCCCCCCCCCCCCCCCCATAACAGGTCTACATGTGTCAAGGTTCCTTTATTTATGATATCAACAACAACAAAAAATCAGATATGGATGTTTTTCTCAGAAGATAAGGTATGAAAAAATTATACATACATCATACATACATACATGATGCAAACTTCCCTTAATTCTTGAGGAACCAACTGCAACGTGATGACGTTCACGTGATGATCATCACGCCATCACGCTGCAGCTGGTCGCCCAGAGGATCGGCAGGCATCCCTTGTGTACTGGGCATAATTTTGGATGGGGATGTCCATTCCCTGGCCAATCGAGATTAAGACCCCCATACACACTGTGATCCGCGGGCAATTTTGCAACCAATTGGTGGCAATATCGCCTAAATGCCCAGGATGCCCACATGGAGTGACTGTGTGTATGGGGGGGGGGGGGGCATAACTTGACTGGAAGTGTGGTGGGAGAAAAGAATACTTACACAATATGACAAATGTTAATAATATATGCCAAAATGTAATACACTTCAGTGCAGCCTGTAGTAACAACCCCATTCATCTTTTTTGTATCCAAGGAAGATATGGCAGAGTTGTAGGACACCATCTAGTGACCATTCACCATACTGCAGACACAGGAAGGTCAAGATGCAGGTCAGTAGAATTTTTTATAAGTATAAAATTGCTAAAGATTTAGTTTTCTCTTCAAATTCATGATACTTGATATGAAGTTAAATTTTACTTAAGAAAAGCAGCATAGTGGGTAAGATTTTCAGAAGGAATAGCTACCTGTTATTCTATAAAGTATCATCAGCTATAATTGGGCCCATGCTTTGTCTTCTATATTTTAACACATGTAATAAAATAATACTAAAGTTATTATTACAAATCAAAGAATGCTGCTTGACAGTTCTAAAGTAACAATTCTACACAAAAGCAATAATGGAATATATCAGAAAGCAGTAAAATAGCATATACCAAATGTTCATGTTTGGACGATTATATGGAACAAATGATACATGTACAGGCCAAAAATTATATTGTTTATGTTTGTCTTTTAACTAAATAACTGCACATTTCTCCTTATTTTGTGTGGTTTTTTTTTTGCTTGTGATGTAATGTTTGCTTGTGATGTAATGTTTAGCTCATTTTGTGACTTATTGTGGTGATTGTAGTATATGTAGGACTTCTAGTCATTGTTAATGTCATGAAAAGGTGAATAATAGATAAAATGTATCTAAATATTTCTAAGTTAAATGATACCCACCCTATATTTGTTTTTTATTTTATTTTTGTGCTGCTTTTTTATCTCTGAAAACACAGTTTATAATTATATTACTTACCTTTGAGCTGGAATGATGAGTGAAAAGCACAATGTGAAAATCAACATACCTTGTATTCCCTTGTGCCCACTGCCAGCATCTTTAGTACTGGTAACTGAATGCTCATACTGTCATTCTTCTCTTTCTTTTCTTCCTTCTAAACCTTTCTGCTCAATTCTCGAGTGGCCAATTGGCGTCATCATACTGCTTGTGGTCACCGGCAAAACAAACGATTCCGCGATAATTTGTATGGAGACCCTACTCCACATACAAAATATTGAGATCAAACAGGGATCAACCATCTTTCTGGATCCCTGCTCAAACCATTCCTTGCGTGATTTCGACCTTTTTGGGTCGATCGATTCCCCAAACATCAATCAATGATCTATCTGCAGGAACGTGCGCGCAGATCGTTCTGTGTGGAATTGATGGCATATCTTTACGTGTATAGGGGGGCTTAATACATGTCTAAGGAGCAGGATATTCTGCAAACAGCGTCCTAAAAGTTAGAGAATCTTATCAACTTGTGAATGTAAGGATGTAGTAATATCCCTTAATGTCATTGTGAATGATGTTTGTGAATATACAGTCACTGTAATCAGTTGAGCTGATTTTTCTAGAATGTACCTTCTACTGCCATCTGCCTGGGTGTTGCAACAATGTATTATATTTTGGTTTATCCTCAGCCAATCAGCAGGCTGCATGATGCTCTGATGAGTCATGCAGGGAGTTGATAAATACTTTGACCTTTAAGTGTTGGGAGGAGAAAGTAAAAAGAAAGTAAAGAGACAGGAGTGTGTGTCCTGTAAGGGGGGCTGATGTCTGATACTTAGGCCTCAGGCTTGTGGCCTAGGATGGAGTGTGGCAAGGATCTCCCTTCCTGGGAGGAACCCTTGAAGATGCTGGCTGAAAGTGATCCTGTTCTGGCCTAGAGGAAGCAATCTATTGCATGGCCCTCACCTAAAGGAACTGGTGAGTGGATGTTAGAGGAGAGTACACACCTGAACCTCTCCAGCTGTCCTGCCTTGAAGTCATATGGACTGAGAGTACCTCAGTCATCAAGGAGCCAAGTCTGTAAATAAGATACCAGCAGCATAGTTTATATTAAAGGAATCCATCTGAGAGACTGTGTGATCTGAAGGATTGAGGAGTCATTGCATTGATATGCCTGAGAGGATATCCTGACATCTTTCATATACCCTCCTTCTATTATCTATCTGTTATTATACTGGATTAAAGACTATATTTCATTTATTAAAGCGACAGAAGTATCTGTGTGATGACTGTTTCTCAGGAAGTGGTACACCTCTGCTCCCAGGGGCCCTGTCCTGAGTGGAGGCACTGCCATTTGTGTTTGGAATCCCAGACTTGTAGGACCCCATCTAGTGACCATTCACCATACTGCAGACACAGGAAGATCAAAACGCAGGTAAGTACTGTATTTTTCGCCTTATAAGACGCACCGAGTTTTTAGGGCAGAAAAACCAGAAAAAAAAGATTTAATAAGTTTTCACATCAATTGGGATAATGCAATGAATTTAATGGATGCAATATCCAATTCAGCCAGCAGGTGTCACTAGCAGCAGTACACTAGATAAACACGTCACACTACACTGATCTGAGAGGGAGGGGGGAGAGGAGGCTGCGTTCAGTTCAGCTGCAGACAGCCCAGCAAGTCGGCACCCCCTGCACCCCCACCAAGGAGGGGGCGCCGACCACCCCAAAAGCGCCAGTTTACCGGGTGCCATCGGGACGATCGGCACCCCCTCCCCGGCGGGGACGCCGACCCGCCGAGCCATCCACAGCTGAACTGAACACAGCCCACAGCTCTTCTTTGTGTATCCCTTGGTGGGGATGCAGGGGATGCCAAAAGTTCAGACGGGAGAGCCGAACATCGGCACTTCCATCTGAACTGACAGCTCCTGCAGCTCTCCTCTGTCGGGAGAGCTGGCAGGAAGCCAATGTGCAACCACCAGCGGTCGAGTGGCCGCGGGGGTCGCGTGTTCGGCGTATAAGACGCAGGCACTTTTTCACCCCCAATGTGCGAAAAAGTGCGTCTTATATGCCGAAAAATACGGTATATTTTTTAACAGGTTTAAAAAATAACAGGTTAACAATCTGGTGAGAGGGAGAAATCTGGCATCAGGAGAACACACTGACCAGCAATGGTGTGTAATGTAGACTAGCAAGGAGGCAGCAATTACCATTTACAGCTTGCTAAAGATCTGAAAGAGCTGACATTTTATAAAGAAATTAAGCCAAAATAGATGTTTCTTAAATGAGAAGAGTTGATGTTTCTTAAATGAGAATAGAGAATTTTATAGAAAGAACAACACTGCATTCCAGGAATAGAACCTTATCCCATATTTAAACATGGGTGGTAGATATGTTTTGGCTTCTGTATCTAGATTTCTGAACTGCACTAAAAAACAGGCCATGCTAAAGAATAAATACATCTTCCCACTATGGCACTAACAACTTATGATTTTAGTAGAAATTGAGTCACTCAAATCATGGTTGAGTCAAGCCACTTCCCTGCCAGCCAGTACAGTACTTGTCACTTGGCCTTGTGCTGACTGACAATAAAGCAGGGTACAGACCTGCAGCTATGGGCCAGATGGGTACAGATTTTATGTACAGTTTAAATAAAAAATAATGCCAGGGAGGTTAAAAACCAAAAAATATATAAAAGATATAATTAAAATATTACAACCACGGGGAATCTCCTGTCTTCCACTCCTGGGCTCTCACAGGGCCTTTCCGCTTTGGTGGGAGGAATGCACACCACTTTTTCGTAACTGGAGCTGTACGGCAATTGGTACAGCCCCGTGCTTGGTACACGGGTTGTTCTGCTCCGGAGCTACCTGTACGCTCTCAACTACCTTCAAAATTTCCATATCTCTATAAAATTTCCTTCTTTCAAAATCTTAAAGGTTATCAAAAAAGGCCTTACAGGCTTAGAATATGAGTAAGAGGCGAGTAATTTCCAGTGTTTAACATCCTTCACATGCTAACAGTTGTTTTTACATATCTGCTTTTTTAAATGTCAGCCAACAGGTTAATGGAAGATTGCAAGGCTGGTCTTGGTACTAATAACAGAGAAGATGACATTTTTTCTAAATGAACACATCAAAAGCAGAAAGCCAACCATAGCTGGGAGTGTAAGTTAGTTGTGGTTTGTCACAGAAACTTGAGGCTTTTGTCTTCTCTTTCAATACAGGCCCCGGATGGAAACAAAAGACTTCATGCAAACAAATGGTGCTTTCCCTTATCTAAGAAAGAATTATTATGTAATAGATGTGCTTGTGTACAGTTTAAAATTATTCAAGAAAATATAAAGTAATTGCCCATATTTCACTTGGTTTCACAAAAACTGAAGTAAGGATGTTAGTTAATGTCTACAACAGTCAGACCATGATTTATAACATTATTTATAATTTCATTTGCTAAGGCTTTGTATCCTTTGCAGTTAAAAAAATGTCAGATGGAAGTTATAATAATAGTAAGACTATTTAACAGTTAGGTAGCAATAACTATTTACATATATAGGCAGAACTGGAAATCCATGGCCACCGTCCTAGATTATGTTAGATTATGTTAGACTGAAAGGTTTAGCAAGGTAGCCTTTCTGCTCAATTCACAAACGCAAGGGTAAGGGGAGCTTTATTTGCAATCACATTGCAAACTGACAATAATTTTTACTTTTAAACAAAAGCAAACCCTTATACTATTGTGTTAAGGCCCCCATACACGGGTCCGTTTCCCATCGGATTCCGGGACGATCGATTCCAGGCGCGTGCACGCGAAATGATCGTCCCGGAATCGCATGAAGCCCACCTTGTCCGTCCGATCACGTCCGATCGTTCGGGGGCCCAGAATCGGATCGGACAGAGAACCAACATGTTGGTCTTTCTGATCCGATTCAGCACACATCAGGGGGAGTTGCCATTTGGGAAGTAAGCGATCGGACACGGAATCGTCCAGGAATCCGTGGGACAAGGTGGTATGTAGCGATAGGACACACTTAATTGGCCGTTCGATTGGACCTCCGATTCCCGCTGAGATCGCCGGAATCGATCGGATAGGTGATCGATCGGCCATGGAATCCGACACGTGTATGGCTAGCTTTAGCTTTATGAATTGAGGTGAAAATGTACTAGGTAAAGTGGACCTATGTTAAAGAAAAAATAGAAATTGCTTTCCCTTTCCGTTAAAAAGCGGGTGAGGGACTTGGGGACTTTTAAAGGCAGTATCAGACTTACGGTATAAACGTATTATTTTAATGTGTCAATTAACACAGTATACAATTTTTGTACAATAACATAACATCACAGTGCATATGGTTACATCACCAGGTCTCTATGGAGAAAACAGCGCATGTTTGAGTATAATCCACATCAGTAATATTCGAAAGGAGAACTTGTTAGTGTTCAACTTACTGTTAAAATAGAGTAGTAGAGCTAGGTTAGTTTATCAAATATATATCCACGTATATCCCTTTGTACTGGGCTCCACCATTCCCGTTGAGTTGCGCCAAAACGACCGGCTTTTTGGGGCACAGGGGGCGTAACTCTTCTTGTATCACTGTATCGTACTTAGAGTATCAAGTTTATACCTATTGGTACGTTCCTGGTCAAGGATTATAATTGGTCAATAAAGGTCATTCTATATATAATGTTGTGTTATATCACAGTTTCTGTTAGGTAGGGAAATGAGTTCAGGGTAATAAGTCGTAAAAGAGGGGGGGGGGGTTTGGTGTATGGGGAGTGACACCCAGTGTGTGGTGCGTGTGTGAGTGAGTGTGATTATGGGCAGTTATGAACACTGTGGGGAACTGTGGGAATGACAAAGTCTGTGAAAGGAGGAAGGATGAGAAGAGGAGAAAAGCGAAGGGAAAATAAGGAGAAAAGAGAAAAGGAAAAGAAGAAAAAGGGGAAAAAAGAAACGATAAATGAGAAAGAAAGAGGAGTCAAAACTGAGGAGGAAGGGACCCTGGAGAAGAATTTGTGTGATGGTGAAAGGTTAGGAGATGGGACAGTGTGTGAGTTGTGGTGTGTATGTGAGGGTGTTTGTGTAAGCTGTGTCTAGAGTGCATGTGTGGGGAAGGGAAAAGGGGGGGG
>CM070033.1:102630120-102651189 GCA_036250615.1 Ptychadena robeensis | reverse complement strand
TTTGCCTAATAATTCTGCACTCCCTGTATATATTATTTATTTTAAATAAACATCCACTTTATGTTATAAAGAACCTGCAGTGATGCTAGCACATAAACACACATTTATAACATACTTTTATGAACATAAGCAATTCAGACCTAAAATAATAATACTAATTTCTTTGGCAGGTAAAACAGATACAGCATATGTAGTTTTTCAGTTCAGCTTTTGGCTATTTTCTCTTTTTACTGCAGTCAATATATTGAAAAAAAAGTGTATCAATAAAACAAATTGACAAAACAGAACTGTTAAATAAAACCTTTTGAAATATTTACCTTTCCTTCACCTCGCCTTCATTTCTGAAGAAGTTCCTATCATTTTATACCTCAGAGACAAGGGTGGGATAATTTGCATTTAAACATTTGACACCAATTCACTACCAGAGGAGGGTTGGCATTACCATTTCCAATCAGTGCCTTTTTCAGGTTTTTGTACCCACTTTGAATGGCACAGCCTCAATTTTACCCAGGAAACTACCTGCAGCCATGTCTGTGGTGATTGCATGAAGGTGAGCAGGGAATTCTCTTACTGATTCTCTTTATGCCATAGCTATGGAACGGCAATCGATGTTATGGCAGTGAATGGCTAATGCCTTACAATAATAATAAGATTTGCCACATTGTAAAATTAATCTCCTTTTCATGTTATCGGTTCATAGAACCAATCCTGGCCCTCTTTGCAAAAAGTTTGGACACCCCTGATGTAGAGGTATCAGTCATACCAAATAAATATGGAAGCAGGATAAGATATCCTATGCATTTCTATGGAGATGTCTGGAATTACCACAGTTATAACATTATTACTTTATACACAATAAAGTGAAAGTCACCTCATCCAAGGGTCTTATTCATATGGAAAATTATTATATTCAGGGGTGCACATAAGTGGTACTCTGGTTCTCAAAAGGGGCCAAAAACTAGCTATGCGTAAATAGACCTGGATCGAGTCCAGGAATAATTTGCCCAGCACAGTTAGGGTGCTGAGTGTTTTGGTTTGGTTTTCTTAAAGAGCTCCCGGACTCTGGGATAGGGAGGTAGGAACTGGGTGGGTCTTCCTAAAGGGTTACTAAAGGTCCACTAAAGGGTTAACACCTGTTTGCAGGTGAGTGGAGCTAGGTGTGTCTCCACAGAAGGAGTAGAGACCAGTGTGTCAGGGGTTCCTGAGAGATGTTTGAGACACAGCTCCTGATAGAAGTAGGAGACCGTGGGCTTCTGACAGAGTGAAGCCAGAGGCTCACAGCGAGTGTGAGGCCCAGGCCTGTTGCTGCTGGGAAGCCAAGTATGACAATTAAGTTAAAAGGTGTGAGGCCAGGTTTTTTTGGACTTTTTTTTTGGATCTCTATTACCCCTGCAAGGGTACCCCTTTCCTTTGCACTGTGTGCTCAAATAAACATGAAAAGGAGCCTTAACAGGATAACAATCTTGTGGATTGATGTTTGAGAGCAACCGTTTGAGTGTGATTTGAGAGAGAAAGCACTATTCCCCCAAGGAATGAATCAAACAGGTTCCCATTTAAAGTGCTTATTATTTTTATTGGGACCAATATATGGAATGGAAATGGAAACTTCTTTTCATGTTTGAATCATAAGTAGTGGACTCTTCCCCCTTCTCCAGTTAAAATAAAAAATGATTTAACTAGATGGCGCTAGCATTCAAGTTTCTATATATTTCACCAGCTCATGTTGGAAACACATATAGCATTCACAGAAGGTGCCAGCACCAGTGGACCAGCAACCACCAAACACCCGGACAGGTAAGTGAGACCCTGGCTCGAGTATAAGCTGTATAAGGGGGGCTTTTTCAGCAAAATTTGTTGGGCTGAAAAACTCGGGTATATACTGTATGGTAAATGTAGACACACCCTTCCCATAAAACGATATGCATGTATCCTGTTCCAGCCACCTAATTATCATCAGGTATATGTAAACAGCATTGTATGGTGTGTCGGGTCTCCGTCTGCCGGTAAGTCACGCACCTTACCGGCAGACGGCGACCCGACACACCAAACAATGCTATTTACATATACCTGATGATTACGCCTACTCTTCTAAATTCCGGGTGTTCCTCCGTTCTTCTCTCAAGGCCTTGCATCATTGACCTTCCACACATACCTTTTTATCTTTGTACTCCAATATGGTTAATGCTACACCTCCTGAAGAAGACCTGCCTATTTGAAACGCGCATTGAGGTGTGAGACCACCCCCTTATTAATATCTTCCTGAAGACACAGTCTACAGGCACCCCAAGTGTCCGGTGATATAAAGGCTTTGTTTTACCTCTTCGTGTCCCAAATGATAAATAAATGGACTAAGAACTAAACCTTCTTTCCTACGGACTTGCTGTTAATTTGATTATTGTGCGGCTTTTTACTGACCGCCCCTATGCTATATTACTTATTTACTTGTGCCTGATTATTATTTTTGTTGTCTATTATCTGTTTTCATTCTTCAACAATTAGGTGGCCTTAAAGTCCCTACACCCTGCCTCTGCGCGGGGGAATAAAATAGAGGGTGGAGGGTATTCTTCATTTCCCTCCAACCTCATCTCCTTAGGAATATATATTTTGGGATGTTGTCCACCGTCTACCACGATTAGGTGATATGTTTATATAGATTAGTGACAACAATTAGATAACAAATATAGTACATTTAAGAATACTATGGCCAAAACAGCTTTTACAGCCTTTTTTACCAGAGATTTTCCCTGCACTACTTTTCTTCTGCCACTAGATGTCTCATGCCTAGCATCATTCAAGCAATGTCCTCATTCTCCAGACTGCTACTAGACAGTAAGTATGAAACACTTAAAATAAACATGATCATTACCATGTATTGCAGTAGAACACCTGTAAAGTTGCAAGAGCAGGATTTTCATGTGCTGCAGTGCGGTAGGCAGAACACTCAGAGCATTGAGCAGTATTAAATTAAGTAGGTGCATGAATGTATGTGTATTGTATTGTTGTCCTGACATAAATGTAAGTACACTGAAAAATATAAATGCAACATTTGATTTTGCTCTCATTTTGCATGAGCTGAACTCAAAGATCTGAAAAATGTTCTACTTATACAAAAGACCCATTACTCTCAAACTTTGTTCACATATCTTCTAAATATGTGTTAGTGAGTTGAGCAATCCATCCCACCTCACAGGTGTCCATGATGAGATCCTGAGGCCGATTGTTGTACCATTCATCCATGACAACCTTCTCTTGCAGCATTATAATGCATGGACCCACATTGCAAGGATCTGTACACAGTTCCTGGAAGCTGAAAACATTCCAGTTCTTGCTTGGCCAGCATACTCCACCAGACATGTCACCCATTGAGCATGTTTGGGTTGCTCTGGTTTGGCATATACAACAGCATGGTACAGTTACTGCCAATATTCAGCAACTTTGCACAGCTTCATTTCATGGGCAACAGCTCTGGTAGACATACCTGCAGTCAGCATGCCAATTGTAATCCCTCGAACACTGCAACATCTGTGGCATTGGGCTCTGTGATCAAACTGCACATTTCAGAGTGGCCTTTTGTTGTGGGCAGTCTAAGGCACACTTGTGCAATATTCATGCTCTCTAATCCCCACCTTGATATTCCACACCTGTTTCAGATCTTTGAGTTCAGCTCATGCAAAATAGGTGCAAAACCGAAAGTGTTGCTTTTTATATTTTAGTAGATGGAAACAAACTTCTATCATTTTTATTTTATTTAAAATTTAAACATGGTTTTCAAGCTAATAAATGCATCTTTCATTTAAACAATACATGGTTGATATACCATGCCTTGTTCAGGCTTGGGGTTGAAGAGCTTTTTTTGGCAGGCCGTAGCTCTACTTTTAATGATATAACACACCCTAGATATTTGTTGTTTTAGTACATTTTAATTGAGGTATTTCATGCATAACCAACAACAACAAGCTGAACAAGCGTAGACAGGATTTAACAAAATGTTTTGCAAAAAGGGGATTTAGTGGGATAATAAAAAGTATGAATGTCTAGGATGTGCCTGGTCTACTTCATATCATATAGTATAATAATTATCAAGTCTCATCTTATATAGGTGAACTGCCCTGTATATTTTGATTGTTTAAAGGGCAGCCTTCTGGTATAATATGTGCGCTCTCAATGGTTTTCTAGTTTTTCATTTCTAAACCATCATATATGGTATATTTAAAGTGATTTATGCTGTGGTTAGAACTGTTGAATATAGACTCATTCCTAAAGGCCCAGGATTAGCACACTCTGTTAATAAAAGCAATGTGTGACCATGGTGAGGTTCAGTCCAGAGCAAGAGTGGACAAAGTTTTTGACTTGAAAAAAAAGCCTAAAACCAAAGAGTTGGGCCCTCTCCCGTTATTCAGAACATACATCCATGCCACACCCTCCAGGATGAAGAAATATAAGGAAAGCCAGGGACACCTCCCCTGCTTCACATTGAGGATGCATCCCTGGCTGGGGGCGGGTCCCCGTTGCTCCCTCCTCCCCAATTGGGCAGGCGCGGCGGGTGGGCGTGCTGACATGGAGCGCGGCGCGGTGCGCTTGGGGGGAGAGAGGGGGGAATGGTGGGGACCACGCCGCCCGGCTGTGTGTGGACGCATAGTGCCCACGTGCAGCACGGAGACACCTGGGCATCCGTGACCCCTCTGTTGGGTGTCGCAAAGATACACGCCCACCCTAGGCTGAGAGGTGGGGGGGGTGTTTTTTGCCCAGCTGTGGCCGGTTCCTCAATTAGGAAGGGGAGGTTAAATATTCCCTACAGCCCTGGCTGCAGTCTATGGTTGACTTTTACCAGGAGCTGATGTCCCAGGCAAACTGACTGATGCCCCAGGCAGACTGACTACAGGAGGTAGGACTTAATTTTTGACCACTAGCTCTAATATACTTTTTTGTGGACTACTACATATTGGGTTTTTTTTTCATTCCAATTCAGTGTACATTTCTGATTGTGTACTCTTACAGGGCTTATTCCCTGCTATTGACTGACGTGATTTGATCTTGTGGGGAGCAGCCAGTTGACTGCCATACCATTTAAGAGACTACTTTCACATTCAGTGGTAAGTTCATGCTTATACACTTGTTATGCCCCCTTAGACCTACTGTCATGTACTATATGGGTGATCATTATTTAAATATGTTTTAGGGGTACCACTGACCTTCCAGTGGCGCCTAGCAGTGACGGCAGGTATGGGTCCCCAGGTGTTTACCCAGCCGGACGGGGGTGTCTCGTTGTGTGGGCGTCCTTGATCCTCCACTTCGGGGTGTCTGGTTGATCCTTTTGCCCTTTCTGACCACTACTGACGGTGGAGATTTGTATTTGGATCCTCTATAGAGGGTCATCCAGGTATGTGTCATCTTATTGCACCAGCTGATGGCCGATTGACTGCAACGAATATATGATGCATGTATTTTCTGTTACAATAGTGTTGTTCCTGAAGTATCCCTGATGAAGCCTGTTTTAGGCGAAACACGTTGGAACTGTTGAAACACACCAATCGACTCCTGTATATTCGAATATTGTAATGTAATGTATGCTTTTGTTTTGTGGATGCTTACACATTAGCTCCTACATGAGCAATTTGCTTATACTTTCACCTTGATAGGTGCATTTGTGGTCCTATATGTTTTGTATCTAATAAAGACCTTTTAACTGATTACTGACTATGAATTGTGCCTTTAAAACACATGTTGTGCTATTTTCCTTAAAGTTTTTGACTTTGTGGCCTGCAATCTGTAATTGCCACCCAGCATAGGTGTCCCAATGCCTTGCAACCCCGTTGTCATTGATGATCCTTGTTCACTGCAATTGACAATATAGCAGAGATAAGGCGGATGCTCACACTACTAAAGGCACGCTCATTCTAGGAAGGGAGTGGATGGTGTTCAGAGAGTCTTTTCACTAAGATGACAACTGGACAGATTAGAAAACGAAACGCGCCGAATCTGTCTTCTGGGCCATAGTTTGCCTATGGCTGGTCTAGAGCCATAGAGCTGAGTCCTAGAGAAGCCACAGGAAATGAGGAAGATAGCACTGCATTTGACACCTTTTTATGTACAGATAGTTTTTTTTAGCTAGTCTAGGGATAGGAACTTATTGGTCGAAATTTGATTCAGTTTAGACTTTTTAGTAAATTTGGTGTTAATACACTTTGGCAAATGACAGCAATTTTTTTACTTTTTTAGTAGAATTATTGTACATTCAGCCTTTGTAACGTTGGTAAGTTTAGCTCAAGGTCCCATATTTTATAGAGAATCGGTAGGTAGATATAAAATGTTTGTCTTAACAGCCAATATGTTTGCTGGCACTCTCTGTCATTGATTACTATAGGCGTTGCTACCACAAATGGGCCTTTTCATTGGCTACTTAGCTCCACTCTTAACATTAAATTTGAATTAACCTTCAAGGTAATTTTCTATGCTCGTCTCTTTTTATTACCGCAATAAATATATCATAGCATGCAACGTGCTGTATAACCAGTAGCTGTATCAATAGACTATAGTTCACATGGTATGCACTTTATTCTTTCAGTTGACTTAGTATGCTATCACAGCAGTGATTCATCTCTTTTCAGAATCCAAGGTTTCAGTTCCACAACAGATGTCTCAAAGTCCTCTTTCGTTTTCAGTTCGTTTCACATCATGTGGAATTTCTTTATCACATATATGCTTGTTTAACTAAAAAAACAAACAAGCACGCTTTATATGGTCATGGGAAAAGTACACCCTATTTCAGTTCTAATATTTTATGAAGTAAAAAAAGTTATCTAGGCCAATCAAGGTGACCAGGTTCTTTGGCTGCTAAACCAGCTTATACCATCACCCCTACAACACTGTGTGTCTCATCCATCCAAAGGACATCCAGACGTTTTGTGGTTTATTCAGAGACAACTTTACATACCTAAGCTGTGCTGACATGTTCTTTTTATAGAGAGAACCTGGCAACCCATCCATACACATTATAGATTTGTTGACACTTGCTGATAATCGGTAAAGGCTCTTTCCCACTGTATGCTCACATTCCACAGTAAACACCGTGTGCGTTATCACATGTGCTGTGTTTTTGCTTTCATACACATGAAGCACCCCATGCAACTTTAAATGGTCAAACAGAAAAACTTATGAACATGCATCTACCATATGGTAAAAATATGTGCTGTGTTATTGCAATGGCAACGCAGTGTGTATAGTCATCTCTAAGAAAGTATGGTGTGGTGTACTGAAAGTAGATCTAAAGGCAAAATAAAAAAAGTGACATATACAGTTCATCTGGAAAGTATTCACATCACATCAAATCACTTTTTCCACATTTTATTATATTACAGCCTTATCCAAAATGGATCTAATCTCAGTAAGGGAGGTGACCAATGACCCAGTGTTAGCTTTTTCAGAGCTCCAGAGGTCCTCTGTTGAGAGAGGCGTGCCTTCCAATGGGACAACCATCTCTGCAACAATCCACTAATCAAGCCTGTATGGTAGAGTGGCCAGACGGAAGATATCCCTTATTAAAAAAGAGCACATGACAGCCCACCTGCCAAAGGGCATCTGAAGAACTCTTAGACCATATGAAACAAAATTATCTGGTGTTATAAGACAAATTGAACTCTTTGGTGTGAATGCCAGGTGTCACATTTGGAGTAAACCAGGCACCACTCATCACCAGGTCAATATCCTCCCTACAGTAAAGGTTCTTTTGTGGCAGGGCTGATATGCATTGGAATTGTTTTTTTGGGGGGGATTATCAGCAAAGAATGTGTCCTGGATCTTTATTCTCTTAATAACATTGTGTACTACATGCAAGTTGCCATCATATTAACTAAAGCAGCAAATTTTGTGTAATCCAATATTTGTGTCATTCTCAAAACCTTTGGCCACAACTGTATATGTAAGGCATTTTTTACAGTTTTTTTACAGTATATAATGCAGTGTTTCTCAATTAAAGCAAAGTATTCCATTTATATGCTTCTGCAGGTTAGTTGTATACATGGCTTTTCATTTACTAAATCTCTCTGTAAGTATTATTATATTTTAGTTAATGAAACACATGGGATGAAACGCGTGAGAGGATGAGATGACCCAGGGGGTGATTGTACTTATATGTCTTATTATTTTAATGAATGAGAAATAAAGTTTTGGAACATTTTACCAAGAGTGCCTTTTTCGTTGGATTGTTGTCAAGCGAGCTGGGGAGGCAGGTTGTTGGCAGTCTGCGCACTGGGTACTCATCTATACAGTAATTACACAGAGACCGGAGAGGGAGTCTGTTGTGGAAGCTGGTAACTATTCGAATAGTGCGGGCCTCACCTTAATTGTAACAGTTTTAACACTGTACTTTGCTGGTTTTCCCTGCCCTCCCTCCTCGGGAAAGCTACGCCTCTCCATTAACATGGAGGTCTGTGATGCGGATGACGCGGCGCCGAAGCGATCAACAGAGCATAGGTGAGTGTGCTCGATCCCAGCTTGTGCAGAGTTTGTTTTGTAAACAAACTTTGCCTGAACTGTGTTCAAGCATACTGCCAAGGAGGTTAAAGGGGGTTTGAAAAAGAGAAGAACAAAAACCTGGGGAGAAAAGTTCAGTCCGGTGACCTGTCAAAGTCACATGAATGCTTTCCTGAAGTCATGAAGCTCTTACTTTTTTCATCAGAATGAAAACTATGGACCAATCATACAATATCGCCCATTATTTAGGACTGGGAGAAACTGCAGTGTGATTTAACAGGGAGTAGGTAGTAAAATAATTTTATAAAATATTTTTTAAAAATAATTAATTATGCTATTTTGTGCAAATTTACATCTGCCTAAATTCCTCTTTTACCTTTGAGTTTAACAAGATGTCAATAAAATCTATGGACTTTCTATTCTTGGGCATGAATATTGATTTATATAACACCAAGCTAAATTTCAGGAGGATGTAGGTCTCATTTATATTATTTAAGATAAGAGTAGGAGCAGGCTCAGGAAAATAAACTAGGTTATATTGGTTGCTAGTCTGAAGAAAGTTAAGCAGATATGTCCACACTTTTTTTGGCTAGCAAACTACTTTTAATATGAGTCAAAGTGACCTACCAATAGTAAAAGATAGGTGAGCAAAAAAAAAACCTGCTGTTAACTGTGGTAATACAGCTTTTGTTTGTTAATATTAACCTCCCTAGCGCACTGCTGAGGTACAGATTTCTGTACCAAAAGCGCACGATAGACTTAGACTAGATCTACCAGATAGATCTAGACTAGATCTACTAGATAGACTAACCGAAATATTTTTTTGTAGGCCTGTAACTAACCAAAATCTGTCCATACAAGGGTCTACTAGACATTCTGAATAAAAAAATGTGTGAAACATAATAATATAATATTATAATATAATTTAAAAAAATGTAATACAAGGTATCAATTGGTGATGAAATCTCTAAAATACTTCTTTAGTATGAGAGATTTCAAAATCGTATGTATTTATATTTGTTTATAATAAAAGTTTAATTCAATTGGACAGTGTTTTGTGTGTGTTTTTTTACTTGGAATTGTATTGGATACAGTTATCACTGTATCCAGTACAAGTCTTTTTTGAATTTGGCGCCTCCTCCCCCAGTGTAATGTCATCAGGACTATCACACTGGGGGTGAGAGAGTTAAATGATAGAGGGGGGGGGGGCCTGGGGGGGACACTTTATTTTAGTGTGCTTTTAATTTTTATTCAAACTGAATAGAGCTTTCTAAGCTGTATTCAGTCTGATTTGAAAGCAGAAAGTTTTAAAACTTTAACCACTCTGAACATACTGGTTGGATTGTGAAAACTTACTGTTTCCTTTGAGATCTTCAGATCAGCAGAGTCCTCCTCTTCTCCCTGGCCGGTTTTTTTTAACACCCTAGCAAAACTTAAACAAATGCATGGCTTGACATACTCTTTACTCTTTACTCATAGCTTGTGCTAAAGGCAAAATTAAACACATTACTTATTATGCAAATTAATAATTTTTTGCCACATACAGTCATAGAAATGTGGTTAATTATCTACATAACATTATTTCTACTATTCTATAAATTGTATACATTAACCTCCCTAGCGCTCTGCTGAGGTCCAGATTTCTGTACCAAAAGCGCACCATAGACTTTAACTGAATTTTTTTTGGGATGTTGTAGGCCTGTAACTCCCCAAAATATATCCATATAAGAGTCTTATAGATATCCTGAATATAATAATGTTTGAAAAGGTATCATTTGAATCATAAAATCTCTAAAATACTTCTATTTATAAAATACTATATTTTGTTTATAATAACATTTTTATTCAATTGGAAATGTGTTTTTTTTTACTTTGAATTGCATTGGATATAGTTATTACTGTATCCAGTACAATTCCTTTTGGCTCTCTCTCTCTTTGGCAAAGAGTTAGGCTTTGTTTCCATTGTACGTCGGGAGCCCTCCGCTAAGCGTATACGCTTAGCAGGGGTCCCGACGTATCCCATAGACTCAGCCTGCCGGCGGATGGTCTGTTTAGACATCCGCCGGTGTACAGGCTGAACGTACTCGACTACGTTCAGCCTGACACCGGCGGATCGGGATCGTGTACGCTTAGCGGAGGGCTCCCGACGTAATGGAAACAAGCCCTTAACTGCAATGGGGCACATCTGGTGAATCACACTGAAAACAGGGGGATGTTGCATGTTGCCAACACATAACAGAAAGTATTTTCCTTTTACATACAATACTACCGATTAGTCTCTTCTAATGCAATATAAGCATTCTGACTGAGCATTATAGACAGAATATCAAAGAGTAAAATATTTTACTTACTTGTCACTCAAAACAACCTAGACATGAGTTAAACTACACAAAGATTCTTGATGCAGGGCCCTTTTGAACAAATAGGTCACATCTCCGTTTACTGTGGGCCCAGAGCCAAGCAAAGTCAATGCCAATATGTAAGCTGCATGTAAGGTTTTACAGCCATCTAGTGCTGACTTACTAAAATGACATTTATTTTCTTTCATACTTTAATATAGTAAAAACCAAAATAAAACATAAAAACTGCAAAAAGAGCACACACTGTAAAGATAAAAACATTCACAGGTGATTAGATAGAATTTATAATCTAAAATTTCAGTTTATCCTGATTTTAATGTTGATAGCTGTAGCCATACAACAAAGATAAAAGTTATTATTAAAAGTAGAATAGTTATATTAGAATTAATCAAATAAGCTCTACTGAGCATTGTACAAGTGGTTTTAAGAAGATGATAAGCATCATGACATTTAGCAATCCAAAGCTAATGCAGGATGTGGCTGTACAGATATTCTACATCCACGGTCACTAGACGTATATTCTGAGGTATTTTTTCTATACGGTGTAGTGCTTGCTCAGGAAATCAGTTGTTTCTTTCAGGAAACTCACAATAATTTATTACATTTTCTACTAGGCTTGGGTTTTGTGTAACATAACTGTTATGTATAGATAAGTTCACAAATTCTACATAAGCTGGCATCTGCTCTAAATAAGTAGTGGTTTTATGAGACCTTTTTGTATGTACGAATGCAACATAATGCTACTGACTACAGCAGGTGTTGGGAACCTTTTGTGGCTTAGAAAGCCATAAACGCAATATATTTTAAAATGAAATTCCATGAGAGCCATAAGTGACATTAGTGAAGTCATTTCTGCTATTTTAAATGAGTTTCTTCCATGTTCCAGATGGCGGAAGTGACATCACTGATACCACATCTGGCTCGCAAGCCATAGGTTCCCAATCCCTGGACTAGAGAATAGACATCATAAACACACACATTAAGACAAGTAAACTTTAAGCTGTTATGCAAATCAAATATGAGTTAAACAACACAGAGATTCTCAGAGCAGGGCCCTCATAAAAACAGAACACTTCCCAGTTTATTAGTGGACCAGAATCAAGCATGCTCAACCTTTGTATGATTTTGTAGCCATCTAGTTACTAAAATTCTATTCTTTTACAGTTAAAAGTGTGTAAAGCCATGTGTAACAAAAAGTTGATAAAAAAAACAGATAAATGAACTCCCAATGCAAAGGTTTAAAAAAAAAAATTTCAGGTATTTTCTCTACAGATCTCCATTAAGTGTGTTATGGTGCAATCACACTCATCACAGCAGTACCCATACACAGGGGCAGTCCTAAGCAGATTGGTGCCTTAGGCAAGCACCCCCTTTGGTGTACCCCCCTCATCACTGCCAAAGAGCTTTCCGGCGGTGGGGGGAGTTGCTGGCGAGTCACAGACTTACAGACTCTGTGACTCAGAGACAAGCTTCTCTCTTCCTCTGGAGCCCAAGGAACATCTCTGTTCCCTGCTGAGCTGGAGTAAGATGACAGCCGTACGGAGGAGATGGGTGGGCGCCGATGCTGCCTCCCCCACAATGCCACCCTGGGCAACCGTCCATACTGCCTATATATAAAACCGCCACTGCCCATACACTAAGGGTAAAGTCATTTTCATTTTCAAATTTCAATGAGTTAAGGAATTATAAGAATTAGGACATTTAGTAATACCATCCTTATTTATGATATTGGTACACACATGCTCTACATCAGTGGTGACCAACTGAATTATTATGGAGGAACACAAGTTAGTCTCTTGCAATCACTAAAGGGCCGCATTTAACATTTTTAATTTATACTGAATTGTATAAGTATTTTTAATGAAAAAATTACAGCAAGCATAGCTAGAAGACATTACTTTTAATTTTTAAATAAAAAAAAACTTGTTTTAAATGATACTTCAAGCATTAGGGAACGCTTTAGTATGGTAATGCACATTTTGTGTCTAATATATCATGAGAGGTTAGGTTCCTCATACATATCATCAATGTCTTTAGTCACAGTAATCTTTAAAGATATATATGGGGCATATAACCTTTAATTCAAATGTTATGTGCCCATAATCTAAGGTTATGTGTCGTTGGCTGGATAGTGGGAGCATGGGCACTCAATCGTCACTGGGGTCGGTGGACAGGTGACTTCCTATTCCTTATACATGAGAGTTAGGTTTCAGGGGCCGCAAGTGGAGGACCAAGGGGGTGCTGAAGAACGCAGGTTGGGCACCTGGGCTCTACATCCTCAAAAGATGAATATTTGATGAATAAGTTGTACTGCTTACTCTGAAAATCAGTTGTGTCTTACAGGAAACTAGAATATTTTCAGCACATGTCATATGTTCAGTGAATGTATTTACCTAAAATGTTTGGCTTGTGGATTTTTACCAGGATATAAAAGTTCCTAATGTCTGGATCACCTGGGACAGAGCTGGCAAACTCTGAATGTAAATGGTTAGATTAGTTTATAATTTAGTGAGACCTTTAAGGCTTTATTCAAACCGTCATTTTTGCAGTTGTGTCAGTTGTGGAAAAGGGCAGGTTTTCAACCAACCATCTGGATGGAGCCTAAAAACCCCCCATACATCTTCATCTAGATCACTCCATACAATTTGCTTTAGGTCTACCAACAACTATGTAGTAAAGTGGACTTACAGTGATACAGAAGTATCATCTCAAGATTAATAGGAACAAGGACACAAGGTGCCCAACCTAGTGCAACAAGACAAAGTACTGTACGGTATAGGATTAGTTTCCAATCAATTTAACCTACCTGACACACTTTAGTTGTGGCTTTTAGCATGAATCTTATTTAACCTTCCACTTAATTTTGGTGGACATTACCAGTGCATGCAGAAACGAAATATAAGGCTTTAAAGGTATTGAGAGAAAATCAAGTCATCACATATATTAAACAAGAACCACCATGGAGTCCACATATAGGAGTACAGCATAAAATATAATGTCCACAAACATTCCAAGTTTGTGCTGAATAAATGTATAACCATCGGAAATTGATGGTAATGAATCAGGAATTATCTAATAAGCAAACAATCATACTGGTAAATATTTACAACTAGCAACAACATTTGTGTCTATACTATACAAAACTAAAAACATCTTAAAACACTCCCACAAGTGTGCCCTCATTGCAAGATGGTGTAAGAACTGGTACTTTATTGATGGTCCTTTCCAGTACAGCATTCAGTTCTGTGCCAGCCATGTAAAAGGACCAGTTGCCTCTCAGAAGTCTCTAGCCTAGACCCGGCACAGGGGAGATGTCTCTGGCTACATCTCGGCTAATTGAGGGGAGGTAATCCCACAGGCAGTGCCTGCCTCCCACAAGGATGTGTGTTCACCAAGACCTCTCAGGGAAGACCACAAAGGCCGCACTCATCCCCAAAACAGTGCCTTTTATCACCTCACCCAGGCAGGGCATGCCCACATGGCTTGGTCACATCATCATTTTATTAAAGGTATACACACAATTTCTTTCATAACTCTAAGATACCAAGGTTCCATGCATACATAGCATAAGCCAGCCCGTTACACCTGTACTACAGCAGCACTGAGCACACATTTATTAGGGGTCAGCAGCTTTAAACAGTCTAAGATGGAGC
Source organism: Ptychadena robeensis (assembly GCA_036250615.1). NCBI lineage: Eukaryota > Metazoa > Chordata > Amphibia > Anura > Ptychadenidae > Ptychadena > Ptychadena robeensis. The sequence goes on along the minus strand of CM070033.1, from coordinate 102,636,704 downwards.
TTCCCCTAGTAGGAATTTGGCAAATGATTGCATCTACTCTACCTGCACAATCCTCTATTCTCTGACTAAGGGCAGGACCATTTGCAGCCCCTATGTCTGTTTACATTTACTTTTCTCTGTGCCAGCGTTTGTGCTTTAATTTTTTAAATGTATCTATTTTTTTCAGCAGTGGAATGTCACCACCTAGTGCTCAAGATCTAGATAACAGCTTGATTTATATTGTTATTCTGTACTGTTGTTTATTATATTCATCCAAACACCTGCTCCTGGACCCTTTTTTTTTAGCTTGACATATTATTTAAATACTCACATTTTCTATTGTTAATGGATATGTACAGTACATACAACACTGTATGAATGTCAGACGACAAACATATATTTGAGATTTTATTCATCTGACACTCATACTGTCAAATAACACATATACAGTCAAGCCCATAATTATTCATACCCCTGGCAAATTTTGACTTTAAGTTACTTTTATTCAACAGCAAGTTGTTTTTTTTTACAGAAAATTACATAGCTGTCTCCCAAAAGATAATAAGACGATGTAGAAGAGGCATTTTTGTGGAAAAAATGTTTCTCAGCTTTTATTTACACTTGAGCAAAAAGTGTCATGTTCAAAATTATTCATACCCTTCACAAACTGTCACAGTCTCTGGGAAAATCCAAAGTTCTATACCATTCCAAATAGTCCAAGCTGTTCTAAAGCATCCTAATTACCCTGATTAATTGGCAATTGCTATTATAATCAACTCACCAGGTGAAAAAAGGCAGCTCTCTGCAGTTGGTTTGTGGACAGTCATGGCTAAGACAAAAGAAGCTCAGGCTGCACATTGTGGCTGCTCACAAGTCAGGAAAGGGCTACAAGGCCATATCTAAATGTTCCACACTGTGGAAAATCTCAAAGGACATGGTCAGAAGCCAAAAGTGACACCAGTTCTGGTCAGGAGGATAGTGAAAGAGGTGAAAAAGAATTCAAGGATCACCACCAAAGCCATCCTGGTCCATCTGGGCTCTGCTGGTGGCAATGTCACACTGCACACTGCTGGGTTCCATGGATGCAGGCCAAGGAGGACGCCACTTCTCCATAAAAGACACACAAAAGCTTGCTAGGCCTTTGCAAAATCCTATTATCTGGACAAAAAACAAGACTTTGGTCTTCTGTGTTATGGTCAGATGAAACAAAAATTTTATTGTTTGGTCACAATGATATTTCCTTCATTTGGCGTAAAAAAGAAGAACCCTTCAACCCAAACAACATGATCCCCACTGTCACACATGGTGGTGGGAACCTTATGCTTTGGGGGTGTTTTTGTAGCCAATGGACCAGGAAACCTAATCACAGAAAAGGGCACCATGAAAAAAGCAATACATGAGGAACTTGACCTTGGGCACCAGTGGATATTTTAGCATGACAATGACCCAAAACACACAGCAAAAGTGGGGAAGAAATGGTTAGCAGACCACAACATTAACATTTTGGAGTGGCCCAGCCAGAGTCCTGACTTGAATCTAATTGAGAATATGTGGAGGGAACTAAACATCAGGGTGATGTCAAGAAGACTTAAAAGATTTGGAGCTCATTGCTAAAGATGAATGGGCAAAAATACCTGTGTGCAAAAAGCTAGGTTTCTTTCCACAAAATGCCTCTTGTACATCATCTTATTATCTTTTGGGAGACACCTATGTGATGTCACCTATGTTTATTTGTGTAAATAAAGAATTTTTAATCTAACATTATGGTTTAGTGTAAATCAATGTCACGCAGCCTTAAACCCCAAGATGTTACAAACCTAGTGGCCAACTACAAGAAATCTCTGACCACCGTGCCAACAAGGGTTTTGCCAAAAGTCATGTTTACAAGCAATCAAATATTATTTGCCTTGTTGCTATGAAAATCAATGCCTGGCTTGCAGTGAGTGTGCAGTAAGTTTCAAATGATAATTTTATTATTATTCTTAGTCTCTCACAGCTACAATAAAGCTACCATAACAATTATAGACCAGTCATTTGTTTGTCAGGGGGCAAGCGTACAAAATCAGCAGGGGGATCCAATACTTGTTTTCCTCATTGTATGTGATGCACCAATACTGTATATTTAGTATTTTTATAATGAATGTCAGTGACCGAGTACGTCAGCCCGGGAAGAATTAATAAGAGAGTCTAATCAGAAACAGACTAGCAAGATTTTAAACACTTTCCAAATTTCATATAAACACAACAATGCCATGAAATAACACACTACATAATTTTCAATAAAAGAAGTCAAATAATGGTAACTTTTAAATATGTAAAAACACAGAAGCTTCATTTTATAAAAATAATTAAATAAATATATATATATATATATATTTTTTTTTTTTAATTTAGGCACTTTTTATTAGTTGCCTGTATTGTTTTAATGGACCCACTGTAATGGAAAGTGTTGACTATGCAATTTTCTTACTATGGTATTACAATTGATCTTTTTGCAATGACATCTTATTGAAATAATGACCATGGACCATTATAATGGTTTTCAGCAATAATTAGCCAATAGAAAAAATACACCTTTTCTGTCAACATTCATTTGCTTCCCTGTTTAAAAATATAATTGATCAGAACAATTATTCTAAAGCTAGCCATACACGTGTCGGATTCCATGGCCAATTGATCACTCCAACATGTTGGTTCTCTGTCGGATCCAATTCTGAGCCCCCAATCAATTGGACGCGATCACTCGGACAAGGTGGTATGCAGCGATCGGATCCTCTTAAGTGGCTGATTGATTGCAGCTCCCATTCCCGCTGAGATCGCCGGAATCAATTGGATCAATTGGCCATGGAATCCGACACGTGTATGGCTAGCTTAAAGATATCATGTTAGTTGTATTACCTCTGAGTTCAATTATATTAATCCATCTTCATCAGAACATGTTTTAAGCTGATGGTTGTCTATTTCTATTATTTAACCTTTTAATCTAATTTGTCTTTAAGGATCACTGCAGAAGCTCCCTAAGGCAATATTCACACCTCCATTACAATTTAGATTAAGCTCAAGATAAACTCAATGCTTAGTTGAGTTTTTACAATATGCAATTTTGGTCTAGAAATTGTTCTTTAAACTTTTCCCATACACATCCTAGAGTAGTTGGAAATATGGACATGATCTGTCAAAGTTTTATTTTTATCTTTTGTCCTTTATTTAAAATATATTTTGTGACAGGCCTAGCTCTAAACAACCCCATTTCTCAGACTGTGCACTCATTAAAGTTGTTCTAAGGCCTCTGCCTACATTATTCAACAACATTTAGTGCCTTTTACATCTGGTGGTAGCGTACCCTATTCATTTGAATAGTGCAAACTGGCTTTTCCTTGTCTCATTGACACATCCATTTATATTCAATGGACGCGTTGCTTGTCACTGATGGTGACCCCCAAGCCAAGGAGCCAGCATTACCTGCATTTTATCCACTTTCTGTAAATATGCAAAGGTTGTGTTTCATTAAAAACATTAGAGATGTTGGGAGGCAAAAAAAAAATTCAGATACATCTATTATGCAGCTTATGCTGACAGGTGCTAGTACTACATGCTCATATTCCTGACACCTGAACTGAATTAACCATTTCCAAACCTTGCAGAACACTGCATATCACAGCATCACTTTCTGTCTTAATAATTTAACAATAATTAAATGTTCAGCATCTAAAATGCTCAGCATCTATTATGTCTTTGTGTTGGATTAACTTTCACGACCCTTTCACACTAGCTAGGCTTGTATTGCGGTTTTGCAATAATGCTAACACTCAATGCCGCTTGTTACCTCAAATGCACCTGCGGTCTTAATTTTTGCACAGCACACAGCAAAACTCAGGTTTTTCGCCAATAACAGGAGCAGTAGCATTACCACTAGTGTGTCAGTTACTGGACAAAAATCGCACAGCAGCCTCATGGGCTAGTAACTAGTAAAAGAGAAAAATTTAAATCTGTATTCTGGCCATACATGCTGGTTTAACTCTTTACAACTGATACCCATATTTACACTTAAACATCTGTTAATCTAGCTAAGTTTTTCAGATAGATCACCTTCAGGCACCTGTTTTGGCAACAGTTCCATAAACACAGATGTTCTGCTTGCACAAGCATGAGAAAGTACATGCAGACACTTTTGTTGGCAGGTTATCTTGGGAAAGAGTTAACAGTTGAATGATGTGGACCTAACCATGATATATTTATGTATGCCTTTAGGTGGGGAAAAGGGATGGATAAATTATCTGGGAAAATAGAAACAGACAATTGCCAAACTACAATGAAATGGGATTTGTAAAGCCACCCTAAAACCACACCATCTAGCAAGAAGAGTGGGAAGAAATGAAGTGATGAAAACAATATGAATGTTTGTCACTCCATTTTATTTTGAAGAAACAAAACTCTATTGCTTGACTTATTACAAGGTAAAATGCGTTTTTTTGGTTTTCTTGCACTTTTGTTTTCTGTTCTTTACCTAATTGTTTACAACATCAAATGCCAATTATTCTTATCAAGCAATGTGTCAAAGTTTTTTCTGTGTTGTAAAAACAGAACTAATAGGTGGTCTTAACAATTCATTGATTTGAGTTTAGGTCAAAGAAAACAGGTGAAGATACACAATGTCAGTTGTGAGGGTCTTTTGTTACAGTGATCTGTTACCAGCATGATCTGTGACAGGTAAAGCTACAGTAAGGGTATCGTTTTACCAAAGTTTTGTAACCGTTGAAGTGACTGGCGTGTGAAACAGGCACAAGAAGAATAGCAAGCAATAGCAAGACATACAAATAAAGAACAAGCCAGACATAACAAACCCTAATATATCTGCAAGGAGAACCTAACCTTTATGATGAGGTATAACTTTACATCATGGTTTCAAAATTTTTTATACATTTACCTAATTTCTATTTTCTGAGAAATGTATGAAACCCAGCAACAAGAGAGATGAACAAAAGGTTATGTTTTTGAGTTATCACACATCTGTTTTGGGCTTCCAAGTTAAAATGTAGCACAAATTAAATGTTTATTTAATTGCTTTGATCTTAATAACAATGAAAAAAAATGATTGTGGCAGACTTGCCTGTTAAATTTCTTTCTGCATCTGGGCACATTATCCCTTCAACTCTAGCACGTTATGCGTATTTGGTTCCATTTAGTGCATATGTATCAAACTCTGGCCCCCGGACCAAATATCTTTGGTTTGCAGTAGATCTGTCACGATGATCACTTATCATCTGCCCACTAAAATGTTTTTTTTGCCATGGCAATGGCAATGCAGGGTGGCTAGTGTGAAAGGGGTCTCTGCCTGTGTGCTTCCCAAGTATTCATTGTCTGTACCCCTCCCCCTTACCAGTTCATCCCTGTGTGTACCTCATAGTTATAGTTCCCCTTTTCCCTGTGTATAACCCCCATCCCTGTATGTACCCAGTGCTTTTTTTTTTTGCTGACCACTTTTGTGAGTTTCCTGGACATCCCTGGACATGTAATGAGGGATACTCGGGGTTACTGGGCCAGGAAGGCACACTCACAAGTGAAATCCTGATTAACTGCTTACCTTAGGAAAAAAACGATGATTTAAAATTAGTTCAATCACAATCATAAAATCGATTCCAAAAAAAAACAGGTTCATTGTTATATCTGTAGAGAAATAGAATTCCTCAATAGTAGACATTCATTCAATAAATGCCAAGGTTTTCCCCGTGACATTGTCAAAGTTTTTAATACTTATTCAGAGAAGTAAAGGGTACATAGCTGATACAAGATATACATAACCATGTTCAGGGCTGCACATAAGTGGTACATAGCTATGCATTGTGGGGGATCAGCTCCAAGCGGTGCTCCCAAAACAGCAATCGACAAGATTGTTTTCCTTTAAGGGCTCCTGCCTGTGTTTATTTGCACACACAAACAGTCCAAACATAACTTACCCTCGCATGGGGTTAATGGCAATTGAAACAAAAAGTCCTGGAAAAAACATGTGTGTACACAATTTATGTGTAACATAAATTGTCTTTGGCTTTTCAGCAGCAACAGGCCTGGGCCTCACACTCCTTGTAAGCCCCCTGCTCCAGTAACCACAGTCCTGGGCCCCACACTGCTTGTGTGTCCCCTTGTCTCCACTCGGTCAGAAGCCCACGGTCTCCTACTTCCCTCAAGAGCTGTGTCTCCAACATCTATCAGGAACCCCCTGACACACTGGTCTTTGCTCCTTTTCTGGAGACACACCTGGCTCCACTCACCTGCAAACAGGTGTTTAACCCTTTCAGGGGACCCTGGGGGAATAGGGAGGTCCACCCAATTCCATCCTTCCTATCCCAGAGTCCAGGAGCCCTATAACAAAAACAAAACACTCAGCACCCTAACAGGGCTGGGCAAATTATTCCCTGACTCCTTTGAGGATACCACCTAACGGTCCATTCACACAGTGACAGATGACCAGTCTGTCACAGCATGCTTAACAAAATCTAGCTGCAGCTGTGATAATGTAAATATTTAAGGTAGCCATACATGGTTCAGTTAGGGCAGTGGTTCCCAAACTTTCCTTGCAGGGCCCCCCTTTTCTATTTAGGAACATT
>CM070033.1:102593550-102627909 GCA_036250615.1 Ptychadena robeensis | reverse complement strand
AGAAAACCTCTTGGAGTCTGCAAAAGACTTGAGACTGGGGCGAAGGTTCACCTTCCAGCAAGACAACCACCCTAAACATAAAGCCGGGGCAACAATAGAATGGTTTAAAACAAAACATATCCATGTGTTAGAATGGCCCAGTCAAAGTCCAGATCTAAATCCAATCGAGAATCTGTGGCAAGATGTGAAAACTGCTGTTCACAAACTCTGTCCATCTAATCTGACTGAGCTGGAGCTGTTTTGCAAAGAAGAATGGGCAAGGATTCCAGTCTCTAGATGTGCAAAGCTGGTAGAGATATACCCTAGAAGACTGGCAGCTGTAATTGCAGCAAAAGGTGGTTCTACCACCTGAGCCAATACTACCAAGTATTGACTCAGGGGGCTGAATAATTACACACCCCCCCCCACAGTTGTTTATTTGTAAAAAATATTTGGAATCATTAATGATTTTCGTTCCACTTCTCACGTGTACATCACTTTGTATTGGTCTTTCACGTGGAATTTCAATAAAATTGATTCATGGTTGTGGCTGTAATGTCACAAAATGTGGAAAAGTTCAAGGGGGTCGCATACTTTTGCAAGCCACTGTATTTACTGTAACTCTTTTAATGTTTTGTTAAATATTATTGCTTTTAATATTTTATGCTGAACTTTTTTCAATGTTAACTGTATTGGGTTTTTCTCCACAAACCAATTGTATGCTGCTCCATATTTTGTCCTTGACACAATACTTTTTCTTTACAATGTTGCTTTACTTCTTTTTTTTTCAACTCCATGTTCTTTGACATTCAGAGGAGAAAAAGAAAAAGAACAAAATCTCCCTAGTAGCAATTACCAGGGCGAGGGGACTTTAGCGGCTTCAAGTTAGACAAGTAGGTAAACAGATATGTAAAAGCAAACAATTTAATGCGTCAATATCTAGGTCTCAAACCTAGATATAGATAGGATAGACACGATAATAAACATTGGTGTGGCACAAACTCTATGATAAAGTAAATACAACATAAATGGTACACATCAAACAGTATAAATCACAAGCCTAAAGTATAGGCGTAGGACATGGACATCTTCTGAAGATGGAACAGGGGGATATAGACTTCCTCAACGGGTAGAGGCTGGTCGGATGGTAGAAGTTGATGTGTTAAGTAAAAGCAAATTGCATGAGTGGTGCTGGACGCGGGACCTCCCCAGAATGGAGAAGCACCAGTGAACACTTGCCACTCTCGCCCAATGGAGCGTAGTAATATGTGTGTAAATCAGGTCAAGCGTCCAAAACAGATGGGGTCAAATCCTGGCCCCTGGTATTTGGGGTGAGATGAGTGACATTCGTTGGGCGGTAAGCAAAAGTCTCTCCACCTTTAAAATATAACATAAAATGAAGGTTATTTAATGGTCATTTACTGTAATTGATTGATTATGGTTAGAGGGGATCTTAAGAATAAGCATCCTGATGTGCAGCTATGGTTGTTTGTAATAGAAACGTACTCAGGAGATTTGTCTTTTTTTTGTTGCTCAATGAGGCCATAGATGTCACACAAATAAAGAAAAACATGCATATGATTGCATGACAAAAAATTCAGAGAATGCTGGAGAAGCAATAAGTCATATATAGATGTATTTATGATATACCAATGTGAATTCCAATGGTTCAATTTACCTAGATTATTCCTCTCAACTAGTAATGTAATCTCCCTGTGAAGTAGAAAATCTGAACTTTTCACAACGTGACCTTTTTCTAAATTACAGGACACATGAATTTTGCTTTATCTCAAAATTCTATATTCATATACCTTGCACTACTAGTACCAGATGTGGTGATACAAGGTTACGGAATCTACAATGTCATTGTAGATTATGCAGATTAATATTATTCCAATAACTTTTTAAGGAATATATACAGTCAACCTCTCTCACTATTCTCTCACTTTTTTTTACCTCTCTCACTATCCCCCTGGCCAGTACAGGTGTCCTCCTTTTGGCTTCCGACCACATCCTCTGATTTTCCACAGTGCAGAAAATTGTGTACTTTTCAATAATACTTTGAATTATACATGAATACATTTAGAAATGGCCTTGTAGCCCTTTACTGACTTGTGAGCAGCCACAATGCGCAGCTGCAGGTCCTCACTGAGCTCCTTTGTCTTAGCCATGACTGCCCACACACCAACTGCAGAGAGCTGCTTTTTTTCTCCTGTTGAGTTGATTAAAACAGCTGTTCCCAATTAATGAGGATAATTAGGATGCTGGTATAGAACTTTAGATTTTCCCACATACTGTGAGAGTTTGTGAAGGGTGTGAATAATTTTGGACATGACACTTTTTGCTCAAATGTAAATAAAAGCTGAGAATTTTTTTTTTTCTTCACAAAAACGCCTCTTGTATATCGTCTTATTATCTTTTGGGAGACACCTACATCATTTTGGGAGACACATCAGTTAAAGGACATGGTAATGTTACCGCTAGTGAACCGTTACCAGTCAAAAACTGCAGCTGGTACTTTCAAGAACATATACTGCAGTGTCCATAGGGTATTTAATAATACAGGCGTTGGTGCAGCCTGCATGCATTTGTTCAAATGTTAATTTTGTTTAAAGGGGAAATTGCAATCTAAAATATATGTGTTCGTGTGTGTTTAGCCTATATTTGATTTGAATTTCCTTCTATTTGTAAGCAGATTGTCAGCTCTGGAAAGCAAAAATCATCCTTGTTGTCAGTCACTGGAAAGATTGCAAGATGACAAGTTTAGTGGTACAGTAATGACATTTTGGTCGTCACTATTACAGTACATGATTTATACTAAAATCTGTTGCTCTCCGACTAGCAGTGAAATGATAGTGACAGATGGTTGATAAAGAGATTCATATTGAATCATTTTTACAATATGTTATTTAAAAAAATTATTGTGTGAAAAAATAAGCACTGAGAAGCTGAAGCTCTGTCCTTTCTCCAAATTAAGGTTGACAGTTTTGTGTTACCACAGATGAGTATCTCTCTTTATACTCAGACCTGTATACATATGTAATATTGGATTTAAAATTACAAAATGTAAATTTTTATTAAAGCATTAAATCATATTAGAAGAAGGGTGTACATGAAACAGGGCGTGATTCAACTTACAACTATCTTTATTTTGTTTCCTTTGTTTTCAGGGTAGGTCTTCCAAGAAATGACAAGAGTATATCACTGTGATAGAAGTAATAAAGTACTATGTCAGTTCACAATGGGTGGATCCCATGTCAACATGCCAAGAGTATTATCCTAATAAGCTTTACTAAGCACTTATAATATGTTCTTATGGAAAAAGCAAAGCAGACACGACACATTTAGAACTAGAATTGTAATCCTATATTCTGTCATGAATGCATGTGACCTGTTATATAGACCCTTAGGACTTTTTTGTACAGTAGGCTTAACAAAATTTGGGAATTGATGATTGACACCTGATTCAACCACAAGATTTGCATGCCTATGGTACCTAGCACACATGTCTACTCTATCTATATCTGATGGAAATATCTGTTTAATAGATTGCAATAAAACTAGACCAGGAGATAGCTTTTGCATATGGAACTGGATGTTGAAAAGGAAGTTGAAAATCTTTATGCAATAAAAATAAAATAAGAAAATACCATATTTTTTGAACTATAAGATGCATCAGACCATAAGAAGCACCCAGTTTTTAAAGCAGAAAAACCAGGAAAAAAATATTTCATGTATATATAAGTATTCACATCAATTGGGTTAATGAAATATCTAATGAATGCAATATCAGATTCAACCAGTAGATGTCACTAGCAGCAGTACACACACACAGCACATGACGTCACCTCTTCACTGATTGGGAGGAGGGGGGCAGGAGGCTGCCCAGTCCTCTGCTCTCCCTCTCCTCTATGGCTGCCTGTGTCTGTGGGAGCTGCAGTGATTGCAGTTTCCTCGGACACAGAGAGAGGGATATATGGCAGTTCATCTATCTGTCTGTTCATTACATATGCCAGCAGGGCTCTGGGCTCTGTTGGCATGAGCAATTATACAGTTCAGATGGGAGATCCAGCGATGAGCGGATCTCACATCTGATAGCTCCCCGGCTCATCTTCTTGCCAGGAGAGCTGGCGGGGAGCCAAAGCAAGACCACCTGGGGCCTCACATTTTGTGGGGGGAGAAAAAGTGTGTCTAATGGTCTGAAAAACATCATATTTAAAATTAATAACTGATTATGAAAAGCTCATTTTTATTTGTGTATTGCATCTGCAGTATCAGTTAACAGATGCTACAAAAATAAATACATTTTTATTTAATTCATTTTAATGTTATTTTTTAATTCATAAACATAGCTTGCACAAAGAAGAAGAGTAATAATTAACATAAATAATGTTCACAAGTGTTATCTGGTGAAAGTGAATAAATATCATTAAACAATTTAAACCAAATGCAAAAACAAAACCTCAGATTTACAATGGTGCCTTGAAGAGAATAAACTTAGGAGGAGGGTGCTGTTTTTGGATTAGGAAAAAGCTAAAAAAAGATTGTGTAGGAAAAATAGAGAACTACACAATAAGAAACTAAGTAATTTGGCAATTCAATAGAGTGATATACTGAAGAATAAGACTGTGAGTGAACACAAACTGTACATAGTTTTGTGTTCAAGGAATGTTTCAAAGTACTGTGTTTTTTTGCCTTATAAGGCGCAATTTTGTTTTAAAAAGTGTGTGCATCCTTTATAGCGAATGTGTGACCACTAGTGATGAGTGGCATAGGCAATATTAAACATCTGCCGCCATTTTCGCAAAATTTGCACAAATGTAATGTGAAAAACGCATGCTTTTTGACATATGCAGAAACGCATGCCTTTAAAAACGCATGCCTTTAAAAGCGCATATAGTGTGAAAGGGCCCTTAGGATTTTTTTTATAGTTGTTCTTTGTAGACCTGGGTCTGTATTTGCAAAGATCATGCACTACCCACTGTGCATATTTAGACCCTATTTACAACACTTGTGGTAACGTATGATGCTTACTTGATTTTTAGTAATATTATAGTTGTTGATGTTATAATACATTTTTCAGTACCATTTAACTATGTTTTATATAGGACTTTCCTTTTTTTAATAGCATGCAAGAATATACATACACGTCTCATAATAGTATGCAACATCAATTAAATAAGTTTAGAATTCACTGCAAATTGATTATTGAGTGATTTCCATTAAATAAGTTAAATAGCTTTGATAAAATCTATTTAAAAAATATATGTAAAAAAATAAAATATAGGGTATCTTTTTTTCTTTTAGCTATTACAGGCTTTTACACTTTTCCATATTTGTAATATTTAAATCAGATACAGCTAACGTTTTTCCTGTTTCTTCTCATGAGAAAAAGAATGGCAGCTCATTTTACTTTATCCTAGAAAATCCTTCAAGAGTTCTAAAAATTAAGCTGGCTTTGATTCTTCTTAGTTTACACATAACATTGTGTGGCCCTAATATTTTTGAAGATAAGACCCTAGTCAATGCTATGTTTGTTTGTTAAGGATTTACACATGGGATTTTAACACATCTATTCTAAAATGGGACTATAGCACACAGTGATAACATCAGTGCCCCTTTCTTACATTATTAGGTGTTTTGGAATTCAGGACTAACCTGACAGGTTTGGTAAACTACCTAAGATTACAGTAGAGGATAAAAGAGGAAAGGATGAGGGATGAGAGCTTTTTGGAGTAGAAATATATCCTTTTTATGCTTTTTTTTTTTGTCTTTGCAAACAATTTCTTAATGTGTATCAGATTTAATGCCACATTACCAACACAAGTTACTATATCATACTATATAATAAATTACTTTTCACTGTAAAGTTGAGTGGTAAGGCAGCTACTTTTTTTCAAGCATAGTGTTGTGATATAAACCATCTCTATTCAAGATAGAAGAAAACTTTTTCTTCTTTTGGAAAAATTCTAAGTCTTGAAGTTAGGGTTTATAAAGAAGCCTCTAGGTAGGAGAGAAATCTTTAGGAAGAATAAATGGAGCAAGAATGAGAATTTAACTTTTTGGAGTTATGGAACTAAGGATGACATTTAAATATACTAAATAGATCAATATAAATACAAATAAACAAGGATACCTGACTTGTAGAGGTTGAACAAAAACTTGGTATCCAGAAATACAGAAAAATCCTGCACTTAAGACGAAAAGTAAAATGTTCCTTTATTGTTGTGATCACATGCATAAACGACCACTCTGGGATCACCTCCCCTCTAGCGCGTTTCTTTCAGCACAGTGAGATTATTCTTTGAGATATCTACAAATACAAGAAATTTTAACTTTTTGTCTTCAGTGTGGGACTTTTCTGTATTTCTGGATGTTGATGTTGTGGAGACCAGTTACAGTCCCAGCACCGAAAACACATGTGAGTTAATTGCAGCCCGAGAGGAAACCTGTATTTTTGGACTAAGATCCTGAGGAGTGTGGATCAATCTATGGTTCAAAAACTTGGTGTATACACTATTTAAGGATAAAATTTAAATCATTGACTGGACAAATAAAGAACATTTATTGCCTTGTTACAATGGTATCTCTCATTAGTGGGATCATATTAAACACCAAAGGTGACTTTCAATAGATTGAATAGATTCAGTAGATTGAAATGACTACATATGGAAGACATAGCATCTTCAAAGGAATGGATCCTTTGAGGAGTTCCTTTCTTAGTTCTTGCCAGTAGTGGCATGTATAACAATATGGGGAGCAACATTAAGTTCAGGGTCATATGCTCACTGTAGCTCATGGTGAGCTAGCCTGTATGACAATGTGCTTGGTGATGTTAGGCTTTATACAGCTGTTCAGCCATTGAAACCCATTAAGCTCAGCATGCACAGTGCAGAGATGCATTGATATGCAATGGCACAATGCTGACTCTAAATGGTCTGCTTGTCTCTGCCTGGTTTGTTTTGTTGTTTTTTTTTTAAGATTTCTATTTACTGATTTCTATTTTAAGATTCTACAATACTTGTGATGGTCCATGTTTCAAAATGCCACATCCCAAGGTTTTATAAATCGCTGTTACACTAACAACACTCTAACTTGTTGCACTTTCCATAAGTATCATTCTCAGTCACCTGTCAGAAAGTGCGAAAGTGCAAAAGGAAACGTGGTTTCTCAGCCCCTTTAAGCTTTTGAATATTAATTTGGGGGATAATGGTGCTTTAGTTTGGGTTAGCAAGGTGGGGAATAAATAAGTACACACTTTTACAATGCAGTCAGTAATAAATATATCCAAGGTAAAAATTATGGTTTCCCATCATTTTTAAGACACAGCTGTAAACCCTTTAACTGTAATACTCTGAGCCTGGCTGTTGCTGCACTATACATATATTGTGCACATTGTTGTTTTAGTGTTAGGCCTGAAATACTATACTCTATAATGGAATTGTCAATGATTCGTTTTACGTTTATGGTGTTTTTATTACTGTTTTTCTATACACACCTTTCATGTCCCTTTGTAATCTAATGTAATATAAGCTTTCTGAATGAAGAAATTGCTTTACACCATAAGTCGTGCAGTAAAACTCAAATGAAAACTATTTAAACTGATATGGTATTATGTAATTCAAACCTTTAATGATCAATAGTGAATTAACAAGATTAAAATCTCTTAATATGCTGTATTTAACCTCCCTAGCGCACTGCTGAGGTCCAGATTTCTGTACCAAAAGTGCACCATAGGCTTCAATGGTAAATTTTTCTTTATGTCGTAGGCCTGTAACTTCCCAAAATATGTCCATACAAGGGTCCAATAGACATCCTGACTAAAATAATATTTGAAACAAACAATTATGTAAAATAAAAATAATTTTTTTAAAATTAAAATAATGAAAAACAAAACAAAAATTAGGACACAAAACTATGCTGCTATGTACTAAATATCGCCAAAATAAAAAGTCTCTGGTGCCCCAGATGTTCCCATTTGCACTTAACCCTCTCTAACCTGGTGTGATAAAATCACACCAGGGAAGAAAGGGTTACTGCAAATGGGCACATCTGGGGCATCGGGGACTTTATTCTGGCGATATTTAGTACATAGGGGGAGTTTGAAAGCAGTTTTCTACATAGAAAACTGCTTTCATGCTATTTACTGTACAAATCTCCCGCCACCTCCCCGAGTGACGTCATCACGAGCGGGGGGGGGGGGGGGGGGGGGGGGGGGGGGAGGAGGACACGAGCAGCCGAAGAGGAATGTCGCATGGGGACACAGGGACAGTGTGAGTATGCGCTCTCCCAGAGCCCCGACTTGTACTGGACGGCAGCACCTCGTCCAGTGCGATAGAAGCAGTTGGAGCGCTGGACGAGGTGCTGCCGTCCCTAACGCTAGGGCGGTTAATGTATTTGGGTTATTTCTTTATTAGCTTTTCCATTCAAAAGGTATTGTTTAAGAAAGATGTCATGTCAAAACACTTCACAAAATATAAATTGCGGAATTTAAATTTTATGGTTGGACAAATTGAACATATATCCTATTCAATGGCAACTTAAATAGATCTAAAAAGTTTCCTGTATAGGCTGTAATATAACAAAGTATAGATGACTTGCCAACATCCCAAAGAATAAATGTGGAGTAGAGGGATTTTGAGGCAAGAAAACACATGGAATAAATGAATACAGCAGTGTTTATTTAGTGGTAAAATGATCAATGAAAACACCTTTTTAGTCATTATTTTGGCCAAATATGCAAATTGTGTTCTCCTACTTGACGTGTTTCGCAATATGTTGTTGCTTCATCAGGATCAGGAGTGCATGAGCAATCTATTGGTAAATTAATTCCACAACTGTAGTCCACTCACCAGGCAACATGGGAGGGCACCATTATCTGTGGGAGCGGGGAACCATGCAGACAGGGCTACACTTGAGTGTTATGTATATGATGGTTGCAATAGGTATCTGGGGTAGGTAAAACCAAAAACATAATTTAATTGGTTATTGTATTCATTTATTATATGTGTTTTCTTGCCTCAAAATCCCTCTATTCCATCATATGGAGGCTTGTAGGAATTTTTGGCTTCCGATTTAAACACTAAAATTAATCTTAATAGTTTATCAATATATTTTTTTGTGTCAAATACGGCCCCAATTAACATGTTCTGTTTTCTGTCAGCATGGAGAAAGTTTAAAGCACCTGGCATAGTCTTTTGCTTTTTTGGTTCCTATGAGGAGCATAATATATTATTAAAAAAAATTGCTGATCATCACTTATATGCCTTCCAACATTTAGAAGAGAAAAATAGGTATACTATTACAAGGGTAATAATAAACTTTGTCAGAGGAATAAAATGAGACATACAGAGCACAATGTGACATTCAATAGATTCAATAGTTTTGCACTATTTGGAACAGTATATTCATGCACTATTGAGACAATAAGCACATGGCAGTTCAGTAATCATAACAAATATGATACCACTTTGCAGTGGTCAATCTCCCTTTCGCAAAGTACCTTTCCAGACTTCAAACCTACTTGTATCTATTAAACCCCTAAGGCCTCAGATTAACTCCACCTCTCAAGTTCCCCTATAGATGGCAGCAGGGCTTTTTTTCCTCAGAGAAAAGGTGGTGGAACTCACCCACCCTCCCCTGGCCACGCCCCTACCCACCCCTAGGACCACCCCTAAAACCGCCCCTTTTATGCTGGGTGTCCACTCCATAAATAGCTCCCCATCGGGGGAATGGGGGCATGTGCACCGGCCAGCGCAGGCAGGAAAAAAGCCCTTCCTGTTAGAATACTTGCCTAAAAGCCCCCATATGCCTTACCATACAATTTCTGTACAATCCACTTTTGTTCTACCAAAACCATGTAATGTGAGGACCTTTTAACCCTTCCAATCACTATGTATTCTATCAGGGAGGACCCGGCACTACATCGTTGTTGGTAGATCTAATGGAGATTGTATGGAAAGATCTAAAGGTGTATGGGCGGAATAATGTATGCCGATCCTGATCTTTGGGACTGTGCCCGAACAAACCTGCTGTATATTACAAAAAGATTTATGGAGTCTTTACCTGGTTGTTAGCTTGTTGGGCAATTTTGGACGCCATCTTAGTGATTTTTTGCGAATTTTCAAAAGTGCAGATTTTTGCAATATTCGCATCAATTCATCATTTTGGATTTAAAAACTGTTGATGGTTGCAGGGAGTTTTGCTAAGCTCTTGTTGCAGCCTTCCCATTCGTCCACTTGCATTGAGAGGCATGTGTAATGGAAAAAAAATACAGAATATCCGGAATTGCGAATATTCGGCAATATATTTACCATCTTCGCGAATTTCCGAATTGCAGATTTTCGCGATTAGTATTAGGAATCCGAATATTTGCGATCATCACTAATGGCTATATGTAGATGGCTTTACTCACAGGGCACCACCTTGCTGAAACAGAAAAAGGCTTTTGCCAAAGTTGTCTTTTACACAGGGAACACTGACACTATTTATTTATTTATCATTATTTTTGTTTACAACTGTTCAATAAAGCAATTTGGTTGCTGTTGGTTTTTTTAATTCAATAGTTTGCAGAACTGGGTATACAGTGGAGGGCATGAGACTGTTAATAAGCTCCCCATGGGGGGAACGGGGGCACGTGTGCCCGCCAGGGGGAGAGACATAAATAGCTCCCCATCGGGGGAACTGGGGCACGTGCGCCCGCCAGCACAGGCAGGCGCGTGCCCCTGCACCCCCGTACAGGCGCACTGCCTCCCCTCCCTCAGGATAGCTACAACTCCACCCCCAAATCCACGCTGAAGAGAAAGATCTCTCCAGCATGGACGGGGGAGGAGATGCCCCATCATAGGGCCACAGCCCATAAACAACGGGAAGGTGCCGCCTCTCCCTCGCTGCGAGGGAGGGAAAGAGGAGAGGCACAAAATCGCCCGCCCGTAAGATAGGTGGCTGAACGCAGTTCTGGTGCGTTCCACCAGAAAAAAAGCCCTGCTTTCAACCTCCAGATGCTCTGACACCCTTTTTTGGATTAGTAATTTACAATTTTAAAACCACTATCTGCAACCTTTCATAGCTATAAATGCAACCTTTCATAGCTATAAATCCAAGTGACATAAATTGTATGCGTTTACCAATAAAAACAGAAAAAAATTGGCAATCTGAAAAATGAGACTACATCCAAGCAATATATGATAGCGGGCTTTTTAGTAGGAAGAATTGAGCTCAGGGACCTAAAAATTTGCATGGATGTAGTCTCAGGGGTTAACAGGTAATCCCAAAAATTTCAAGGTTCTACCATGCAGAGTTTTCAAAGATCTATATGTTCAAATTAGGAGAAGTGAAAGGATGTATGCAGCAGAGTAGTGCTTTATGCTCATGGGGAAGCAATATTTGATAGCTGTATTTTAGCTGAAATTTTACTAATAAGTGTGGTAGCTAGAGGGGTGAAACTTGGGGTGTAAGTAGTAGTAGGGGAGCATTACTGATCCTGAAAGTTTCATGAATGGTTTTCGTGCTATGAATGTTCAAAATTACAGTAACTCACAGATTTATTTAGCTAAGCTTCTACAGCAGAGCTGGAATGGGGAGGGTGTGTCCTGTCCTGTGTTTGATTGGCTGGGGAGGACGTATATGCGGGAGGAGCTACAGGGAGCACGAAACACAGACTATTCTGCCTGTCACACTCACATCGGGGAGGAGGAGAGGGGAATGTGAGTCTCTCCTTTCTGGCCAGGCTAAGAAAAAGATGGGAGAACTGCATTCCGGAGCTTTCCCCCAGAAAAAAAGCCCTGGATGGCAGCCTCCATGAGATCCCAGCAAGTTTCTGCTTCAGACTTTAGTTAAGACTGAACTTAGAATTCAGGCCTCTATCAATGAGATTGATCCAATCCTTCCTTCCAGTTCTCAATGTCTTTATTAGGCTCTGTAACGATCTGTCATTACCATATTTCATCAGGCTGGTCCAAACCACTACATGTCTGGGGAACTAATGCATCCTCAGAAAAAAAAGATACTGTATGGGCCAAAAAGGTACAGGTGGAGGGCCTAAACTTACCTTCCCTCTGCCAGTGCAAAATCAGAAAGTTCCCCTACCGGCACCAATATCTTCTCCCGATTTTTTTTCCAGGCTTGGCATCTCCAGCCTTCTTGAATGGCCAGTCCAGGAATATGAAAATCCCACGCATGCACACAAAAGATAATCTATTCAGGCTCAGCATGAACATGTACATTAAAGGTGGCCGGTTTGATATTTCTGTTCGATCAACTTTAAACAATTGATTTTTAAGTAGATTGAGCAAAAATAAATTCTGGCCCGCCTGGTAGAATCGACCAAAAGGGATTGAAAAAAGTTCGGACATGTTGGTAAATTTTAGTAGATCATACAAGTATCTGATGGGTTTTCTAGGTATTTCGATTTATGATCATACTATGGAGCACATGCATATCATTCATATTATGATGTTCGCTGATTGATCGATCGCACAAGGTTATCGAAACAAGCAAAAGTCGACTGGTGTATGGCTAGCTTAAGTGTGGAATTTGAAGTTCAGTTTACATTTTATTTCTAAAACCGGAAATTTAAATTTTGAGAATACAGTCCATGTTCCAGCTATGTCTTACAGTAAAAAAAAAATTACATATTGATTAACAATATACATTTTTTTCAGATTATACTAGAAAAACAACTCAGAATAGCATTCTGTATGTGGAAAAAATCTTATAGCTCAGAATGTGGTTGTACACAACCAGAAACACCACCCATAATAACCACCAACCAGAAAACATTCTTCTGTAAAAGTTCTCTAGGTGAACAAAAGTAAGTTTGATTGGATAACTAGCCACGAATGGCTTAATATTGCTAGTAACCCATTTTAGATTAAGAAATTACATTTCAGGTTTTCGTTAAACATGTAACTTTGTTTTGTGTTTGTTTTTACTGCAAACAAGTTTATATTTAAAATAAGGGGGTTATACACATAATAAAAGCTTCAAATTATAATGCACTGAACAGCCTCGTTCTAAGGTACCACTAATACCCTGAATGATTGACAGGTAAGTCTGTCATCACCTCTGGCACAAATGTGACAATCTAACCTTCTTTGTCATGTTTCTACTTTCCTCAAGTGTTCCAAACCCTCCACTAGAGGGCAAATGGCACATTATTTCTTAACATTTCTGAGTGTATCTGATTCCCAGAAACCTGAGCCATAAAGAAGTATAAAGAATATTTTCTTTAGCAGATTTCACATACTTTTTAGCTTCATAACGAGGGTCATCTTGAAAAGGTGAAACAAACAACATGGAGATCCTGTCTTGCCAATAAAGACATTTTTAGAGAAGCATGGTTTCCCAAATCCCAAAAACATGTTGATTGATAAGAAAGAACATCAGTGCTAGGCAGGGCTTAGGGTACCCTATTGGGTAGAAGCGGATACTGTAGTAGCTACCAGGAGCCAGGGAATTATATTACCCACAATAGCTCTCATTAGGGTTGTGGAATAGTGCATGGCCAGAGGGTAAGAGGGGAAACACCGGCCAGGAACTGAATCGTGTTAATAACCCTGATGCATTCCTACAGAATCTACCATGGTTGGGGGGCAACTGTAAAGCTGGAGATTAAAATTGCTCTGCAAGAGTCGGGTTGATCTCTCTCTAAAGCCCCCCATACACGTTCCGATTTTTCGTACAAATTTTGCCCAATCGACCAGCATGCTCGGTCGGGGGGATCGATCGGGAGAATAATCGAATGCGGAATTATGTACCCAAAAAAACAGTCGGAACCGCTTCTGGCCTGTCCATAAATTTTGGTCGATCTGCTGTTTATAAAATCGGGCCTATCGATCAGTTATAATTTCAATTCTAATTTTTCGTGCCAGCCGACCGACCGACCGACCATAAAATTTTAAGTTTCAGCTATTTGAACAGATTTCCAAGTTTTAAACATGACAGGGTAATTATAAGATCCAATGCATGGTTGCATAAAGGTACCCATACATGGGTTTATTATTAGTTTGATTTCCTCCCTAACAATCTATCGCAATGCATGTTCGCAGTGATCCATTGTTCGGTTATCAAACGTGGCCACCCTGTTGGTTAATCCCTGTTTGATTGCCATAACTTTGGATGGAAGGTGCATCCAAGGTAATGGCAATCAAACTGGGATTTACCAACAGGAAATGGGAATTGATTGCACAAAGTCTGCGTCGATTCACTCTTCAATCGACAAATGCTTGAGTGCAGCATGGTAACTAGTGATGAGCGGCATAGGCAATATTCGAATTCGCGATATTTCGCAAATAATTCTACTAATATTCGCCATTGTGAAACTAGATTTGCAATTAAATTTGCCTCGCAATTACCTTCAAGTTAGCATTGCAAATATATATTCGCAATCCATGCCCATAAGCATCCCAATGGCAAATATCGTGAATATTCAAAATTGCGAATATCCGCTGCCATATTCGCAATTCGAAAATTCAAGCTCAACACTAATGGTGACGTTACGATCTTTCAATGATCGAGCAGCTATCGACCCATGTATGGGTACCCTAACACTTTTGCAATTTAGAGAATAGAAATTGAAAAATATTTCCACCTCCTCTATTCTAGACCCAGAGGATTTTCCTCTTGAATAATGGTATAATTTTCCTGTATACACAGTTTAAGACTTGCAGGACAGCATTCCAAGCAGGATTGTGGCTATTATGGCTAATGGATGGCCATATTATGCACCTTTTATTAATAAAGTGTCAGGTCTTTCTGCTTTTTCCTTTCCAAACTGTTTAAATGGAAGAGTAAATCTTTTCCTACATTTTGTTAATATAATCATAATTTTTCTCCCCAGTGTGTTCACTTTGATATTGTATAGAGGTTATGAAAGCATGACAGTATCAATGGAGATGTTTTTGTGTATGTATTATTTGGACAAAAAGAAATAACATTTTTGAATGATGCAGTCCCATTTTGAAATCAGTCCTGATTTTCCAGGATATTTGATTTTACTGATCAGATGCAGCGAAGTTGCTGCAAACTCTTTTTGGTGGGAAAACCAAAATAATTGTTTTGTGAGATCTGACTTTTTTTGTTTTTGCTTTGTCAATCATGTTTAAAAAAAAAGACACAGTAAGTGAAACAGAACACAAAAGAATGATAATTTTGTGATTTTTAATGTACGCTAACACACTTTTGAAGAGGATTAGTGCAGCTGTAAATCTTTTCCAAAATTTTCCTACATTTTGTTACGATGATCATAATTTTTTTCCCCAGTGTGTTCACTTTGATATTGTATAGAGGTTATGAAAGCATGATGGAATAAATGGAGATGTTTTCTTTGTTTTTGTGTATGTATTATTTGGGCAAAAAGAAATAAAATTTTTGAATGATGCAAGATGATCATAAGTTTAAGACATGGTGGCACAACTTGGTCTTGCATGACCAAACCCTTTTTTTAAGTGCCATATTTGACATCCTGTCCAAGTGACACAGCACTGAGTAAAATAATCTATTAGATAGTTGTCACCAAAACAGTAGATTGGAATAATTCCCCCTAATCTTTTAAATCTCAAATATGTAAATTTTAGTAATTTTTAGCAGCTGGATCAGGGGTGCACAGCAGATGGATCATGATCTACCAGCAGATAGCAAAGTCAGCGGGAGTAGATTACAGAGTCCAGGCTTTTTTACTTAGTTTTTGGTAGAAATGTCCAAACATTACCGGAATTGTATTGTTCCTATACAAGTTATATATACAACATACATTTTAAATATAATGTCTACTCTGTGAATATATTTAAATAAGTATGTTTACCATTTTGATTGTTAGTAGATCCTTTTGACTTGGGCATTTTAAAAGTAGCTCTTGAGCAAAAACATTGGGCACCCATGAGACAGGGGGTGATTCACCCCAACTGAGACCCAGTTAGCAATAGAAAGTTGACGTATGATCTCATCCTTCCATATTCTATCCAAATTGTCTTTTTACACACACCAATAACAATGGTTTCTATCACCCGGATATGACCTTTTAAAAATGTACTTGCTAATAGTACACTTTGGCAGTGGGAGGAACCAGTCCTTTAAACGTGTCATGTATATGAGTACACTTTGATCCTCTCAGGGAGTGATGGTATTTTTAAGATAACATAGCAGCCTACAGCAGTGAGGGCTAGGGGATGACGTTAAGCCCCACTTGCTCTGTTATCAGCAGGTGCTATGTTACAGGTACTTTACTACGGGTGATAATTACATGTCAGACTCTTTCTGCTTGGGAGACTTTAAAGATTCCACCACAAATGAGACAGAAGATTTTCCTGACAGTCCTGATTTTCCAGGATATTTGATTTTACTGATCAGATGCAGTGAAGTTGCTGCAAACTCTTTTTGGTGGGAAAACCAAAATAATTGTTTTGTGAGATCTGACTTTTTTTGTTTTTCCTTTGTCAATCATGTTTAAAAAAAAGACACAGTAAGTGAAACAGAACACAAAAGAATGATAATTTTGTGATTTTAATGTACGCTTACACACTTTTGAAGAGGATTAGTGCAGCTGTAATACCTGTTCAGCTATGGTAATCCTACCAGTGAAAAAGACACACATGGTGACTTCAAATAAAAAAAGTGACTCACTGCATGAATATGGGAATGACGAATGGGCAGCTATCAAAGCTAATATGCTAAATCATATCTTTGTGATGAGATCTTTGAAATGACAGTGACGTTGCAGTATTAATTATTGACATACATATTGGAATCATTAAAACCCAATAAAATTAAACAAGAGGAATGAATCTATACCCATGAATAAAAATATGGTATATAATTGCTTGGCTAACCTCCCTAGCGTTTCAGACAAACACAGTTCATTTGGTGTTTGGGTTCATCCCAAATGCTAGGTGACTGGGGGAACCCGATATAAATGCTGCAACATTTCCGCCCAGATCGTGTCACTTTGATGCAGAAGGTGGCGCTCCATAGACCTCCATGTTAAAAATGTCACGTTATAGGCAGAAGCTAGGGAGGTTAAAAATAATGTTTTCCGGCGTATAAGACGACTTTTGAACATAGGAACATGTGTGCAAAAGTAGGGGGTCGTCTTATACGCCGGGTGCCGCTTTCAGGGGGGTTCAGGGGGCACTCCTGCTTTAGGGGAGTCCATAGGTCTGCCCCTGCACTGCACACTGGCTGACAAAAGCAGAGGGAGAAATCTTCTTCATGCCCCTCACCCCCTCTTTCTCTTTCCCGATGTCTGTGAAGATGACTGTGAAAGTAGTTGGCTGCTACTGACAGCAAGTGTGCTCACTAGCATTATTGTGGCTGACATTGGTATTGCAGGGAGATTGAGTTTAAGCTATTTTTTTGTCAAATGTATACAATTTATGTCAGTTGGACAACCACGGGGTTAGGGGTGTAAAATTGAGACTGTAAATTACTAATAGTGTTGAGCTAAAATATTCGAATATATTAGACGTATATTTGACATTCGAAAATTCGCAATATTTCGCGAATGTGGGCTCGGATATTCGCAATGGCGGATATTCGTCATATTATGCTTCAACATTGTTAACCGGCATACATCACGCATGTTTGTGCGCATTTCACATGGATACGCGCAATACACACAGTGCTCATGCTGGCTGAGATCACAGAATGAAGAAGAGAAGCTGTAAAGCTGAATTGCGAATCTTTGCAAATCTATTCAATGGAAGGCAATAGAATACAGTCGAATCGAATATCCATGAAATTCCGCGAATTCGAAAATACCACGTGTAACTCAACACTAGTTACTAATCCCAAAAAAAAATGGGACTTTTAAGAGTGCTGGAGATCTGTGGGTTGAAAGTCACAGTAGACATAAAAAAATTTATTTGGTGTGCGTTGGAAGAGAGGTAGTCTTATACGGCGAGAATATCCCAAACTCTATATTATAACTGGAAAAGTTGGGGGTCGTCTTATACGCCCAGTCATCTTATACGCTGAGAAATACGGTATATATAGTTGCCAAGATTCTTTCCAAGATTAAAGCAGACCTATCACAAAAACAATTCAGTATGGCACTCAAGACTGCATCCCCCACTCTATGAGGGATTTTGAGTTCATTGCAAAGCCCCTGAACATGGTATCATCACCAAACTGGCTGGAGATGTAGAGAAGGGTTGGGGGTATACTACAAAAAAGTATTGATCTAACATAAAGAGTTTTTTTTTTAATTAAGCTCAAAGTGAAGTAAACATTTTGAATGTCCAAA
This sequence comes from Ptychadena robeensis, assembly GCA_036250615.1. Taxonomy (NCBI): domain Eukaryota; kingdom Metazoa; phylum Chordata; class Amphibia; order Anura; family Ptychadenidae; genus Ptychadena; species Ptychadena robeensis. The sequence goes on along the minus strand of CM070033.1, from coordinate 102,609,692 downwards.
TTTCCACTTTGATTTTGAACTTGCAAAAACGACACGTTTAAAATGTTCCCACAGCCCTTTTCTACATCTCCAGCAATTTTGGTGATGATATCCTTTTCACAGGCTTTGCAATCAGCTCACAAAGTTAGCAAGTCGAAATATTCGATCATCTCTATATGTGAGCAATGTTAAAAAAAATTACTTACCTGGAAAGATCCAATTGAAGAAATGCTGTGACGCTACACCCCTGTAGTTACATACATTTTTAGTTAGATTCCCGAACAATTGCATCTGCGTTTGCATTTTTTTATTGGGGTCAATATGGTGTTGAGAGGGGGGTCTGTCATATGCAGCGGGGCCGAGAGGAAATCAGGAAGAATGGAAGAAGTAAATTCTGAAGCCTATACTAACCATGGTGGTGCCAGAGCAGGAGGAGAAAAGTTAAGTCTATAGTTTTTAGGATTATGGAGAAGTTTTCCAAGACATGAGGCAAGTAAGGAAGATATCTATAGCTATGTAATGGTTTTAGGATTTTTTTTCAGTGCATATCCAATTTAGGGGCTACTTGACTGCACCACATAGTCTACCAGAAATCTCTTCAGTGTCAGTGTGATACTTTTGACATATGGATATGTTTGGTTTCTGGCCTTGTCCATCTTTTAAAAGTTTCTTAAATTCTGTATTTTAAATGTTATTAGAGAGATAAAGGGATGTATCACAAAACAGTTAAAAATATGAAATTACAAAAATCCACAATAGGTATCTGTGTGGTGGTGACAACCATGGGAGAGGCAGGGCTTTGCTTCTTCGTGTTAGAGCCTTCAGCAAGAAAAAAATATTACAGAAAGAAAAACAGCGCACGAAAAATATGATAGGGCATACTGTATATACTCAATTATAAGCCAATCAGAATTAAGCATATTTACCTAATTTTACCAAAACATTTTTTACAACTGTATAAGCCTAGGGTGGAAAATGCAGCAGCTAAGGCACTGAAACACACACACAAATGTGCTTTTGTTTTGGGATGTCTATTTCTACTAGCTCATTTGTGAGTTTATTGCAAAGCCCCCAAACATGTTACCCTCCCAAAATTTTCTGCAAACGTAGGGAAAGGGTGGTAGGAACATAAATATTATGGCTCTAGCAAATGTGGTTTTACATAAATTAAGTTTTATTAAATTTAAAGTAAACATTTTATTTATGCAAAGAATACATATGTTAGAGCCCTAATTTACTTCATAAATTGATGCCGAATTTCAACTTTTCAGCACATTTTGAGTTTGGCTTTTACTTAAGTATATACATATTTGAGTTCAGTCTAATAGCTAAGGCCAACAAGTTATGAATCAGGTAAAGACCAGTGCTCTTCATCCATTAGTAGTATAGTACAAGTCATTTAAATACATAAATGCTAAACATGATACAGTGGTTATGAAAGCTTAGACCTTATAGCAGCGTCAATAAAATTGAGTATAGTGAGTGGGCTAAAAATTGTGTTATTAAAGTACTGTTCTCACATATGCAATTATGACTATAAGGTACACATTACATTTAGCTTCTCTGGGAGGATTTATTGCTAGTGTCTGAGCCTGGGATGTAACACCCATTTGATAATTAACTTTCTGCCTTGTGTGGCTGATCCCTCTGGCAGGACCACACTGTAATATTCATTCTTCTTGTGTTTCATATGAGGAATTAGGTCACTAAAGGAATGTGTCGAGCGTGTGACCAAAGGAATATCATTGTCTACTGCTGCATTGTGACAGCTAATTAGCATATTGTAATCTTTGTTTAATGGTACATGATGAGCTGTGGATGAGAGTGGATATAGATTGTCAGCATCATATGAGAAATATGCATCTTATTCAGGACCTTGGTATATATGAAGTAGTACAATACTATAATTATTATGGATGATGTGATGCAAGGAAATCTTACTATTTGAATAATCAAACAAAGGTGAAGGCTAAACCCCTGAATTACACTTTTGGGGTAAATATTAGCCTATAGGCTGCTTATTACTAGTGTTGAGCTCGAATATTCAAAGAATTTAGTTTATTCAAGAATTCGCTAATTTTGTGAATATGCCGGCCTGCATTTGAATATTTTTGATTTTATGCATTGGGAAGCTCATGGTCATGCATTGCGATTTTATATTCGCAATGCGTAAATAAATACCACATGGTCATTCATTTTGAAGGTAATCGCAATGCGGTTATAATTGCGAATATATGTTCGCAATGCATGGCCATAAAATCAAATGGTGAACATCCAACTGAATATTAGTAGAATTATTCGAGAAAAATTGCTCATTCGAATATTGCCTATGTCACTTATCACTACTAATCACTACTTTACCAAAAAATACATTTAAAACTGGTGATCAGGGTGTTTCCAACAAAACCAACAATGTCTGTTGCTGCCTGTAATGTCCTTCACTTTCAACATGGCAAACATCTAATGAGTTTAATGTCACCCAGAGCTGAAGCACAGGCATAGGCAGGAGGGTGCATTGACCCAGTGGGCTGGAGTCTAGGGACGCAGGTCAGTAGTGACTTGAGGGGTTAAGGGAAGTGTGTCATGATGAGGGAGGGACCTTAGGTTGTCCATAAATAGTTGCATGAGGAGATAGAAGGACACAATTTTGGTGAAAAATATACTATATAACTTACTGTATAATTTTGTAACAGTGAATTGTTTTACTTAACTTTTTATTATTAGTGTTTGTTTTAGTAACTTCATTGTCACAGCAAGGCGGATCCTTGGCAGTGCCTTTGGAATGAACAGAGTTTGGATTATTTGGTGTGACGTGTCGGTACTTAGGGCCAATTATTTCTGGAACATGTTATTAATGGTGGGGCTTAGGCCCTCAACCTCCTTGGTGGTTTGCCCAAACCCAGTTTGGGCAGTGTAAGTTTACAAAACAAACTAAGCCCGAGCTAAGAATTGGGAACACTCGCCTATGCTTGCCAAGGCCACGTCGATTTGGCAGTGTGTCGGGTCCACTTTTGGCGCTGTGTCTTCAGCGTCATCTGTGACACTGAAGAGGCAAGGGGTGACGCCATAGACCTCCATGTTAATGGAGGTGCATCGCTTTCCTGGCCCACATCGCCGGCATCACCGATGACACTGGCAATGTGTAGAGGGGAGGGTAGGCAATCACGGCAGAGTACATTGTACTCTGCTTTTATTGCCCATATCGTGCCATTTTCAACAGCCGTATCACACCGTTTTCAACGCCACACTGTTTTCAACGCCAAAAGTTATCTGTTCTATAGTATGTTTACATTGAAGAGTTACACACTCAGCTGGTAAAGTTAAGGGCTAGTGGCTGGTTATGACAGTATAACAATTAGTTGAAGGTCCTTTATTGATAATGAATATATTTCCAAAGTGGAGTCTTAAAAATTATTATAAGATATCTTGGAGTATATTATTGATTATAAGATATCTTGGAGTTTGACAAATGCCAGCTCTACCCAGGTCAAGTAGATCAGGCAGGAAAAAGGTGATCATCTAAAAGTTATCATTTCAGTTGGCTTTTATATACTAAGAAAAACACAGTGAGGTTATTATAAGTGAGGTTATTGAAGGCGGACCTTAACTTAAAAAAAGTATAAACACAAAAAAAGCAATTAAAAACAGTATCTCTCACCACTGACCCGTCATGGTCCAGCAATGCACTCCATGATAGTTCACTAAACATATATTACTTACCTGGTGCTCCCAGTGCCACCATCTTAATTGATAGCAAGGACCTTACTTTCAGTCTTCCTTCTTTTTCTTATTTGCCAGAAATCCTGCACATGCGATATCATTTAAACTTTCATTTCTAGGGAAAATAACATTATCCACAACTTATCCCTATTCCAGCCTTTCTTCCAACAGTAATTAGGTGGTTAGTAGTAGTTAAAATAGTAGTAGTTAAATGATGCCATATATAATAATACTATAACAAATACTGCCTACTATAGGTGTGCATTAGGATGCTATTATAAACTATGAGTTGATCCAGAATATATATAAATATATATATATATATATATATATATATATATATATATATATTTGCAAATTTATCGTGGAAAATACATATTCAACAGCATTATCATATAGTTTTACATGATGTGCTAATATTTAGCTGCATTGTGCAAGTCTAAAACTTAAAAAATGCAGGAAACATGAGGTGCACAGTAGGGGACATTTCCCAACAGCAAAAGGATAAGAGGTATTACAGATCTTCATTGCAGGGACATGAGAAGCCTTCAAGCAATGACAAAACTGTTACATTGTTGTTTAAGAAACAAATGGAAAGTAACACATAACAATGACTGAAGGAAGAACTCAGACCTATGCTTTGTGACATGATTAATAACCTCAGCGACTGACTGATGTGCCAAACACGTGAGAGTTTACTAAACACACCACTTGGGGGTGGATAACATTGTGTGTTAAGGTTCTATATGGATGGGAAGAGCAAGGAACATGCTTTAAGGACCTGACACTTTAAAATATAATTTAAGAGAAAAAAACAAAATAATAAAACAGTGGGCAAAGCCTACTACATCAAATTCTGCTGAGTAACTTGGTCAAGTTAAAGTTGTAATACTCACACAGGGAAGTTTTTTTGTTTTAATTAAATTGCTGCTATAATTTTGAAGACTATTAAGAGGTATACAGGTGGGAAGATATTTTGAGCCATGATCTATGAAAAATTCCAATATTCGTCACATTAACTTTCTTTATCCATGAGAGATGTAGAAAATGTCAGAAAGATACATTGTTTTAAGATCTGTAGTGGAAAGAGATTTCATCGCTCAGTTGGAATTTTGGTACATAACAGGAGATTATTTCTTTATTTGGGTATAAAAGGGAGACAGGGAAGGAAAACGTGTGTATAAAATGACCCAGGGCTCCAAATCTTAAATGAAAAACGATGATGGACTGTAAATATATGTAAAACATTTTATCACACTAGAGAAGAAGTTTATTAAATGATGAGGCAACAACGATAAAACCTGAATTGTGTTGAAGATGGTGCTTGCTAGATGCTTAATAGTAGGACATCAAAGTAGTGGACATGTCATTCTTTGCAGCACGAGAATTTGCGAACATCCCTAATACATTGCTATATATAGCTACATATATTGCCTGTGCTGCTAATCACTATTCTATGCTTGCTTCATTGTTCTTTGAAATTGGTGGATAACCATGTACAGTTCAAGAAAAAGTATGTGAACCCTTTGGGAGTTTTACATGAATTGGTCATAAAATGTTCTTTGATCTTCATCTAAGTCACACCAATTATATGTTTTCCTGTTTTAATTTAACATAACAAGTACCTTATTTTTTGGACTATAAGACGCACTTTTTCACCCCCCAAATCAGGGGAAATAGTGCCTGCGTCTTATGGTGCGAATTCGTTCTCCCGCAGCAGAGTGGTCGCGTGGTTGGCTTCCCGACTCTCCCGGCAAGTAGATTAGCCAGGCAGCTGTCAGATGAAAGATGTGACCACAGACGGATCTTCCATCTGAACTGTTTTATTGCTTTTAACAGCAGAGCCCAGAGCCCTGTTGATATAAACAATGAAAAGAGAGGTAGATGAACTGCCATCTATCTATCTCTCCCTGTCTGTGGAAGCTGCAATGACTCCAGCTTCCACTGACACAGCCAGAGAGGGAAAGAAGATCTGCAGCTGTTCCCCCCCATGGCACCCTTCTCCCAATCAGTGAGAAGGATCAGTTAGAAGAATGATGTGTGTGCCTGAAGCAGTAGTGCTGCTAGTGACATCTAGTGGCTGAATTTTATATTGCATGGATTTGCTCCATTGTATTTATCCAATTGACTTGAACACTTCAAATATTTTTATCTGATTTTTCTGTTCTGAAAACTGGGTGCGTCTATGGTCCAGTCCATCTTAAAGTCCGAATATACTGTAAATATTCACAGTGCAGGGGGGGAAAGTATGTGAATTTTTATCCCAATGACTTCTCCAAGAGCTAATTGGAGCCAGGAGTGTGGTGATATTGGTGATATTGGATGTGTTGCTGAAAGCTGTCCTGCCCTATCTAGACATTTTGCAGGACAATGTAAGACCATCTGTTCGCCAATGGCTTCAAGATATGCCTTCTGGAGAGAGCAGTGCATACCAGAAATCCTAAGAATATTGCTACACAGAAAAAGTTTTGTGAAGAGGAGTGGTCCAAAATTACTCCAGATCGTTGTGCAGGTCTTATCTGCAACTACAGGAAATGTTTGTTTGAGGTTATTACTGCCAAAGAGGGTCAACCAGTTATTAAGTCCAAAGGTTCACATACTTTTTCCACCCTGCACTGTGAATGTTTGCATGTTATGTTCAATAAAAACATAAAAACATATAATGTTTGTGTAGTATTATTTTAAGCAGACTGTGTTTTTCTATTGGTGTGACTTGATGAAGATCAGAACACATTTTATGACCAATTCATGCAAAACGCCATGTAATCCCAAAGGGTTCACATACTTTTTCTTGCAACTGTATGTGATTTTTGTCTGTAGATGCAATGTTACATTATTTTGGAAATTAATTTAATGAAAGTTTCCTTTAAATTAATTTAATTTTACAAAAAAAGACATAAAAGTGCTTTGTTTTACAAATTACATTCTTGTTTTTAATTTTCTAGCCTGTGTGTTTATCAGATCTTTATGAAGGCATGCTCTTTGTGAATTTAAAATATATTTTTCTGTGATGTGGTAGTACTGCCATAATTTTACATGCAATGGGAATATGAAGGATTTACAAATGCACTCCTGAACTAACTACTTATACTGGGTGCTGGGTTATTAAAGGGGTTGCAGAAAAAAAAAACCTCCAACAAACCCTCAAACAAACATCCTTCTCTCAAAAAAGACAGATGAGTTATGTGGTCCCCCCATTTTTGGGGGGAAGCATAGGTATTGTTATGTAAAGGGAAAATTCAAGTTTATATATGTTCATATAGATTAAAATACCCCAAAGTAAGTGGGTAGTTCATGTAAATAGTCATTAAAATGCATTGATTAACAATGTTTTCCATAGGTGCAACTTTTGCTTACTTAAATCAAATAACAATTTCTAATAATACACACACTACCTATAGCCAGACTCTGGCAAAAAATGTATCTCTCACGACAATTACTTAAATAACTTCAGGACTGGGCCAATTATTGTTGTTGGCTGAGATGTCCAGGTTTCTGATGTGCCATTGTAGTGTCATGCATCCTTTCTCCCGTTGCTTTTGTTTACAACGTTTATATTCTAATAGTTCTCATATAGTTTATAGTTCTAATTTGAATACTTTTCTAATGCTCCTTGCAACATGACCTAATCTGAATTCCCATGTAAAAGAAAATCTGTGAGGCCATTTTCATCTTATAGAGCTTACTATATGTCTTTTGACCTTAACTAAATGGAAGTCACAATTACTCACTCACTGGAAATCGCCACAAGAATAAAACCAAGCTTCTGTAATTTGAGCGGATGTTTGTCTGCAGGCTAATTTTTTATGGCTTGGGAATAAACTTTTGCCCCAAGGGGAAGGAATGATATAGTGCATATGTAATTATACGGCAGAGTAAAAGACACAAGCCTGTGGCACTAGTGCATTAACTAATCGTAAAGATGTTCTGTATGTGAAACAGCTTAGCAAGCTTGCAAATGCCTGCGGGTAAAACCTGGTAAACATTTTGTTGTAGGTGTCTAATCCTTACACTGTCTTTAGAGCTTGATGTCTATTACATAAAGTCTACCTGAAACCAAACAATTATGACATAAATTATATTGTATAATGGGGGTTTATGAAGAATAACCCCCCCCCCCCCCACACACACACACACATTTTTATAGCTGTCTTACATGCTTTTATATTTTTTGAAAACATGGTATGCTGACAGAAAGTTCAAAAAAAATTTGGGTTAGAGTGTGAATAGGCTACTGCCACCTTCAGGAGAAAGAATCCACACCAACTTTTAGTATTTCATTTCAGGGTAGTAAATGAACCAATAAGTCAAACAATACTCTGTTTATATTATTAATATTCCCCTTTTTTAAGTAGATGAGAGAGGGGAGAGGAGAGAACTGCAGGACTCAGCTGTCTATAGTGCCCACACCTTCCCCTACCTTTGCCAGCCTATTAGAAGCCTGGGGAAGGGACAAGCATGAAGCCAACTTAGAGGGCATTTGTCATTTGCTCAATTAAAAAATAAGTTGTATTTCAAATAAAGTTAAAATTTTAACTTTTGATAATGTTCCTATTTAGAAAAGGAGGGCCCTGCAGGGAAAGTTTGGGGACCACTGCACTAGTGATGTCGCGAACCCGGATTTTGCCGTTCGCGAACGGCGAACGCGAACATTTGTAAAAGTTTGCGAACACGCGAACACGCCATTGTCTTCAATGGTAGGCGAACATTAAAAAACAAAGGGACCCCTTTCTGGCCACAATAGTGTTGGGAAACTTGTTTCAAGGGGTCAAACACCTGGACAATGACATGACAGAGGGGAATCCATGGCAAAACTCCCAAGAAAAATTTTTTTTCACAAAATAAATCCGCACCAAGGATTTCTACAATGATAGTCAATGGATCGCGTTGCATTGGCGGGTTTTCGCGCCATCTTCGCGTCGCGTTGGCGGGTTTTCGCGTCGTTTTCGCGTCACTCATGGCATTGCCCGTGTCACCACCTTTGCCCGTGTCACCACCTTTGCCCGTGTCACCACCATTGCCCGTGTCACAACTATTGCCCGTGTCACTGACCTTTGTCCGTGTCACCACCATTGCCCGTGTCACTGACCTTTGTCCGTGTCTCCACTCTCTCAGGCAGCATGTGAATGGCATCTCTCCTTGCTGTGTGATAGAGGGTAGGATGGTCCGTGAGGTGGTGGGTGCTGATTGGCTGGATTATGCCTGCTGACTGAGACTCACAGGGTCAAAGTTTGTTCAATGTAAAAAGATAGGGGGCGAACTAATTTTGCCATGTGTTCGAGTATTCGCGCGAACGCGAACATGCGATATTCGCCGCGAACATGCGATATTCGCCGCGAACAGTTCGCGCGCGAACAGTTCGGGACATCTCTACACTGCACTAATGTGATATGAGCAGACTATATTAAGGCGTATTACAGTATATATTTGAGAACATATTACATTTTATTGTCATAAAGACTGAATTTTGTTTTTACCGTTTATTCCCCAAAACAATCACTGAAAGAAAAAATATATGTAAAAGGTACAAACATGCTACCCAATAAATCTACCTATCTTTCTGGAAAAAAACAATCTGATGTAGGAAAGGATTGTGGGAACATAAAGGAGTATTACTGTAGCACATACTGTATAGTTTTTGTATAAATTAAATCAAAGTCATGTTGAAACTTTAATTTTCTTTCAATTTTAGCTCCCTTCTTCAAGTAAGTTGACCGTTATATATATTTTTTACTGGTAACATTATACCAGTAAAAAAATTCTCCAGCAACAGTTGTTTTGAGGATTTACATAACCCTCTTTTTTATCCTAAAGTGGCAATAAGGCAATTTAACCTGAATACTGAAATTTTTGTTTAAAAATGGAAGATGGAAGTGCAAAAAGCATGTTTTTTGCCAGTAACGGACAGGTGTTATTGCTAGCCAACAATCCCTCCACAGTGTGACATGGCCCTACAATTGTCAAACTTTTACAGGAATACAGGATACAGGAATGAGAAGAAAGTAAGGAGCTACGAAAAACCACCTGACTTTACTCTTCCACAGGACTTTATCCCAACCCCCACACAATTTTACCTCCCCAGAACTATACCCCCCCCCCCCGGGTTTTACCCCCAACCTACCCACAGGAATATACCACCAACTTCCCCCTCAGGACTGTGGTACAGCTGTGTCCCTGCGTCAAAAAGCTAGCAAATTACCATGGCAATGGGCGTTGTATGTCCAGGTAAATCACAATAAAACAAAACAAAAGTAGGCTTATACCTTGAATTTCCTGGTAAATGTAAGTACGAAACAGAAAGTGGGTACAGCTTAAACTGCGGCAGCCAAGGCATACAGAATGAGTCAACTGTGGTTCACAAAAGAGCACAATGTCATTATAAATATACACACACATTAACCTGCTTGCATGCTTGTCAAAATGAGAGGGATTAACCCCCCTAGCTGTCCGATTCAGTCCTGTTTTTGTGCTAAAAGAGGTACGAAAAACGTAACCACCCCAGCAGTCCACTGAAAACCAGATTGCTCTACCAAAAAAGGAAACATAGGGTATTTTACTAAAATTTTAAATTAAATTACACCATTTCTAGAAAAAAACAATTAACCTTTGTGTCCACAAGACGGCGCTGTCATCTGTTTGTTTACATTTCACCAGCCGAGACCAGCTTCGGAAAACAATGTTACCCCAAGCTGAAAAAATCACCTCCCCTGCCCTCTCGTTCACACCTATCAGAGACAGACACTACTAGTGATAGCCGAACTTCGGCCATGTCCATCCGCGAATGGGCGGATCGGACTTTTAAAAAAGTCTGCCGTCCGCCCGTTCGCGGACAGATTCAAATTTGAATCTGAAAACCCGGATGTGACATCAGTGACGCCACATCCGGCACCTGGAACGCATAGTTCCTGGTTATGCTAACCAGATGTGACGTCACTGACGTCACATCCGGGTTTGCGAGCCGGTTTTCACTGAAAGACCGGGTTCTCTACCCGGTCTTCAGTGAAAACATTCTTCCTGCGGCGGAATCTCGCTTTTCTGATCCCACCGGAGGAAAAATAGAGAGCTCCTTCTCGCCGCGCCGAACAGGGCGGGTCAAACACCCGTACTGTCCGCTGGTGAGAAGGAGGGCAAACATGCTTGTTCGCGGCCCAACTGTCCGCCTTGCGGGCAGTTCGGCCATCACTACTGCAGACACATGATACACAATTCAATTGTCCTTATGGATGAGTAGTGTTTCCAACATTTAGGGTCATTGATGGGGTGCTGCCCCCGACAAATATTTCAAAAGACTTCCCTAATGCAATGATCAAAATATTGGTCCTGAGCACAACCTAATAATGGGGTTTAAGGGCACCAAAGAGACAAAAATTCTTATAAAACAGTCTTAAATAATGGTTTGGACCTATACAGTAAAACTTATCATACAAAAATAGAAATAAAAAACAAGGAACATTGTTTGCATATCAATTCTAATACATTATCATAATTGGTAGTTGAACATCATGTAGCCTATCCAAATGGACACATTTCGCCCCTATAATTTGGGGTCTCGTCAGGGAGATTGGATCACTACGAATGTCTAGAGATCTAACATGTACATAATAATTGAATTGATATGTAGGTTCCTTCATACAAGTTGAGGGAGGTGGGATGTATCGCCAGCGTCGCCAGTCGGACCCCCACTCCGCTAGTTCCCCAGGCTGGGTGTGAAGGTGAAAAAGGCCTTATGGAGTCGCGACCACTATGCACATCTAATCCTGGCTGTTTGCTGATCAACTGATCCCACTGGTTGGAATACTGTCTAAAACAGCCATACAGTGGAGGAAATAATTATTTGACCCCTCACTGATTTGTAAGTTTGTCCGAATGACACAGAAATGAAACGTTCTCAGAACGTATCATTTCAATGGTAGGTTTATTGTAACAGTGGCAGATAGCCGGCACATCAACAAGGAAATATCAGAAAAAATAAACTGTTAAATATAAAAGATAGAACACTGATTTGCATTTCATTGAGTAGAAATACGTTTTTGCACCCTCTAAAGCTAGCCATATACACGTGTCGGATTTCCATGGCCGATTGATCACTTATCCGATCGATCCGATCCAGCGGGAATCGGAGCTACGGTCAATCGGCCACATTAAGAGGATCCGATCAGCTGCATACCACCTTTGTCCGACGGATTTCCTGGACGATTCCGTGTCCGATAAATCTTACCATTAATGGCAACTCCCCCTGATGTGTGCAGAATCGGATCCAGAAAGCCTAAATCGTCGGATCCGATTCTGAGCCCACGATCAATCGGACGCGAACGATTCGGACAGAAGTGTGGGCTGCACGCGGCACGATCGTTTCGCGTGCACGCGCCCGGAATCGACTTCGTCCCGGATCCGGTCGGAATCAGACCGTGTATGGGGGCCTTTACAAAAAAAGACTTAATTGGTGGAAAAACCCTGTTTGCAAGCACAGAGGTCAAACGATTCTTGTCAATGATGACCAAGTTTGCGCACTTTTAGGAGGAATGTTGGGTCCACTCCTCTTTGCAGATCATTCTCAATCCTAAGGTTTTGTTGAGGGCTGTCTCTGCGCAACTCTGAGCTGAGCTCGCTCCATAGGTTTTCTATGCGGATTAAGGTCTGGAGACTGACTAGGCCACTCCCAGTTGACCATTAATGTGCTTCTGCTTGAGCGCACTCCTATTGGTTGCCTTTGCTGTATGTTTGTGGGTTCATTGTCGTGCTGGAACACCCATCCAAGACCCATTCATTTTCAGTTTCCTGGCTAGAGGGAAGGAGGGTGTTGTTGACTCAGGGATTTCACGATAACAGATGGCTCCGTCTCCATTTTTTACCCGTTGTAATGCACAGATAAAGTCGTTGTCCCGTGTGCTCATTCAGCAAAGAAAATAACACCCCCCCAACAGCAAAAATGTTTGACACTCTACCCCCATGCTCGTGTACGGTCTCGGGGGCCGTAGAGTCTCAGCTTTTGGGGGTCAAGGCAGCATTTTTACTTCCTCCAAAAAACCACAGACGACTTGAGTGATGCCACAAAGAGCTCTATTTTGGTCTCATCAGACCACAGGGGGGGGGGGCACCTTCTCCCAGGTCACTCTCTGTGCATCAATTCAGGTGTTCATTGGCACAAACTTACAGACGGCTGCCTTGCATCATGTGCCTTCGCTGAGCAGGGGGGACCCTTGCGAGGGCACCTGCAGGATTTTTAATCCATTGAGGTGTTTGTAATGTGTTTTCCAATGGTTTGTCTTGGTTGACCTGTCTCGGGTCCCGTCCATACATTTGGAGGCTCATGAAATATATCGAACTCCTCGTGTAGTTCTAGGATGCTTATTTTTTTTTTTTTTTTCACAGCTTTCTCGAAGAACCATTTGGACACCCCACGACGGTGAGATCGATTGCGTGGAAGCCCAAACGAACGATTGGTCGATTGATGGTCATTTTGTGCTCCTTCCAGTTTCTGAACAATCGACATCACACCAACAGTTGTTCACCTTCTCTCCCAGGCTTCTTGGCTAATGGTTTTGTAGCCCATTCGCCGCACCTTGGTGGCAGGGTCTACAATGTTGTCTCTGACCATCCTTGGAACAGGCTCTTTGGTCTTTCCCCATGTTGCGAGAGTTTGGATGTGCGCTTGATGTTGATGTGATTCTGTGGACAGGGTCTTTGTATACAGGTGACTAGTTAAGACAGGTTGTCCTTAATGTGAGGGTGGACTTAATTGAGTAGAAGTGTACTAACCAACTCTGTGTGGAGCCAGAACTCATTAAGTGGTTGGTAGGGTGTGCTTCAAATACTTATTTCACTCAATGCAACATGCCAAATCAGTTGCTGATCTTTTATTTAAAGTTATTTTTTCGACTTTTCTCTTTGATTGATGCATATCTGCCAATTGTTTAAAATAAACCTTACCATGAAAATTGATACTGTTCTGAGAATTTTCATTTCTGTGTGGACAAACTTACAAAATCAGTGAGGGGTCAAATAATTATTTCCTCCACTGTATATGCCACAACGTGGGGCTCCATCGTCTCTGAGGCTTATGGGTTACATAAGCCCGGGGGTCCGACCCGTGACACTGGCGATACATCCCACCTCCCTCGACTTGTATGAAGGAACCTACATATCAATTCAATAATTATGTACATGTAAGATCTCTAGACATTCGTAGTGATCCAATCTCCCTGACAAGACCCCAAATTATAGAGGCGAAACAAGTCCATCTGGATCAGCTACATGATGTGCAAATACCAATTATGATTACGTATTAGAATTGATATGCATACAACGTTCCTTGTTTTTTATTTCTATTTTTGTATGATTCGTTTTACTGTATAGGTCCAAACCATTATTAAAGACCGTTTTATAAGAATTATTGATCTCTTTGGTGCCCTTAAACCCCATTATTAGGTTGTGTTCAGGACCAATATTTTGATCACTGAATTAGGGAAGTCTTTTCAAATATTTGTATACAGTGCGTATCTGAATACACCAAGTATTATGCTAATCACCACGCAGGACTGATGTGCACAGAGAGAAAACTTGTACAAAAAGGGTAGATTGGAAGGTAAGTGTGGTCACTGTTCCCATCCCTGGACTATAGATACAAAAGTACAAAGAGATTCCCTCGTGGAACTTTGGTTGGAACAGTGACACCTTAGACAATGTATACATGATGAAGAAACAACCCCTTTTTCTTTTTCCTTTTAACCACACTTTCTTGAAGCTTACGTGGCACATCTTCTTTTTGATACAGATTCATGTACACCCCAAGGTGCTCTGGCCTGAAGAAGCCCCAAGTGGCGAAACATGTAGCCTTATATGCACCTTATCAACGTTTTATCTGTACAGATTCATCTCTCAATATATGGATCATTCACATGTGGGACAATTATGTTCACAATGGGTACTATACTCTGTACATGTTTTTGCTCTATCCATTTGTTAGATATTATGGCTGTGGTAGAGCATGTATGATTTTATTTTGATCACTCGCTGTGACAGGGACCATTACAACAAAAGTTCCTTTTTTTTCTTTTTAAAAAAAAACAACATTTGGCCTAAATCGTATTTATTGGATTTACTTGTTTGGTGTCACTGTTCCAACCAAAGTCCCACGAGGGTATCTCTTTGTTCTTTTGTATAGAGAGAAAACTTGTAAATGCCCTACCGACACATGTGCCATAGGTTTGCCATCAGGGACATTGACAATGATCAACATAGAATTTTCCAGAATAAAGCTATATTTACACACCTTTCAGAGCCAAGGAGGATACTCATGTTGGGAACAAGAAGAACCATACTTCAACAATTACACATTAAACATTACTGCTCAGTTTAAGAATGCACGATAACATTCAACATACATAGAAAATAAAACTGTAGTTACAATATGCAACTAAAGAAATTATTGTATTGATGTTATTAATAAACAACGATATGTCCCAATAGAGTTATGTATACCAGTGTATTATTCTTTATAACCAACATACACATATGAAATTTATCAAGCATTAGAAAATGAACTAGAAATCCTCATAAAAATGAAAATAATTTACATATGATTTAACTATACTTAAATTACTGAGTTTGGATTAACATAGGGTAATAGAAGAGTAACATAATATGTCCACTATATTTTTTTCCTGAGGAGAACCCACTTATTATGAATGAAAATCTATTTATTTTGTTCCATAATGTCCCTTGCTCCTAGGAATGTATGTTTTTTTTAAGTTGACTTTTGATGTTGGCACAAATATTGCCATACTCCAGTGATGATAGTACATTTCCCCTACAATGCTCTATGTCTAACTGTCTGTTCAATTTTAATCTGAAGAGGAATGCAGTCTATAATCCCTGAAAAGAAGATAAGTATGTACACTCACAGCATAAAATATTTCTAAAGTGTGTATGCATCCATTGTGTGGCAAACATGACTTGGGTGTGTTATTTTAAGGCACGAGTCGAATTGGAGAGCTCAAAAAAGGTGCACACACCTAGTTGTTATCCCACATGAATACACACCTTCTATTGTAGCATTGTGTGACCAGGATAAGGTGGGGGGGGGATCATATACTTTGGTAATTGCGTACAATAGAATAAATTCAGATATAAGACCTTTAGAGTTAATGCAACACATCAGTGATAACAACTGATTTTCCCAAAGGCCTTGACAACTCCTTAGCTCTGGTTAGTTTGTTTTATGTATCATACCAGCGTAGTCATATAGATAAGGAAATAAGTTTACAGATCTCATTCTCTGCTTGCTGTTTTATTAACCTGCTATTTTTTAGTATTACCTAGGTGTTTTTTGTGTACAACTGAGACACTAAAATGAGCAAACAGATAGGTTTACAATATGATGAGATCATTAACCTCCCTAGCGCTCTTGCAAGGTCCAGATTTCTGTACCAAAAGCGCACCAT
>CM070033.1:102570638-102587712 GCA_036250615.1 Ptychadena robeensis | reverse complement strand
CCCCCCCCCCCCCCACCAGATTGGGATGGGGAGGACGCACTTGTCGGGGAGAGTGCTGAATATGCATGTGGCTCCCTGGGGCTGTATGCACACAGATATTCTGCATGGCCCTGTTTTAACTTACTGGAAAGAACCAATAGACTATTAGATGCTTCTAATAGTCCAAAAAATTGTAGAACCCTTAAAATCTGACCCACTAAAATTCTGTAGCTTTATTAACCTTTTAGAAAAGTGCAAGGTTAGCATTGCAAATATCAAATAGCAATATTAAAATAATTTTATCTCATGAATTGTAAGTATTTGACATTTAAAAATTTGATCATTTAACAAAGAACTGTATAAAAGATTTAAAAGAGCAAAGGCATTCTTTGGTTAAAAGCAGGGTAAATATTTGGCAATCTGTTCCATTTTTACAGTAAGCAAGGTGTGTCAGCTTCCGCCTGTTCTAGTGAAATACAAAGGGCGTATCATTTTTACATATAATATGAGGTTTTAGATTACATAAACATGGAATAGTTCTATGCGTGATGTTTGCTTGTCGAAACTATCTGAACTGCCTGGGGTAGAGTTACTGAGTCTGTGGAAAAAGCTTTTACATTATCTCTAGGAAAATGACTTTATCTATGTCTACTGTAGTTTCTATTAAGACTTTGACTGTTATATAGCAATAATTATCAACCTTGAGATCTGAGTAGTTCAAAGTGGATGACAGGTGTGAATTTGTTAACCATTTAGGCTTAGCAGTTGAATATGCCGTGTGGAACATGAATCTAAAAATGCCTTCCAGTAGCATAGATACAAGCTAAACTTTATTCTGATGGTTGTCATCATCAAAATACAAAAATATTGAGCCTGGTAAAAAAAAGTGTAGTAAAGTAATTTACTGAAGATGTAGAGCAGGGTTCCGGGCATACTACAAAAAAGAATGTATAGCTCTAACTCAAATAGTTTTCGACTTTTAACTTATTTAAAATTTATGCAAAAACAACATATGTTAGAGCAATACTTTTTTTCTAATGTACCTACAACCCTTCCCTACATCCCCAGCAATTTTGGTGATGATACTATGTTCAGGGGCTAGTCAAAAGCATTCAGCCATCTTTACTGCTATGTAAAGCTAGCCATACATGGTTCAACTGACATCAAATCGATCATCAATTCGATCGAATTTTTCCTTCATTAAAACGTATGTCGATTGATTGAATCGAAGTACACAACCACAGTTGAGTCATGCAATCAAAGCCCGACTTCGCTTGAATTGAATCGTTTTTAAACGTAAATAATCAAAAGCATGGGTTCACAGAGGTGATCAAAAGGGACCAAATTGATGTTCACAGAGTGAATCAAAACCTAGGTCATATCTTTCTTATTAATCCAGTACATTATAATCGGGGCAAAAGGACACTGGGGTACACACATTCATTAGGATATGATTCACAGAGAATCCGCCATTTGCTAGCTTGTGGTGGTCAGTCGCCATTACAATCATGCTTGCATGTTTTAATGACCTGTATTTTGGCATATTCCTCTCCTCCCAGAAGTTACAGAATGAGCTCATTGATTGTCGAATCTCACTGGACAGGAGGTCAACAACAGTACAAAAACTGAGACACATGTGGGGACAATCAATCAAAATTTTTCCAACTGGTCCGATCAAATTTAATCGAGCACAATTGACAATAAAATCGATGTCAACGATCGTCCCATACAACAGAGTATGGGCCTGGAGATATGTTTTGGTCACTACTTCCATCCCTACTCTTGATTCCTAATTCTACTCCTGTTCCCATTAATCGTGGACTTTGGATTTGGAGTAAGTGGCCCCATTAAGTAGTTGTAGGTAATGGATCAAGTGTGTATGTATAGAAAGAAAAGTAGCTTTCTGGTGACATGTGTCACAAAATACATTTAAACGTATACATGAGCTCATTCATGAATATAAAACACATGTAACTAATGGCCTGTCTATCGGGAACATACATATGGCATAGAGCTGTAGCTTACACGTTCATACTCGAGCACTCAACAGATCTTTGTGGTGCATCAACAGGCTACATGTTTCGCCGTATGCTTCCTCCTCAAGGCCCTGTACCCCTTAGCTGATGATCTTGGGTGAAGAGATAAGAAACGCGTGATGTAGATCCTCTAAAGTTGAGAACCAGACGGGGGTACTTACATACGAGTTGTATACCTAGGTAACAAGAATCAACCTCCATCCGAGGAAAAAGGGAAAGTGCCGAGAGGTGTCTTGTGGTGGCTTTGGTGGGCGGCAGGAGTGTCTCAACAGACTTAGGACACGTATCCTGGTTTCCAGTCTCACCGAGCACACACCATAGAGACTTGACACTAGAGTGTGGAGCGTATGGGTCCGCTAGATTTGGAAGTAGATCGGGGAATTATGTATGTAGCTAAGCTGCCACGTATTTTCAAAGTCATGTATCGCCCATGTACAGGAGCAAAAAAATGTACCTAGTCTAAGTACCTTAAGGTATGAAGATGTGGGACCATCTGGTGTGTGCTGCTCCAGCGATAAACTGCAACCCTCGGGACCACTACACAGTCTGGGGACCACTTCCACGTGCCTGAAGCCTGCACAAGCACCTGCTATGGGGGCCATCTTCCCCGATGTTCGTCTAAGTAGCCGCCGCTCCCCAATAATGTAAGTATGGAGCCCCCATCAGCAGGATCAGGAGGCACCTGTGGCGGGCGTTCAGTCCGCCCGCGTCCCTTGGTTATGACGGCCCGCCCCCACACCATCTGTGACGTGTGTGTGACATGTCCTCCACCCCCAGGAGCGCCGCGCTGAAGGGCATCCACCGGCAACAAGCGGGTCGTAAGATGCATGTCCCTGGGAGCCTTGATCCAGGAACTGAGACATACGACCCCCAGGTCTGTCCGCCCACACGAATGAGATTCAGAGACCCTTGCCCGCCTTACATCGCAGTGTGGATGCCTGGTGTGATTTATAGTCAATAATGGGAGGGTTTTTTATAGTTGATATGGACTTTATACGGGTCAGTCGTTTCACTCCCCTTCTGATAAATGTTATCAGAACGGTAGAAGAAAGGAGTGTTTGAATGAAGGATATCCAACATGTTTTTGATGATCAGGTGGTAGATTCCGATACTAGTGTTGGAATGATTTCTGTGTTTATATTTGTTGGAAGATCTGTTTTGAAATGCAGTGGCCCAAATGTCACTCCTCTGGTTTGTCTGTGTATGGGGACCTACTCTGATACATTTACCGGCGTCTAATACCTATTCTGTAGTTCTTGAAGGGTATTTATGAGAACAGTGTTCAATGTGTAAGCTGCTTGTTCTATTGATAGATTGTGTTTGCCTGTATGTGGCTAACTGATGTATCGCTGCGTACAGTGACTGAAATGTTAGTGTTAATGGGTGGCGATCAAACAAGAAATACAAAAACTCACAATAGTCATGATCACTTATGGAAAACGCAAGGGGAGATTCAAAAACTACAAGGTCAAATCAAGCCAAAATTGTGACGCTATACATGATAATGAGATAAGAAGAACTTGGTGGTAAAATCTTTACTCACACAACATAACAAGGACAGAAAGATCCAAATTAACACCTAAGTAAGTAAAGTTGTATATTGCACACCAATGTGTAGATAATGGGTAGTAATATACTAATAATAAGTAAATAATCCCTAGGGATACATGAGGACAACAGTGGAGTGAAAGTGGATTGATAGTTAGTGAATAAATTACTGTAAAATGAATATTTAGTGAGTGGACCTTCTAGGGTGACGGATGATGGTTATGTGATAAAGGGGGAAAAACAAAAAAAAAAAAAAAGAATCTGTGTAACCTGATTACAAGTATGTGTGGTTGTTCAATGATATAAACTTGTAAGGTCCGGAGGGTGAGGTGTGAGGAAGAAGGTAAATAATCCGACATTGTCGTGGTGAGTCATAGATCAGTTTATAGGTAGTTTCATAATAATGTAGGAGGAAGTCAGTGCTGATGTACATTTGGCATGTGTGATAGGAATAAATATATGATAGATATTATATATGCTGTGGAGTAGCACATTGTCCGTCGGATGAAGGTATGAAGTAATTGTACATGTGAGAAGAATTAAGTAACGATAATGAAGGTGATTTCCTAGCCCTTTATAGAGTATCGTGAATTGTTATTGCTAACTGTAGGGTTAACTACTAACAAAGTTTAAAGGACTTTTTTAAAAAACAAGTCAACCGTATCGTTTATGGCAAGGAGAGAAGTCATGGTTCGTTCGGAGTAAGAATTTAACATGAACTCAGTCAATATGGTGACCGTCATGATTGTAGACAGGCAGAATGCCATGGATCAATACATCAACGATTCACGCAGGGGGCCCATGTGTGTATGGTATCGACATATTGTCGTGCACCACTATGCCCCAACGTTTACATGTACAAATATATACATGAATATTACAAGCAATGATTTTTAAGTGATACACAGTTTTGGCTGATATAAGCATAGCAATGATTAGCACTGTTTAGGGCTATGAAACAGTCGCCATGGGAAAAAAAAAAATTACACTGTAGCAGCCACAATCGGTGTTTTAAAGAATATCAACTATCCCAAAGTCCCTAGTTTCGGCATACCTACGTTAAATGACATTTAGATACGTATTGTGACGGTTTGGCAAGAGACGCATCAGATCACACATTTAGTTTCTCAATAATCCTGTTAAAATATTGTTTTGAGATTCGTATATGGTATAAGGAGTGTATGTTTACTGGCCGATATGTTCATAATACATTATAGATAACATATCCTGGCATGTAGATTTGCTCCATTCTTAATGTGTGTGGGGTGGTATCCAGGAAACTGAAATTTTAGTGTTAGAATCCTGATGTGAGTAATGGGTAAGAGGTTGGATAAGTCCTCTGGGTTATATATTCTGGGCTTTGGGCCAGTCAATCCATATCTCTACCCTAAAATGTTTTAGGAGTAATGTTAAAACCAGTCAATCTTTGTTGCTATCCTTATTAATGAAGTATTTATAAGTGGGAGCTACAGAAGGGTTTTATAGGATCGTGACCTCGTGAGGTCCTGGATTTGTGTGGCTTTTAGGTCAAATGATCCATTTTGGTTTCCCGTCTGAGTCATGGGTTGTGAGTCATAATCCCTCCTCTGGAATGTATGTTTGAAGGATTTCTAAGAACTATAATTGGACGAATTTAGGTCAAAGTTGGTGGGCGGTCCCCCGATGTGCTGTGATGTGTGTGTGTAAACCATCCCATTTTTTATGTTTGATACGGGTTGTGGATCCTGGTTTTGACATCTTTTGCGTCTTACCGTACCATAATCCTTCCGCATTTTTACATAGGCACTGAGAGTATAACAACACCATCGTTTCACACGTTAGCATATGTAGATTTTGTGTTTTGTACCCAGGTTTGGTAGGATTAAATGTTGCCTTCAACAACTATGAATTCACATTCTTCGCTTTGCCGCATCTATAGAGGCCTCTTCCTTTCTCCTGTGGTGTCTTTGACAGATGACTTCCTAACAAGGTTTGCCCCTGATGGAGTTCCAATTTTTTTAATATTTAATGGAGGTATTGGCTTCAGGAATCTAGAGACGTTTGTCGTCCGATCGCAAGATTTGCCAGTTGGATGTAATAATTTTCTTGATCGACTCCGTTTGTGCATGGTATGGGAGTATGATATTTATCTCATCTAACCTCTTCTCTTTAGGTTTGGGTTTTAATAGGTCTGATCTGTTCAAAGCATTCGCCTTGCGAAAGGATTTTTTCAAACATTTGTGGCTGTAGCCCCGTTCTCTTAATCTGTTAGTTAGTATTCTGGATTGTGCCAGAAAATCTGATGGGTCCGAGCAGTTGCGTTTTAGTCTGATATATTGGCTATATGGTATACTGTTTATTAAGTGTTGGGGATGATGGCTGTTGGCTCTTAGCAGGGAGTTACCTGCCATGGGTTTCCTGTACAGAGAAGATGTTAGGCCATTTGAGTCGTTTATCTTGATCAGTAGATCCAGAAAGGGCAGTTCCTGTTGTGAACGTTGGTGTGTGAACCTAAGGTTAAAGGAGTTGGAATTTAGCGAGTCCAAAAATCCAATGAGATCCGATTCGTCTCCCTGCCAAACCATCAGAACATCGTCTATATATCTCCTCCACAGACTGATATTTTTCCGCCATACTGTTGGTAGGGTATTAAATAATTGTTTTTCCCATTGACCAAGGAAAATGTTGGCATATGATGGAGCACATGATGTGCCCATCGCTACCCCCTGTGTCTGTACATAATATTTCTCATTAAATGTGTGGGTGAGAATGAATGTCAACAACTCAAGAAGGAAAATCTTTAAGTCTGCTGAGTGTGGAAAGTTGTCCCTTAGATGCTCATCTATTTTTTGTATCCCGAGCTGGTGGGGGATGCTGGAGTACAGAGCCTCCACATCTATTCCCACCAGCCAAGCCCCATGAGGGATAGTGAGACCTTCCAATTGATCAAGTAAATCCATCGAGTCCCTTGTATAGGATGGTAAGGCTGTTACGGCTGGTCGTAAAAATTTATCCACAAATTTGCTACCGTTCTCTGTGAAACTTCCTCTGCTGGAGATGATAGGCCTGCCAGGGGGGGGATTTTGTTGCTTATGAACTTTAGGTAGGGCGTAGAATGTAGGTAGTGTCGGACACGGGTTGATTAGGAAGTCTTTGGTCTTCTCATCAATAGTACCCTGTCTATTGGCTGATATAATTAACTTCGAGAAGTCATTGTATAGTGTATCAATGGTTTCACCCTTGATGGGAGAGTACCAGTTTTTATTGGAGAGGATTTTCAAACACATATCTATGTATTGTGAGCGGTTCATGACTACCACGTTACCCCCTTTATCGGCTGGTTTCACTACGATGTCTTGTTTGGTTTGCAGACTGCGTAAAGCGTCTGATTGGGCCTGGGTAATGTTTAGTTGGGGAACCTGTGGGTTAAGTTTTGAAATTTGATTGGAAACCTGTTCAGTGAATGCTAAAATGACTGGGTTTTTCTGTAAGGGAGGAAAAAAGTTTGATTTTGGTCTGAATGAAAAACAGTCCGTAAGGGTTTCTGAAGATTGTAACATCTGTGTATCCTCCAACTCTGGGTCTTGTTCATTGAGTAACTCTATCAGTATCTTTGTTGCTCTGTAGTGTTCAATTTTGAAACCTTTGTAGTTTTCTTTATATGGTTGTTGTCCGTCATTGTCAAACATAGTTTTAAGCATTAATCGGCGGGCAAATAGGTGTATATCCTTTATCACCTCGAATTTATCCATTCGACTTGTAGGGCAAAAACCTAGACCTAGCTCCAAGACTTCTATTTCATTGTTGGTAAGTATACAGTTCGAGAGGTTAATGACTGTTCGTCCATCTACGTCAATTTTTTTAGGAATTGGTCCAATGTCTGTTGTAATGGTGGAGCATGTGTTGAGCGTTCTCCTATTGGTGTCTTTATGATTTCCGGATTGAGATTAATCCGTGTAAGCTACAGCCTCTATGCCATATGTATGTTCCGGCATAGCAGGCCATTAGTCTACATGTGTTTTATATTCATGACTGAGTCATGCTATACTGTTTAAATGTATTTTGTGACACATGTCACCAATAAAGCTAATTTTCTTTTATACATACACACTTTGATCAATTTACCTCACAACTACTTAAGGGGCCACTACTCCAACCAAAGTCCCACGAGGGAACAGGGAGTAGAATTAGGAACGATCGTACCATGTGGACATGCTTCAATTTTCAATCGACCGACTAAAAAAATCGATCGAATTACATCGATTGTACAGTCAATCGAACCATGTGTGGCTAGCTTAAGAAGATTCTATCTCACTGGTTGGGCTATCAGCCGCATACATCCTAATGCTTGGCATACACGGGTAGATTCCTGTCAGATCAATACCAAGCCAAACACAGCACTATGATGTTATCACGCTGCACTCAAGCTTCATCAATATGGAGACGCAGCACTGCTACTACCCGTGGTCTCCATCCAAAGTAATATAATTAGAACAGGGTCTTGTAACACATTGGAACCCTGTTCGGATAAAAAGGAAGTCTGGATGGCTCAAATTTTGTAATAGTTCCCAGCACAATCGAGCGCCCCTTCATGTTTTCTACAATCAATTACTGTGATTTAAGCTCCTGTTGTATAATTATGACAATTGTGTTACAGACTTAAAAGGACAGAATTCTGCATTTAGCAACAGTGTTAAAAGCCTCTTTCCTAAAGAAGCATGTCATTATGTTAAATCTTGTTATAAAATTAATAACCACCCTAACAGTAATACAAATTTTAAGGTCAGTGATCTCAGAAAACTTGAAGTTAACTGTAGTGCTAGAACTCCACTGAATTTTCTAAAGACATAATTAACTATGTCAAAAACATTCCTCTTTGCATAGGTTTTTGGTTACAGTACACTCATTCCTACTTACATGTTTAATTTTTACTTTGTAGGTCTCTTTATTACAAAGTTCAGAATATGTTAAAACTTAATAGAGTCTTCACTTGACCAAAGTTGTCTAGGAACAGTCCTCAGCTGCCTAAAAGTATTTTAAAAAATATGTTATGTATTGTGTTTAAAGCGTTGACTTTACCCGAGTCCAAAAGTTAGACAGGATAAGTGCTGTGGCACCTATGCACCTAACACATGCGGTACAGAAAATGCGCTTTTAAAACGCAAATGCATATAGGGTGAAAAGGCCCTTAGTCTTCCTGATCAATAAAATGTATTTTATTTAAAAAAATCTGAAGGTCTGGAAAAACCCAAGAATTTAGAAGCTGGTATGGCTAACTATAGCAGTATCAAGCATAAAAAAGGATGACCTTGCATGTTTTCATTCTAAATAACTATTAATTTTACTATGCTCCAGTGACAACTGTACTCATGCGGTCTAGTTTCAATCAGTTACTTTTATATCTTTATATTTCATAGCTCTATCCTCTTGTGTGGCACTGTACAACTTACAGTCATAAAATTTATCAAGTACATTGACAGTTTGCAATGCGATAGAAAGAGTTCCAGTACTGGTTGATAAATCCACAAATGAATACAGTACAGAAATAGCATTAAACCTTTGGAAGAGTTATAAAAGAAGAAGAAAGGTAGGGTCAAAAAGCTGAAGTGAACGATGCAGTGGGGTCATGTGAAGCAACAAATGGATTATAAAACTCTCACATTTTATGCTTGTTCGAAGAGATTACTGAAGAGGTGTGAGGGCACATGTAAGGTTTTCCAGGTTCTGAGCTTCATGGATTTCATGGGAAATATTGTTCTGGGGGAGGGGCACACAAGAAGTCTTAACGGAGAAGGGTTGGAAAGGTTGTGGTAAGGATGCTATCTACAGATCAGGAAGGAAATGAAGATATGTTGTGAAGTGCTTTGTAAGATGTAGTATTTTGAAGAGGATCCTCAGACTTACTGGAAGCTAGTGGAGTAATTGAAAGATAAGAGACAGAGAAACATAAGAGAATCCAGAATTAGAGATGAATTAAACAGACAGAGTCAAATATTACCCCTAGGAATTGTGCGTCTATAGAGATATGTCATTGTGGATAGTGAGTTTGGGACACAAGACAATGGTAAAGGCATTGGGTCTTTCTCACCACTGGCCATACGTTGTACTGAAAAAATAATTGAACAAAATGTACCACATAATCCAGAAATCCACTGATAGAATTACACTAATTACTGATTGTTTGCTTGTGAATAATTTGATATCATTGAATTCAGTGGTTGATTTATTTAAGGTAATAAACAGGTTTACTACAAATAAACTGTTGTATGTTCAATGTATTTGTATTGCAATTGTCTATGCAGTTTATTATTTACAGAATTAGCGTTTGGAGCATTTAACCAATCAAATTAAAGCATTCATATTCAGGGCCACATTTCTAGAGAACAATTTGAGGAGAAGCCTGATGTGGCCACATTCAAATGCTAAAAATAATGAAATCAGGGTCAAAAAAGTACAACTCAGCTAAATATTAAATAATAACCCCTCTACACTTGGTACCCTTAGTGTAAGCCACCAGCCTCAAACCCATCAGGTATAAAAAGTACTCCCCTGCCACATTGAAAGCCACCAGAATGATCTTGTTGCAGAGTTAGTGGGAGGGCAACAATGTGCAGTGAGCAGATTCAGAGCAATAGCATGATTGCTTATTGTGTACCCACAACCTTAGCATCTTGTTCAGTTGTAGGTTGAGGACCAAGTTACTGTTACTTGTCTGAGCTCACTCTTATGCTCAGATCTATCCCAAACAAAATCCCCAAGTGTTTATTTTCCTGCTGTTGTGGAACAGAGAGTCCATAGTATCCTAAATATTTAATTGTGACCACCACTTGCCACGTGCAAGCACAAAGACCTTCCTTGCTAGCATTGACAACTATTCCAGAGCATTGAAATAGTAGACAGTTCTGGTTTCTATTATGACAGTACCCATATTCTTAATTTTTTTGGGCCCCTGGTGGTTGCTTGGATGGCAAACCCTAACTCCTTCGGACAATGGAGAAGATACAGATAGATTTGTGTGCCATGAGCACACAAGTGCAAGAGTACAAAAACTAAGCCTTGTGGAACCCCAACAAAGTTTGAGTAGATATAAAGTTAAATAGTGGGCAGGTGATGATAAGAGAGTAACGGGGGATCATATCTTGGTCCAGCCAAGTGCCCATATCAAAAACAAGAAACAAAAAGGCAAAACTGACGTAGCACCCTGCTAGGTCAAAATGAGGTGGCTAGCCTCCAAGGACTTTTGTGGCTGGGAATAAGAGTGGGAACATTAGAGTATTATGAATAAATATACTTTATTAGTGCACAAATAGTAAACAAGTTGCATATTCTAGATAAAAGGTCATTGGGGACATGAACACCAGATTGGCCTAGTCCAAGATATGCCACATAAAAAATTGTTCCATAAACAACTCAATAAAATATCATCACAATTCAATCAGTCCTAAAGTTCATAGACACTTAAGAGGAGGTCTGGTCATCCGACCCCTCCCAAAGGTTCACCCGATGAGTTTCGGCACTCATCAGGAGGAAAAGTTTCAAATTGAGTTGAGGTCTTCGGTAGATGGTTGCCAGAGAAGACCGCAGGCAAGTATACGAACTTCAAAGCGGAAAAAAAATGTCAGATAATATTGGGCATCAATAAACAATATTTAACATTCCAATCCCACTACATTTATATATTTTGAATATTTACTTTGATCCCCCGTGTAGACAATGTTGGTCAATATCATAAAAGTAAACACATAATATTCATGGGCGTGTACCTCCTGCCCCATGCAGACACCCTGCGTGCGAGCCACCATCTGCCAGAGTAAGGAGTTGACCTTCACATGAGCCCCATTCAGAATGTGGTGAAATTGGTATCAAGGAGCCAAGAGTAAAACATTGAAGAGGAAGGTAGTGTATACAGTGTTTGGGTTGTCTTGAATAGAGAGTCTTGAATAATACAAAATGATCAACTGTTTAGAAAGCTGACAACACAACAAAGAGTATAGGTAGAGATGTGACCTAATTAATTGTAAACATTATACATTAAAAAAAATTATTCATAAAAACTGATCCACCAATTATAGTTACAATTCCAGCTGTTGAGTTGTTATTATTATTGAGAATTTTCTTGCTTTTAGGCTCTGATGTCCTTAAGTTGGCTCTTTAAGGTGTCCATCTTCTGTAAACAGACTGGGCTCTGCCCACTATAGGAATGCAGTGTTTCTTTATGCTTATAGTAGACATTAGAAAGCTTAAGAAAACAGTACATTTTTAAGATATGCCAGAGTTTGGCAGTAATAACAAAATAATGTGTGCACAGCAATGTGAACATTGTTTATTTTTATTTCCTTTTCACCCATGTTTTTTTCAGACAACCATGCTATGCACTACTTCTTTTTCTACTGACACTTCCAATAATAATACACCAGTGTTGTCATTATCTTTCTAGAGGAATCAGAGCTGAATAAACTCATACAAATGAACCACAGTCCTAAATGGTGCCTTACAAAAACAGTATTCATTGGGATTTTCAAATCATTTTTTTAGCATTTTTCCTTCAGACAGTGTTTTACTACTGCCTCCAGAATTAATGTTGTTTGAACTCATAACAGTTGTTAAATTGCATGGAAAGACAAACTTTATGAGAAATCCAGATAGGGTAATATCAAGTTCCCACTTGGGAGACTTGGTCCTTTATTTGTTCTGGTAACCACTGTCCCATGGACAGAAAATGATCAGGACAGAAGGGGGAAAATAATCTCCCCAGATGGACACCAAGATAACCTGGTAGGGTTTTTGCTGACAGAAAATGTCTGCTAACATTTCCAACACTTTCTCTAATCTGCAAATTTGGCAAAAATGAATGTATGGATACATGCATGCTCCACCAAGCTACATGCTCTTCAAATAAGTTGATGTAATGTCTTGATTTGCAATGTAGTGCAGCAATTTACACCAGATTTTTTCAGACGGATGTCCTCTGTTTACACACCAAGCACCGCTCACACACCAATAAAACGATTGTCCACACAGCCATTAGGGGGCTATGTACAGTTCACTGAGGGCTATGTACATACTTTGCCAACTCTAGAGGGGAAAGATGGGGATCAAGCGTTGGGATTCAACGTTGCAGAGCGTTGCTATCAGTTGTTAGAATTAGGACAGGTGCTGTAGGCTCTTACTAATGTGAAGAATAGCAGTCCAATCAGGGAGTCACGCTTAGCATAGCAGAGGTTTCCTCACCCAGGGATTCTTGTCTGGGGACACATCTGAGGGAAGTTGCAGGTCATCAGGGAAGCATCATCAGAAAAGCCCAGAATATTCTGAGGACCTAATATTTATAACCTTAGAAGGGGCTGGCTTATGGCATGTAGTTTGGCAGAATAGGAATGATATATTAGAGCAGAGAGCAAAAGCCACTGGAAAGATCATTAACTTCCAAAAGGTTCTAGCAACTGATAAAACAACAAGTGTAGCCTTTAAAGGGGCATACACCAACTATATGTAGCACAGTAATACACAAATTTACACAGTTTTGCCCTTTTTTCGGGTCACAACACTGATGTACTCCTAATTCCCGTAAACCTTGTAAACACTGTCCTGTCAAACCTGTATATGTATTGAAAAAATGTCTAAAATGAAGAATGTTTTTCCCTCTCGTTAGATATAATGATTCTATAAGCAACATCTCCCGACATTCCTGCACTATATCACCTTCTGTTCTGCCACCAGTAACAATTGAATCTCCCACCAGTTTTTTTGTATAGATGGTCGAATTTTATTTTTAATATTTGACCATTTCGATGATATCAAGTTAATTTCAAAGCCCCTGAACATGGTATCATCACCAAACTTGCTGGAGATGTAGGCTGGGGTATACTACAAAAAAGAAAATATTGCTCTAACACAAACAGTTTTTGCATAAATTAGGTTCAAAACAAATCAAAATTTCAAAACATTTTATTTAAATTTTGAACAATGTTCCCACAACCCTTCTTTACAATTACAATTTTGGTGATGATACCATTTTCAGAGGCTTTGCAATCAGCAAGTCAGTTATTCAAAAAATGTGACCATCTTTACATGCCACATTACAGATAAGGTCATAATAATCCCTAGCATCATTTAGGGTTATGCAGGGAGCAACTTTGTCTTTGGCTAGGCTGACAACTGAAACTATAGTGTGTTATTTTTTATGGAATGCACAATTCTGTTTGCATGTTTTAGCTGTAACACTCCTAAATGTTTTTGTTATATAAAACTGGTAGAGGTTGTATTGTAGAAAAATATTAAACAATGTGTAAACATTGGTGGAAGGCATTATTGTCATTATGCTATAAGAATGGATTTCAAGAAGTTTGCTCAAAACTACCTATTGGAGCCAATTTAGAGCTTGTGTACACAGGCTTTTAATTAAGCCAAGTTATGTAGGATTACAGTGATCAAGATTTATAGTAATACATTATAATGGATTGCTCACCTTCTTATGGACACTTAGTCCACCTATGAACTATCTTAAATGATACACCCAGAACTTCATGTGGCATGATCAAAGGAGTCCTTAAACAATCGGAATAGGCATATCAAGGGTGCAAACTGATGGATGCTACCCAAATGAGAGTAGTCTGCTTTCATTTAGGACTGTTGTGTAAACCGAAGAGCCAATGTCTATGCCTTTTTTGCCTAATTAGATAAGCACCCAAACAAGACTGATGTCAGATGTAAATGAGACTTAGAGACTGAAGCAGTTTCTATGTAGAACTCAAAGTTGGTCAACCACTAGTATCTGAACAGACTGAGGGTTCTTATAACTGAGAGAACCAGTTAAACGGAGATGCTATGACTGAAGCAGCTATATCTTGATGAGAAAAAAGAGATATGAAAACATTCCAAACATCCTCTCTGTGGGAAAACCTTACATGAATTTACTTTGTTAATGGATGAAAGTGGTGAAAACACACTCTGGCATGTGGATTGGCTCATTAAAAGCTTTGAATTTGAATAGTAATGTTATGCAGGCCCAAGACACAAAGTTGAATCTCTGTGTGTAATTAAAGATAATGAGAACATGCAGGCTTCAGAAGTGGTTATTAAGTATCGACTACATTTTTACTTGGCCCCACAGACGTCTTCAAGGAACCACTGTGCAGGTACAAGAATCAGAAAGGTTGTGACTGTGACATAGCCAGGAGGCTTCTTATTATTAGTTGTATGGTAGGGTAGGGTAGTTAAGGTCTAGAGGAATATATGTTCTGATGAATATATGTTTTTCCCTACAAACTTTTTTTGCAAATGTTACAAAATCTGAGCTTGCCCACCAGACCTCTTAAGATATACACATACCATGGCCTCTGGTATTATCTCTTTTGAGCAACTGAATGAATGGTGAAAACTGTCCCAGTCAGAATTTGTTATTTGCAGATTCGCCATTTCTTGTGCTCCTTGTCCTCTGACCATTCAGATTTGCCTCCCTCCCTTACAGAGTTCAAAGGTTGTCTATGTGCAGTTATGGTCCCTGGCCTCATTTGCACCCTCTATCATCTGCTCCTTACCTCTAGTATTCCTTCCAAACATCCCTACATGCTCCAGTGGGAGATGCTCCCCTATTGTTCTTGCTACAGAGAATCCATACAAGGTATAAATATGATGGTATATGACTCTGGACAGAGTATATAAGTTTGTGCCTCAAGCCCCTGCCTCATGTGTTTGGGGTTGTACTGTCAATGGAACAATGCTCCACATCTTGTGGAGCTGTCATAAGGTCCAGCATCTGTGGACCAGAGTGTACAATTTTGTCCTCTCCCTGCTTGGTCATTAGTTAGTTTGATCACTGTGGGAAGCTCTGTTGCATAAAAAAGGACCATTTGCCCCACCATTTTGATCAGCTGGACTTTTTAATTACCAGACTTTACCTGTACTTACTTGATCTATCCACTCTCACCCTTCCCTATGTCCAGGTAAAGGTTCTCCAACACTAACATGTTGTCAGCTGAAGCTTGTAGTCTCTCATACGGCTGCTTCCACAGCCTGACTCCCACAGGGATTCTTCCCAAGACACTCTCAGGCCCCCCTTAATCAAGACCTTATATATCCCCTTGGGGAATCAGCACCACCTTCTAAATGGGCCTTTCCACTACACAACAATATGTCCACTATCTGTCCACATATAGTAAATGGAAATGCATACATTCATAAGCTTATGATGTTGTGTTGTGCAGAAGTAATATGGCAATGATGTTGGACACAATGACTCAGTAAGTCAAAATATGATGACTAAGAGAAAAGTGAATAAGTTTTCCAAAAAGTTCAAAAATGTACAAAAAATTGATCTGCATTTATAAATAAAATTATTGTCACAAGCAGGTATGTTACATACATGAATGACTATCACATTGTTGTATCATGAATACCTCAATACCTCCCTAATTTAATCAGTATAACACAATATCATTTTAAGAGGTTATCAGAACTACTCCCTTGTTTTTGAAATCTGTATTACTCAAACTGAATTGTTATAAGCAACTCACACCCCACCCTCTAGCTTCAGAGCTATGAAGAACAGAGAAATTATACAGGGTATTTCTAAGATATGAATTCACAGTAATACCTTTACAAAAAATGTCCTTTCCATAAATGTAAATACCTGCATGGTTGACAGATAAAGGGTGGCAGCTTAAAAATATATTTTAATTAGGTTATTATTAAATTAATATTATACTATCAAACTAATATTAATGACAGTAGCTTTAGAACAGTATAACATATTTTAGCTGCATATTTGAATTGTTTAATTCTATTGAATCATGATGACAACAAGCATTACCATTCATTACCCCTTCCATCCATTCCTTGATGTGACTTGTCTTCCTGTTGACAGACCCATACATTTTTGGACTTCGGGATGAGAGATGTACAGGGAGGGAGATCAACACAACTAGAATAAACACAAAAAGCAAACATTTTTATTGGGCATGAGAATGGAAATTCAACAGAGTAAATATTCAGGTTAATTTCAGCATATCATGGGAACATGATTATTGGATTCTTAGGACCATATAACTGGCTATTGGCAACATTTCCCTTTGGCCATACAGTGGTGGGGTTCATGTAAGATACTGTTAAACGTTTACCACAGTGCTAGATCAGTGACCAGGTAAGGTGTGGAAAACATATCTTTATTCCTTGAGATGACTGTAAAAGCTGATGGGGAGCATTGGCATTAAGTTTCCTTTTTTATGGTGACACCCCTCTTCCTGTCCATAGCAGTTTCCATATTTGTTGTTGTTAAATAAATTCAGTGTAATCAGTGTGAGCTTAAGAATTATTTCTGGGCCACACATTTGACAGTTATTATTATTATTATCATTTATTTATTTAGCGCAAACATATTACGCAGTGCTGTACAATACATTGGAGATACAAACACACAATAACACGCAGGTACAGGTTATGACACAGGAGGAGTAGAGGACCCTGCCCGGACAGGCCTACAATCTAATAGGTTGGGGAACAAGGTATACAATAGGTGGGGGGGACTGGCATGG
>CM070033.1:102548744-102560929 GCA_036250615.1 Ptychadena robeensis | reverse complement strand
GGGGGGGGGGGAGTGTGTCTTATTACAAAAAAAATTGTAAATACGAAAAATACGGTATTTATTTGTGTGATGAAAGATTAACACAGATATTAAAGTAATTGCAGTCTATCCTTATAACCCATTGGCTACTGCTCTATTCTTTTTTCATGTGTCTAAGGAACTTTTTTCCTTATTGCATACAAATGAAAAAGACTTTTATCATAAGTAAGGCTTTACATTTCACATCAGCTATTGGATGCATTTTGTAATACAATTTAAAACCCTGAGGAGATATTTACACATAGCGTGATGAATGAATCAGGAAAATCAGCAGCTCACAAATGTTTCATCAAAGTATTTGCATACTGAGCTGTCATCTCCTGACAGTCACACTATTTAGAATCCCGGGTAATTTATGTTTTGTGTGACTCATCGTAGCTTGGACTCATGGGTTATGTATTTGACACACGGTCAAAATGCTAATTCAGTTTATTTTGTGAAAATTTTAGATTGTAAGTCAGATAGGGCAGTGTCTTATGCTCCTCCTGTCTCATAGCATACCTGTATGTTAGCTTGTGTTGCACTTCAACCCTTATTTAGTGTACAGCGACATGTAATGTGTGGACACTTAATAAATTAAAGTAAATCATAATAGTTATACATTACCCTTATAAATACAATGTTAGTGAATGATAAGAAAACAATATTTCATACAAAAATGATAAAGCCACCTAGAAATGATATTTAATAATTTCAGAAAATCCTCTACATGAAGGAGTTGTTAAGATTTTTGAAATATGCTGAAGTGAACAGTAAGGATGCATGTTTGTGTCAGGTCTCTGGGTTGCATCTACATGATTTACTGGTAATTACCCACATATTTCTGTAATTGATTGATTACAATACTAATATAGTGCATCTGGAAAGTATTCACAGCACATCACCTTTTCCACATTTTGGTTTGTTAAAGCCTTATTCCAAAATGGATTAAATAAATTTTCTCAGAAATAAACATACAACACCACATAATGACAACATGAAAATGTTTGCTTGAGGTTTTGGCACACATGATTTGGAAGGGCACACACCTGCCTATATAAGGTCCTACAGTTGTTCGTTCACATCAGAGCACAAACCAAGTAGGAAGTCAAAGGAATTGTCTGTACACCACAAGACAGGATTGTCTCAACGCACAAATCTGGGGAAGGTTACAGAAACATTTCTGCTGCTTTGAAGGTCCCAATGAGCCAGGGGAGCTGTGTCTGCTGTGGCTTTTTCCAGTTCTTGCCTCTAACCAGGCATCATGTTTGGAGGAAACCAGGCACCTCTCATCACCAGTCCAATACCATCCCTACAGTGAAGCATGGTGGTGGCAGCATCATCTCGTGGGGATATTTTTCAGCCTCAGGAACTGGGAGACTAGTCAGAATAAAGGGAAATATGACTGCAACAATGAATGGAGACTGTTTATCTTTAGCAAGACAAAATACCCCAACATATTTAAGGGGGACTTCAGGACAACTCGATGTCCTTGAGTGGCCCAGCCAAAACCTAGACTTAAAGTGGGTTTACACGTGTAGATTTTTTGTTCGATCAACTGCCGATTAAATTTTTTGATGGATTTTTTTGTCGAACATCGTTTGTCCATTTATCGAATGTAACATTTTTTTTGTTAGTTTATCCCGATATCGAATGAAAATACATTTACAATTACTAAGACCGATAAAAATTCAATCAACCAAAAAATCGTTCATTCTTCATTGATTGGACGAAAAAATCTACAGGTGTAAACCCACCCTTAAACTGATTTAACATCTCTAGAGAGATCTTTAAAATCTTGGGCAAACCGTATCCATTTTCATTTGAAAGAAAACCTAATGTACTACAAATTTAATGGGTAGGACAAAACTGGGATGAACAGTTGGTATCCATTATTGGTATCCTGCCTTATATCAAGAGATATAACCATACATTTGTTTGCAGTGACATCATGAAGCACGTAATACTTGGGCAAAACATTATTGACCTGTCTATGACCAGCCTTAAGCCTAGTCCGGTGCAAAGCAGTCACTTGCAATGATTGATGAATATTGACTGGTTGCACTAAGGCTAAATAAGTGCAAATATGTGACTGTTGACTTAAATTCTTCCCCCACACCCTCTTTTTCTTTATGAAGCCCGGATTGAGTGTCACATATAAAATTTTTCTTTAATGGCTAAAAGCACATATTAGATTTATAGTAAGATAATATGCAATTATTTTGTTGAATAGCTTGCCAGTATGTTTGTACAGAAAGCTGGAAGTTACAATCTGTCCTTTTGTGCTGCCAAGAATTTTTTTTATACTGATAGCATATGACCTAAAATTTGTCAGTTTAATATTAATGCATATAAAATGAAATAAAAAGCTTTTTGTATGTTTACTTTGCTACAATTTTATATAATACAAAATTATATGTTGGAAGTGAAAACAAAGAAATGCCCTTCAAAAAGTTAAATCTTTAGATCCGTCATTTTGGGCATTTGTGTTTTAACAAAAACTAAGTATAAAGTATATTTTTCCAAGTTTAAAAGAAAGAATTACCTAAAGTAGAAGCAAATACCTAGCCCTAAAAACACTGATCCCTGATAAAAGGTAGGTTTATAGAAGAATAGAGCTGGCCATACACCTTTAGATCTCTCTGTCAGATATCCTTTAGATCTACCAACAACTATGTAGTATAGAGTCCTCTGCGATTGAACACAGGTTTAGAAAGTCCCTTATATTATATGGTTTTAGTAAAACAAAAGGAGATCTAAAGGAAATGTGACAGAGAGATCTGAAGGTGTATGGCCAGCTTAAGAGGTAATCCATTACAGTGCTAAAGGCACTGCTGCCATCAAATTCAAAGATATATACAGGTTATGATGATTAATAGCGAACTGCATTAGAATGTTATGAAGTTTGCATTGGGAATCTGCTACTCTGTTTTGTAAATGTAAATAGTGAAAGTCAATTGTATAACATGTCAACGGGCATTTAGTGATACTCTGATTTTAAAGTGTTTTAGGATACAAGTGTAGAAAAGGGGGAAAAACACAGTGGGGTGGAGAGGGGACCACAGGGCTGGTTTTGGGTGGACAATTCTGTGATTATATCTTTTTGTTGAGGAGGGAACCACTTTCTGGAACCTTCCTCTAATTGTCATACCTGACACCATGTAACCTCTTCCATTGAGACTATTACACGCCTCTCTACAGCAGTTTCCCACACAGAGCCTGGCAAAGTCCTCAATATCCAATAACCCCTGTCATATACATTAGTCCCAGGAATTATTTCACCAGGACTTTTCCCTCATTCAGCTCTGCCCCACACAGCCTCTGGAAGCCTGCACACTGTTGAAGGTTAA
Organism: Ptychadena robeensis; assembly: GCA_036250615.1. Taxonomy (NCBI): domain Eukaryota; kingdom Metazoa; phylum Chordata; class Amphibia; order Anura; family Ptychadenidae; genus Ptychadena; species Ptychadena robeensis. Next base: position 102,557,561 of record CM070033.1, on the reverse strand, counting down.
GGATGTTCACAGATCCCAGGTTATGACAGTTTCATCAATTAGGCTTTTATTAATTCCCTGGGCACACAACACCTTCCCCAAGGCTGGGTCACAGCTCACCTCCTACGCACTTAAAGACACAGCAAGTACAATATTATTTCTATATAAGGATAATTACAAAACACAAAACATACCGATAATATACAACATACCAATATTCAATACCTACCTTGTTACAGTCTTCTAAATTCTTTGGCCTCCACTGCTACCACCAGATTCACATTAGCAAGAGGACAGAATCCTTCTACAAATATGCATGCAAGTGTGGCTGAACATACAGAATGTATTACCTCCTGGAGAATTAAAAACAATTGCCCTTAAAGCGGACCTACCACCAGGAATCTATGTTTTCATGAATGGCACTAGAAGTGCCAATAATAGGGAGGAATGCAGTGAAAAAACCCAAAAACGTACCTGTAATGAGCAATTTAGGAATATAATCAGCCATTCCTATTCACTTCCTGGTTAATGGGCTCAGCAGAAGCCGGCAGCACGTCACAACAACACGTGATTTTTCAGTGTACATGAAACACATGGTGGTGCAATATCGCGGGTGGCCACTGGGGGCGTTCAGTGATCTTCAATGGGAATTTTCAAAGCAGCTCACTGAAAAATCACGTGCTGCTGTGACGTGGTGCCGGGTTCTGCTGAGCCCATTAACCAGGAAGTGAATAGGAATGGCTGATTATATTCCTAAATTGCTCATTACAGGTACGCTTTTTTTTTTTTTTACTGCATTCCTCCCTATTATTGGCACTTCTAGTGCCATTCATGAAAACATAGATTCCTGGTGGTAGGTCCGCTTTAAGGCATTTTTCCAATAAGGTTCCTATTTCTTCAATATGTTAACCAATAGCAAACATTTTTGTTTACAAGCACAAAAATTTCTTCTGATCAGTTGCTAAACATTACAATAGAGAATGAACTATAGAGGCATTTTTAGCAAACTAAAAATTTTTAGTTTTTTTAATTTGCATTCAGATCACCAGAGATGGCCCTGAACTTCATATTGTTTAGGCAGTTGCATACAACTACCATCACTGGAGGAGAAGCTATGGCCAGGAAAAATATTTATCTTTCACAGCTCATTGGGCAGCTGGCACTACTGATGTGCCATGTCTAAAAGTGCAGGAAGGTTGGGTTACAAGACAAAACACAGCTAATTTTCCACTATGTTCTTCTCATAGGAATACTTTTCATTTACAACAGCAACAGCTGTTTGTCCACCTCCTTTTCCTGAAAGTAATGTAGTTGTCTGCCACTCCACACAGAATGTCACCGGTCCTGAAAAAAGAAGCAATACACGAGGTATACAGGGAGTGCAGAATTATTAGGCAAGTGGTATTTTTGAGGAATAATTTTATTTTTAGGTTTTGACACAACACCCATCGTATCAATGAACCACCAACAACTCCATTAATATGCATAAGTATGGATATTATTTTTGGAAGGCTAAGTTTTTTAGTTTGATTTTAGTCTTTAGCTATTTGATGGGCGAACTCCTTGATTCTTCCCCTGTGTGCCAGCAGGTTGACTGACTTACATGTGCCTATTTAACATTATTTAGGCAATTAACAAACCAAAATATTTTTTCTAATTATACCATTTATTCAATTATTTATCGGGATCCCAGTGAAACCATTATAACATCTTTTTTTCTTTACCACATTCACACCCATTTACTACACCTTGTTCTGACATTCAATTCAACTATAACAACAAAACAAATTTCAGTGATTAATATATAGCCATTTTTTTCTACATTCCTTTCTTGCCTTATTACAGGACACCTCAACGACTGTCATCCATGGATTGCTGTCAGGCGTTTTTTTTTGTGTTCACCATTTTCTAACATTGGTTTGCAGTTCTGCTTTCCCTAGCAGAATTTACCCACATGCCTCCTCAGACGTTCAACTGTTCAGAGAGGTCCCCCCTGTACTGTTTTCATCCTGTAAATCATCACACTTTTCTTGATGATGGCACCACAGGTTCTCAGGTGGGTCTATGCTCAGGTGAACCAAGTTGATAATCCTGTAAGTAGCTTTTCTTCTCTTTATACCCCTTTCGCTGTTCCCCCCCCAGCCACGCTGTGGTTGTCCAGTCCACCCCTTTCCCGTATCGTGGAAGCGTTTTTTCCTGTGATGTTATGGAGCACTTGTCTTCATGCATGGAACAATCCCATGTTTTTCTTGAAGGATTCCCATGGATGCCAGACTTCTTCTTGTATTTACCATATGCTTGAAGACAGTGTCTTCCAGACCCCCAGACACTTTTTTGGCCAGCTAGGACGGGATTTCCGTGAGCTTGACTCACATCCCCCTCCACACGAAAATTTGCCACCACAAGCTCATCTTGAGTGATATCCAGCCCAATACCTCAGTAATCTTACCTGGCTTGGCCTTCTGTCGTGGATGGCATGCTCTCTGCTCTTTACAATCACACGCCACGTGCAAACCAATCTGGCCACACTATCAGCACTTTCTTCACTATCATTTTCATCCAGTACATAAAACGTAGAACCAAATCCCCCCTAGCTCTTGAGATATTCTGGCCACGTCGTGACGTTGCAGCTTGTTAATACCCGCCCTGCTTGTGGGTGTGATTTTCAGTTCCTTTTCTTACACTGGGCCATCTGTCTTCTGGTATTTGCACACCTTCTTGCTTGGCTTTGGGACTCCATGATGATGCAGGATCTGCTAAATCCTATGTTGCTTCAAACCTTCTGGTTGGCATAGGTGGCATCCTGGCAGTGCACTGCTTGACTTTTTCCTACAGTTATGGGCAGTTATTTTGACTTTGCACTTTGTTGCCACACGCTTCTTGCCGACCCTGTTGCACTATTTTGGAAGTGATACCGCTTTTGATTCTGTCTTCACTTATTTGAGCTACGCTCTTCAAGAAGTCTGTGTGCACAATTTTAAGAGTGTCGGCATTCCATCATGCCATTCAAGCGATTTTTTATCTTCACTTCTCTTCCTCCTTCCCCCCCCCTCTTGTTTGAATTTCTACTTGCGCCCTTCCCTGCTCATTTCACTTCTTCTTCTTCTCTGACCCATTTTGCCAACGCCGCCAAAGGGAAGTTGACTAATCCCATTATGACACATCATAAACTAGTGGGGTCGGACCTCGTCACTTAGACCACAATTCCTTTCTCATTTTTCACCAGTACCGCCACGAGATGCCAAATTTCACCTAAGTATGCCTTAATGTGGTAGTTAGGCTTCGTAGCCCCTATACAGCTGGTAGTAGACAAACATGCATAAAGACTTGGATTGATAGCATTTTTCCCCCTGTTTGGTTTCAACACCCAAATAACTCATTGCCCTCTAATAATTCTGCCAACTCCCCTGGAGTTTTTAATATATAATGTTAAATTGCCTTGTTTCTTTAAGTTTCCTAACCCTTGGAGACATCACGTACAAAACTTAAGATGTAAGTCGGTGCTCTATAGTTACACTTTCCTTTTAATTATATGAAAAACTTCTATGTATCCAGTTCAGTACATATACCAAACAATCCTAACATATATAACTATAATAGAAAAACTATATATCGCTGTTGTAAACAAATTAATTCGTTTGATTAAATCCGGTAGCTTTGGTCCCAGTCCTACTCATTTAATAATCTTAAAGGATCCTATTTTCCAAATTATATGAAAGATTGCATCTTTATTTGCTTCTTTCGGCCTCACCTTTTTTTCCATGATGGGTTTTCCGCTACTCAGGCGCCTCCGTGCCTTGCATATATTCATTAGGGGCCCCCGGGGATTTGTGTAACACAAAGGACCCTTTTCATATGGGATCAAACTGGTTTTCTGTTTGTAAATTTCCTAGATGAGAGCCAAGATCAGGTTAAATTGCCTCTGCGCAGGTGTGAATGCTTGAATGTTGCGCATTTTAGATTTTTTTTTTCTTTTTTTTTCTCCTTGGTGCCCCCCGCGGTTATCAGCGCCAGGTTAAAGTATGGAGGGGTGGTGTCTTGATTTGCAACCTCTTAATATTTTTATCCATGACAGGTTTTGACCAGTTACAGTTCTTGATTTTTACTTTTCTTACTCTTATAAAAGACTTATTGACATCATTCTGCAATTTGCCCTGATACTTTTTGGCATGACGGACAGAATCCATGGTGGGTTCCTATTTCCATCAGCTGGGGTGTTACTCTGAACAACCTATTCCCAGAGAGGAACGATGAAAAAACATTATTACATAGTAGACACATTGTAGACTTATATTGTTACTGAAATGTCTTTTTCTCACCCACACGAAGCAAAGCTACCCAGCGTGGCTTTTAGTCATGATTATTTTAAAGAGATATCACAATAGGACCTCAAGATCTCATAATAAAAACAAAAATTGGTTCAACTATAAGAGGCTTGGGTGCTTTTTTTTCATGGGGTTTCTGCAGGACCCCTTTTACAATCAGATCTAAAGTTTATGATAAAAAATTATTTTCTATAAGGCAAGGATCTTTAATCTTTTTTATATCAGAAGGGTCTAGGGGGTCCCCTAAGCACTATAAATTCCCCATTAGCAAACAAATTGTTACAACAAACCTAGATTTCTAACAAACTGCGATATTACAGCACCGAAACTTTTTTTTCTTTTGATAATGCAAACTTTGTTTGGTCGACACTTTCCCTGTTGGTGGTTTGCTAAGCCAATTCTGCTTATCCACAAACCACCGACCAAAAACCTGTATAATATTCATTGATTCTCGACTTTCCCCCCCCACAATGTCTAGGCTACCCATTCTGAAAATATTTTCCTAATGGTAAACATTATGTTTTTTTTCGTACAAAGCCCTTGAATGATACACCTACACCTGTTCCACACTCTCAGACACTGATAAGTCTTCCACTTGGACTTCAAGGCTGGAGACTACCTTTTAGCCCAACTGTCTCTAAAAATTGCTCCTATGAATAGGAGCTTGGCTACCCACCTCTGTATCCATATTTCCCATGGCATCAAGTGACGGGAGACAATTACGCATAGTAAGTGTGTATTAAATTGCTCCTATATCAGGAGTATTGGATATCCACCTCTGTATCAATTATTGCCATCTTTTGCTATCATAAACCCTCTATTCGACATTTGTCTGATCGTACATCGCTTATTACGTCCCTTCTCCCCAGTAAGGCCTGGCCATTCACACCGGAGTGGATGGATGAGAGACTCCCCTCGATCCAATCTCGTCCCTAATTGTTATTTTCTTTACTCTACCACACTGTACTACAGCAGTTGACACGGGCTAGAACATATCTGTGCAGCACTCTGCGCCCACGCAATATTTATGTTCGATAATCTTGTTGCCTATGGGAACCCCCTTTGTCGTTTTCTATAATTGGTTTTCCTGGTTCAATCGTGGAGCGATTTCTGTCGCAGTAGGCCGCAGCAATAAATTTCCAAGCTCACAAAAGAATCGCCTGATATATTGTGCTCTTGACGATCGATCTGTGCTCCTGACATCAAATCAAAAACATGTACTGCCTTAGCTTATAGACTAATGGATTTTCATATTAATAGTGAGCTCTTATTATTCATTAATTTTTTTTTCCTATCACCGGACATCGATACTTATCGCATAGACTCTAATTCTCCTCCACTCCTTGGCTGGTGAAGGTGTGGTGCCCTACGTGCTCCCGCCTCCCCCTTACAAAGGCCTTCCATCGGTGGACTTTGTCTGTATTCTTTTTTTGTGTACAAAAGACTTATTTACCTGAGTTTATACAGGTATGTTTAGTGTCTTTTCCTTATTACTTTTCTCTTATTCAGCCTCATTCAGCTTGTTGTACCATTAATATTTTTTAATGATGCTGATTATAGCTACGTCCGCGCATCGGGCACTCGCAGCCCATCTCTCTTTTTTTACCGGCGATGTTTTGATCCACTACCACTCCCGTTTGCCCGCCCTGACGATTAGGACGCTTTACTATTCTTTCCTTGGTCAGGGAGACACCCAGTGTCTTTAGTGAAATAATGCAGCTCTGAAATTTACCTTACTTACATAGTCTGATCGTCAGTGACGTCATATCTGGCTAATCGCGCCAACAAGGATCCACCGGATCAGCTCCCCCCGCGATAGTGATTTAGCTCACAATTCCCCACACCCTTACAGTTGTTTTCTTCGATGCTGCGCGGTTTGCGAACGGAACCCCTTGGAAATCAGGTCGGCAAATCGTTAGCATGTTAGGACATTCACCATTAGAAGTTATGCCCCCTATTACCTTGCTCTATGAGATCCCCATTGGGGACCACATTACGTATTCTCACTGTGATTGGACCACTCATAGGCCCACTTATGTTAGTCTGCTTGAGTCACACTTCTTTTTTTTAAAATTGTCAACACCTTTTTATTGGTATCCGGTATTGTAAATTCCACTTTTTCCTTCACACAAACTGTCTCTATAATGACACTTGTCATATTATATTCGCCCCCCATAAAAATCCACATTGTCGGCTCCCCCCCCCCCATTACCTAAAATGGTCTATGCGAAGCAATTTCTTAAATAAACCCAATTATCACACTAGTCTTGTAATTTATAAACAGATTTTTTTATATTTTTTTTAAGGGAGTCTTACTATGGGTATTCAGCCAACAAAATATGGCCACCCCCTTCTCCATGATTTAACATTTTATAATTTCAGTTTTTCTACTACGTCTCATTGCCACATCGTCAGGACATTTAGTTTATCGACCCTGGTGGTACCTAACCCATTTAAGCAGCCAGGGCAACACCATTTACAAACTACACATTGAGACAATGCTCTTCAACCCATTAGTCGATATGACAGTTATTTGGTGCTATAGAACCTTAATAGGCTTAACACGAATTTGCGGTTACAGACTAAGATAGCTATTTCAGAGAGCATAAGACTTACAACAACATGACTTTAAGAAACATTAGCGCTTAGTAGTTACACCAAGCTACTTTGATTTAACAACAGGCTAATGTTGTGCCTCTTCCCTTTTAAACCTAAATTACCCCCCAATCATACATTGGATTTGACCCATAGTGCATATAATTTTAATGCCCACTCCTCCATTCATACTCGGCCAATGAAGACTGTATTACTGGTCCTATCTAGATGTCATGCCTAAGGGTCTCTGATAATTAAAACAGTAACACTGAAACCCAATACCAGTAATTAACCAGAACCCAGTTTTTGTTGCCTGTTTATTGATATATCCCTTCTGACCTGTGTGTAGGAGTAGTGCATTGTTTCACAGTTCTGCGTTGCTCTGGCTAGTGTATTTTACTTTTGACAAAAATTTCCCTCTTGTGAATATGAAAACCTGTAATTATTAAGACATTTAACTGATTTAATGTCCTCAAGACCACCATTCTAACCATTTTAATTGTGCCACTAATTTGGGTATTATTCTTCAGTTTTCCCTTTGAAGGATAGGCAACAACATACCTTTCATGTAACCATATCATTAATTATTATTTAATAAAGTTAGTTCATAATCACCATTATATGCGGGACCCCAGTAATTAGTAGAAAATGACAATATACTAAAATGACTCTAATATATGTAAAATGCACTTCCCCTAGCGCGCCTTTTGTGTCCGAAACAGACGACCTCCTCCGAGTTTCTCACCCCGACTCCTGTGCCGGGCTACTATACAGATGATATTGTATTTTGATATTTGGGGTGTCTCTTCGCCTATGGCATCCAAAGAAAAACTTACCAATAACCATATTGAGAATAGCCCCGTTGGGGACTGCACACCTGGCACAACAGGGGACCTCTAGCTGGCACTCACCACTTCTCGGATGTTCAATTTAATAATTACCTGGTGGTTATGGTGGGGTTATCCCGTTCAGATTCTATGCGGGCGTATCCGAAATGAGTGCGTGGTAATAGCCACTGTTAGAGACCGCCCCCCTTCTTATGGGCCCAGCTATCAGCTGTTGCCTCAACACCACTGCGTACGCCGACTGTTCTTTCGTGGAGGGGCTCAATTTTTTGTCATTTTCTTCGGGATAAAGCCTGTCACATCTATTTTCTCTAGAGTCATCGGTAGAATCCTTGACTTGCCTATCTTTGTTTTCGCAGCTGACTTGCTATCCCCAAGCCATCATGAGATATTTATATCATCACCACAACTTGGCCTGCGCTGATCGTAGTTAGACGGGTTGACCCAGGGACATTTTGAAAAAATTCACCACTACCATTATCGTTTTTAATTTATGCTACATTTGCTTAATTTTTTTCTTGCCACTTTCTAACCACTGCATAAGTCTTTAAAGTAAATCTTCGAGTTTCGTATCAATGTTTACTTGATCTTTCTGATATTCTCCCTCTAAGTTTTGTGAAAAACCCTATTTCGTGTCTCAGAGACATTACTTATTTCCTTGGTGGGTATTTACCCCATGCTTCGGGCCTTTGAATTCCCAAGTCAGTAAACATGACGTCCTGAAATGGGATCGCCTCCTATCGCTCACCTTATCTCCCTATGGTCCAAATCATCCACTCGAAACCCTTTTTTCCTTTTTTCTAACTGTTTAACCTAATTCGGATCCATCGTTCACCTTACAGCCAATCCTCGCAGACGCCCCCCCTCACCTTTGTTTCACCTCCCGTAGTTTCCCATTTGGCGCATGTTGCACTCACCTGTTTGATGCTGTTCTTTCAGTTCCTCATGTATTTGAAGTTCCTCGCTGCGCTCTCCACCACGCCCCCACTAGTGTACTGCATCACTTTGTAATTCGGGCCGGAGACTATAGGCTAAGAATTGCAAAACGAACCTCTACTATGGAATAAGGATGG
>CM070033.1:102532489-102548719 GCA_036250615.1 Ptychadena robeensis | reverse complement strand
CCATGTAATATGAGGACCTTTCTAAACCTTCCAATCACTGCGTATTCTATCAGGGAGGACTTGGCACTACAAAGTTGTTGGTAGATCAAAAGGAAATTGTATAGAGGGATCTAAAGTTATATGGGGGGCTATAATGTGCTGTGGTAGTGCTGCTGCTAGTGACATCTACTGATTGAATTTAATATTGCATTCATTTAAGCCACTGCAATAACCTAATTGATTTGAACACTTATATATTAAATATATTTTTTCTTGTTTTTCTAAAAACTGGGTGTGTCTTATGGTCCGGTGCGTCTTATACTCCAAATATTACAGTATGTTTATTTATTTATTTGTATTCCTATTTTATCTTTGCTAACAGGAAAGCAGAGAAAATCTTTCAGACCAGTAATAGAAATGGTCCGACTTGGCAGCAGAATTTTTTTAAGAGATTTCAGATTAGAAAGAGCATATTTCATACAATGCAATCCATGTAATTTTACCCCTGGGCTTGTAAATAGTTCTAAGATAGAAAACATATAATTATATAGTTTGAAAAGGTTTTTAGTAGTTAACAGAAGAAATATTTTAATTCTAATTTGGAAGTGAAAAGACTCCAGAGAACTTTTTATAAATGGAAACCATTTCTAACATATACCAGTTACAACATTCATAACTGCTGTAAAATAATTTTTTTGATTGGTGTAATACTTTTTTTAATCAATGAACTAGGAATGATAGTGATAGTGTTAATATAATTGATCTGTTTATAATGTTTGTTAGTCTTAGTTTATCATGTCTGTTAGTCATGTGTGTTAGTGTATAATATATGCTACATAATAGCACAACATTTCTAATCCTCTAGTATTAAGCCCTCTGTAATTACATACACAAGTCTTGTCTGGGATGTAATTAAGTACAAACTATTCTTCTCTTTTCACCCTTTTAGGTGAACTGACCCATTGAGAAATGCCTTTGCGTTCGTCTAGCAATACCTCGGCATTGTGAATAAATGACAAGGTACACACCTGTGAACATTTAGCCAGGAAATAGTGGAGGTGAGATCACATCATTGCTATTTGGTGGCATATATCGTAAACAAAATGTCTAGGAGTCAGCTAATGTACTGCTGCTATATTGGTAATTTACAGTATCACAAGAAATGGAGTACATCCATAAATATGTGTTTAATCATTTATAAAAATCTTTTAATGGGACAACATTGGAAATGTGACACTTTGATACAATGTAAAGTAGTCAGGGTACAGCTTGTATAACAATGTACATTTGCTGTTTTCATTAATGTCTTAACCTCTGGCAACAAAAGAAAGTACACCACTAATTGAAAAATGACAAATTGTGGCCAATAAGCATTTCCTGGTGTCATGTGGTTCTTTAGTGCTACAAGGTCTCAGGTGTAAATGGGAAAATGGCATGTTACACTTAAGCCTGCCATACACCCACCGAGTGGGTGCCGACAGAGCTAGTGCAATCAGCTGTGGTGTGCAGTGATGACGTCATCACGTTGCATTCCCGAGCTGTAAGCATCGGCGGGCACCCTTTGTGTGCCGGCCATTACCTTCAATGAAGACGCCGGTCTTCATTGAAGTTAATGGCATCGGCCGGCATCGGGCAGAGAACATCGGACATGTCCGTTCTCTGGCCGGTCAAGCTGTGGGGCGACGGGGATCTGTCGCCCCATGTGGGCACCCCCGATCGGCGGCCGATTTTGCCGTGAGCGTGCACGCCTGTCGGTCAGCTACAAAATCGGCCACCAATCGGTGTGTGTATGGCAGGCTTAAGTGTTATCCCTCTCGCACTCTCTCATACTGGTCACTAGAGATGGGCAAACAGTTCACCCAGTGGTCGGTTCACCGTAAACATAGCGTGTTTGTGGTATGCCGACCTGATCAACACTTGTGAGGTTTGATAAACCTCTCATACTTAACATGGGGGGAAGTTTGACCCCTAACCCAGTAGTGAAATGGTGCAATACAGCCAATTACATATTTTTCCCCCCTGGTTCCAAATGCAGGAAGTGATGTCATTGGCATCACTTCCGGTATAAGGAGGTCTCCCTTATATTAAGTTGTGGGCTGATTTAGGAGGGAAAGGGTGTTACTCTCCCTACTAATGTCCCACTCAGCACAATATGGGATTTTGTGAAACTGGGATTTGGTCAGGAAAGCCACGTAAAAAATGTGACGTTCCCAGCCAAAACAGCATAGTTGACAGGTATGGACTTGCCATTCAAAAAGAATCGGCTGTCATTATGGGGTGTTGTGTGAGGAAATAAATTTATTAATGAATTATATCCATGATGGAATGGAATAAGTGTAACATAACAAAATGTAGAAAAAGTGATGCACTGTGAATACTTTCCAGATGCTCCAATTATATATTAATGCATAGCTGTCAACTAAAGAAATAAAAATCCTGGGTGACATACAGGAAGTGACGTCATTTCCGGTATGTGGATCTTGGTTCCACCACGTTCCAAATATTAGATGGGACATCACTTCCGGCGTCAGGCTTACCCCTCGCTGATTTAACAGGAAGAGGATGTTACTCTCCCTGCTAATGCTGCACCCCGCTTGTGCTGGTAATGTGCGGGTGGGACATTAGCAGGTAAAATAATGCCCTCTCCCTGCTGGATCAGCACGATTTCAAGAATCAGGGAGAAATCTTCTTGAAATCGGTATTTGGCCGGGAAAGCCACATAAAAAACGTGACTTTCCTGGCCAAAATGGGAGGGTTGACAGGTCTGTATTAATGTAAGCCTGAATGTTGTGAAAAATGGTATTGTTTACATTCAATTACGTAGATTAGAGAATCGGAGGGCCCCTAAATGGATTTGTTATGGGGCTCAATACACATTGTTACAAATCTTACGCAGACATTTAATATTAAGGAATAATACAAAGGGCTGTACAGGTCTGGTTACTCAGTGTATAGATATTGTCTCCTGAATTCCCAATATGAGTCACTAATATGAGAACTTCCTTCTCCCAAGCTGAGTGCATTATCGTAATTATAGTTCTTCTTCCATTTCCTTTTGTGTGGCCAGTAACCCATCTACTAAAATGACATAGTTATAATAATTGTCCAATACCGTATATTATTACTGAATCACTTTATGACATGAGGGACCTGGTGATCAAATCTGTCTGTTACTGCCATATACCTACTAATTAATATAACATAAGCAATTTTATACTGATCCAAGAGCATTTCCTTTCAGAGCTCCTGTTACTACAGAGCTACAGGTGCTTAATATGAAAAAAAAACTGACAGATGTTTGCCAGAAGCTTGAGAATGTATGGAGGTTTACCTGCCCAGCACAATTTCTTTAACCCTAAAGCTGATTATACGTGGGCAAATGCTCACAAATTTGTGCATTTCATATAATGTGACAACAATGCATTGTTTAACACTACAATGATAACAAGAATACATGTTAGTGGGTGTCTGCTTTCTTCCATAGGCCCATTACATATCCCCATCTTTCTGTTCTGTTCTTTGCTGTGCTTGTATAGATTACACTCAGCTTTGGTTTTATACCTGTTCATTGTCTAACAGTTTTTTGTAAACTAAAGGTTGCATCACATTGGACTGTCAGGGAGACCAAAAAGTGGCATCACTAGGCTTGCTGTCATTGGGGCTGTGTTGGGAACCTATGGTATCACCCAATGCAGAACCCTTAATGCATTATAGCAGAATGTGGGTGTGGGCAAATTCTGTTACCGGTGAAAGAAGCTTAAAATAGTTTAGGGTGTCCTATATGAATGAAGCTACAGGTGATGATTAAATGATTTTGGCAAGTGACTGGTGACTACAGGAAATTGTTAGTTATCATGGTCATAGTACAGAAAAATGTCAGTTACTGCAGAGAATAGTCAGTTACTGCAGATCTACTTCAAGAAATGGCAAGTTACTGTGAACATTCTACAGGGGATGGTCAGTCAGTTAAAGCAGATATACTACAGGGGATGGTAAGTCACCTTATTATTTACAGTGCCAGATGTCACTTGTGCCCACAGCATAAAGTGATAATTGCAAGTTCAGAATACTTTGGGGCAGATCTCTCCCTTCACACATACTTGGCATTATTATCATTTAAGACTTCTCTAGGGCCACGCTTACTCTCTGAAACTCTCTCCCTCACCCTATTAGACTTGCTCCTACCTTTGGCACCTTTTTAAAAAGCCCTGAAAACCCACCTCTTCAGTCAGGCCTACCCATCTTCTCATTCCTAACATTACAATCATGCCAGTCCCGCTTTGTGTGGCAACACTAATTTATTGTACAGAGCTGCATTATATGTTGGCGCTATATAAGTAAATCATAATAATAATTATTATTGTTAGGCATTGTCCATTTACTGCCATAACACTACTAAAGGTGTCCTCTAGGCATGCTGGGACTTTTAGATGCCTGTAGCCCCAGCCATCCAAGCTGTGGCTGGGACAAACCAAAGACCGCGCTGCAGCTGTGGTTCTTGAGGGAAATGTTAGTCCTCTAGCTTACCTGCTCTTGAATCAAGTCTATTAGCCCTTATATAGCAATCATAAAAAATTGCTCTGGTAGGAAAGTTTGGTGTCACCCCTCCTTAAGATCGATCCATACAATTTCCATTAGATCTACCAACAACTGTGTAGTAGTGATGGCCGAACATTGGCCAGGTCTGTCCGCGAATGGGTAGATCGGATTTAAAAAAAAGAAGTAGGCGGGGAATTTGAGCCGGTTTTTCACTTGGAGACCGGCTTCATGCCCGATCTCGCTGCTTCTGATCCTGCCGGAGGAAGAATAGAGATCTCCTTCTCGCCGGCGAATAGGGCAGGTTTGAACACCCGTACTGCTCGCCGGCGAGAAGGAGGGCGAACATCCATGTTTGCCGCCGAACTGTCCGCCTTGCGGGAAGTTCGGCCATCACTACTGTGTAGTAAAGTGGCCTCCCTGATAGAATGCATAGTGATTGGAAGGTTTAGAAAGATCCTCATACTACATGGTTTTGGTAGAACAAAAGTTGATTGTACAGAGATTGTATGGAAAGATTGTAAGGTGTATGGTAAATGTATTTTTTCACTCCTGTCTTGGTCCATATATCAGTCCTACACATGATGATGCTAGGCTAGGTTACGCAAGATTTCTTTTTTACCTGTTTTGCTTTTTTTGCCTTTTCCACTGCCAGCATATAGTCCCTGACAAAAGTCTTGTTGCTTATCTATTTTGTAGAAACTCCTTCTATTAACCTGACTTTTTATTAATCAGTTGGTTTTAGAAATAGCTCATATAAAAAGCTTAAGCCCTCCCAAATGATGTTTAATGCACTGAAATAAATTAGTTTCACTGAAAAAAGATTTATAAATTAATCAAGACAGAAAGGTTAAATGTGGGCAAGACAAAAGTTTTGTCGCCTATACAGAAAATGAACAACTTTTCTGCAAATTCAAAAATATGTTAGCAAATTAAGTAGTGGTGCTGTGAGATCCAAATTTATTATCTTGTATGACTTCCATGAGTGTGAAGGAGAGCATCCAAGGATTCATACAATTTATTAATAAAGTTATTAGGAATAGCAGAGAAAACAGTCTTGCATGCCTCCCAGAGTTCATCAATATTCTTTGGTTTTGTCTTCCATGCTTCCTCTTTCATCCTACCCCACATATGCTCAATGATGTTCATGACTGGGTTGGCCAATCCTGGAGCATCTTGATCTTCTTCACCTTAAGGAGCTTTGATGTGGAGATGGAAGTATGCGATGGAGCACCATCCTGCTGCAGAATTTTGTGGTTGGGAATATAAGAGGTAGCTAAGATTTCTTGGTATTTTAGACTATTGATGTTGCCTTCCACCCTGCAGATCTCTCACACACCCCCATACTGGATGTAACCCCAGACCACCAAACTTCACTGATTTCTGGGTAAATCTCGGCTCCATGCGGGTTCTAGTAGGTCTCCTGAAAAGTTGCGGTGACTGTGGTGTAATTCAATAGAAGATTTTTCTGAAAAATCCACCTTCTGCCACTTTTCTAGCGTCCATTCTTTTAGCAGGCTGTGGGCCTTGGCAAATGCCACACAGTTTTACAACTGGCTTATGGGCACTGATTCGACCATGGAGGCCATTTTGAGACAGAATCTGACAAACTCTTCTGGTTGACACAGGGACATCAGGTGACCAGGTCTCATGGAGCTCTGCTGCAGTGGAAAATGGGCTGGCCATGGATTTTCAAGCCAACAAACGGTCCTCTCGAGCAGTTGTCTTGCGGGTCTGCCTGACCTGGACTTGTCAAAAACGTCTCTAGTCTCTTCCAATCTTTTTTTAATCCTCTGAACTTGACGCTGAGTCACATTGAAGGTGTCTGCCACATCAGCAGTGGATCTGGTCTTCGGCCTCTTGATAATCAGCACTTTAGTGTCAGGGTGAATCTTAGGCATGTTTTCAGAGGTCTACAAGTTGCAGTTGATGTGAAGGTCTAGTGTACTGGGGTTCTTTTTATACACACCTGAGAGTAATTGATCCATTATTAGGCTAAGTTTACACTGGTGGTTTTTTACCGCCAGGTAAACGACCGTTTAACGTCCGCTGGTCGGTTTTCTGGTTGCCATCCCATAGGACCTCTATGGGGTCCTTAATTAGGCACCCCTGTAATCGCCTGCACTGTTTTGCAGGCGATTACAGGGAGCCGTTTCTCCTGCGGCACAGGTCACAGGTGAAGCTCATATGACAAGGCGACAACACTTATGTCAAGGCAAAAATTGACTCAATGGGCTTTACCAAGCTGTGAATATTAGAATACTTTTTGTCAGTTTTGTTTTGCACTGAAACATTATTACAAAAGCTGTTGGGATTGTAACAAAATCTTGATTAGAAATAGTGATGATCGCGAATATTCGGATTCCGAAGGTAAATTGCGAATATTGCCAATTCGGAAATTCGCGAAAATGTGGAATATATTGCCAAATATTCGCAATTCCGGACATTTTTTTTCCATTACACATGCCTCTCAATGCATGTGAACGAATGGAAAGGCATACTTAACAAAGTTAGGTTAGTTGATGTACTTACAGTAATGACCATCTCCCTCACCTCAGAGTTAAAGTTCCTGCCAACCATTTTTGGAGTTTTCAGCACAGCAGCACTTGTTTAGCTAAGTCAGGATTCAGGTAGCAGGTGAAAACGCTGGAACCGCAAGGTAACCACTAGGCACGTGCACAAACAGTAAAAAACGGGCGCGTGCCCGTCTTACACGCAAATGGCGTACCGGCCATGTTAAACATATATTGTGCGCGCAATATTCGCAACACAAACTGGTGATATTCGCAATTTCCGGATATTGCCGAATGTGAATATTTACCGAATATCTTTCGAATGTCTTTCCAAATATTCCCGGCATGCCGCGAATCCGAATGTTGCCTATGCCGCTCACCACTAATTAGAAATATATTTTAGCGGATCTTCAGGTCAATTTGTACACAGACTTTTGTCAGGGACTGTATTACACAAGCCATTTTGTAAGAGGACAATAAAACCAGAACTATTTTAGAGCTCAAGGCTGTTGCACAGTGATGCCATGACTGGTTGAACTGGCTCAAATTGGTATTTCATGAGCCAGCCACACTACACCACTACATGCACTTTACTGTTTGCCAACTTCCAGCTTAGTAAAACCTGTATGTCCTTTAACATGTACACAAATTGCTCTCTAAAGGGCATGATGCTTGGATGATAAATTATATTCTTAAAGCGCAGAGAAAACAGCAGTATTATGTCGTAATAAACGTATAGTATATAAACGTCTTGTCTAGCACTTAAATCCATATGCAGGAACTGATTTTGGAATTTAGATATTTTTTTTATTATTAACATTTTCTTTACTGATGTCCACTTTTTTCTAACATTATTCATGTGGAAACGTGCATGGTCAAATCATATGAAATGGGTGTTTTTGTGTGTGTATATGTGTGGAGACATATATTTCTCATTGAAGATGAGAAAGATGAACCATTAAGTAGTACAGGTGCATGAGTGCTAGTTTGTTTTTTTCCCTTTTAACCTATGATAACAGCCATCCATCATTATTGTTTACCATTCCTAAAACTGCCCTGAGGGCTGGAGGGTTAAGGATGTGGCTTTGCACTAGGAACACTGCGAAACTAATATTAGTCTCTCCTTATTTTATAAAATGAGTAGAACAAAGGCAAGAATAGTATATTTAAACATAGACTTTAGGGGCTAGACGATCATGCAGGCATATCCACAGGCACTAGAGTACACCCTATCAATTGAAAGCACAGCTTAGCTGTACACATTTCTTTTTTGTAATTCAAATTCATTTTAGTAATAAAATTTTCAAGAAATGTTTTATCAAGAGTAGAAAATATACAAAAAGTTGATAAACAAAAGGAACAATTTTAGCACATCCATTAGCAGCGTACATTAAGCAGTATTACAATAGTAATGAGCAGCACAGGCAATATTCCTTTATGCAAACTATGGCAATTTTTTTGCCTAATATTCTCCAAAAATTTGAGAATTTGTCATCTCCAGTCATTATTACCTTTATTTTGCAAAATATTTTTGCAATCAAAAGTGCCGATATTGACATATTTTCCCAATCAACACTATCACATGCAAACTAATATTGTATTACCTTCCTTGCGCAAATCAGCACATTCACATATTGTGAAGGCAATGCACAGTAGTTCCGGGTACTGATGTAAAAAATCTCGAATATTCATGATTAGGATGATATAGCATATAGAAGTGCCAATATTCGCTATAAAACTTGCGATCAACACTATTCTACAAATAAAGAATCATAATAATTGCCTGATATGGTAAATAACAGATGGGTGAGTACACTGATACAAGCCATGCATTGTTCATTAGTTGTATGCTACTAATTCATGCAATTAGTTGTATGCAACCCTTATTAGTGATATGTCAGTTAACCAAATACATTCTTAATTGCTGGATGTAAGCTACTTACTGTTTGTCTTTTTCTATTTACGTTGGTTCTTCTTTCTCTAATTATTTCTTATGCAGAACCCATCTAACTAAGTTTTATATGTATCCATAAACGTTTGTCATGTTTTATGGTTTAGGGCTAGCCAGAGCCATTCAGGGAACGAGACATGTTGGATAGGGATAACAGGGGGCAGTTGTCAATATTTGGCAACCACCTGCCAAACATCCACACAATAAGTGTAAGACAAACCTGAAATTGCACATGAGAATAAAGCCTAAATGTAGTTTAGTGTTTGATAATTAAAGTAAATATGAACCTGGTGATTTCAAAAAATTTCAAAAACTTTCCAATAAAGATGGTAAATTTTTTCTTCAGTTTCATCTTTTATCAAGGGAGAGCACTCACTTGGTTACATTGTCATATATCACACTTGGAAAGACGTATGACAGTAATATAATTTTTTAAGTTACTGATTATTTTAAATAGCTTTTTAAGTGATTATGAATGATCGAAACTCCTGAGGAAGCAGATAATTTTCAGCATTGTTGAATGGGTTTGTATGCATATAAAATGTTATAATGTGTGATATACCACTGTATTGTTTTCTTATATGTTTTTTTTCTAAATTCAGCTGTAACAGAAACTATGTATTGATATTTATAAAATAAATATATGATATTGTGGAATTCGTTCTCTAAAAAGTCCCAGGATTCAGTCTCCATTTAGGGGGCAGTAGAAAAGGGCTGGTTTAACCCTTCTTCCCTTATATTGTTTTTGTATAGGTAACTTTGTAATTGCAAAGCCCCTGAGCATGTTTATCACCAAAATTGCTGACGAGGTACAGAACAAATTTAAGAACATTACAAAAGAAAATTGTGTTTTTTGCATAAACGTAATAAATACATTTATCAATAGTGTTGATCACGAATATCGCCACTTCAAGAATTCACGGAAATTGATTATATCTTCGTAATTTGTAAATATTCAAGATTTTTTTATTTAAATACCTAGAACTACCATTTTGTACAAATGTACAAGTGCCAATTTGTGCAATGGCGGTAATCTGTGGAAAGTATCATGCATTGTGTTCACAATATGCGCATGTACAAGTGACGATTTGGGTGATTACAATAATCTGTGGAAAGTACCATGCATTGCATTCGCAATATGCGCTGAAGGTAATAATGACTGGAGATCGCAAGTTCTCGAATTTTCCAATCTACTGTGAATATTAGGCAATTTGTTTTTTATATTTTGCGAATACAAATATTGCCTATACTGCTCATCACTATTTATCAAGCTGAAATGTAACCTAACTTTGACCTTAACCTCCCTAGCGCTCTTGTGAGGTCCAGATTTCTGTACTAAAAGCGCACCATAGACTTTAATTTAATTTTTTTTATGTTGTAGGCCTGTAACTTCCCAAAATATGTCCGTACAAGGGTCTAATAGACATCCTGCATATAATAATTTGAATGATAAAATCTCTTAAACACTTATTTATAGTACGTATTTATATTTTGTGTATAATAAAAAAAATTATTCATTTGCAAATGTGTTTTGTGTTTTTTTTTAATCTTTGAATTGTATTGTATACAGTTATCTCGGTAAACAGTTATTGCAATTCCCTTTGGCCTCTTCTCTCCCCTGGTGTGGTGGACCTGGTGATCACACCAGGAGAGAGAGGGTTAACTTCAATGGTACATTTGCGCTGCCGGGGCTTTGATCTTCTCTGGACGGCCCCATCTCATCCAGTGCAGTACTGACAGGACAGCGCTGGACAAGATGGGGCCATCAGGAATGCCAGGGGAGTTAATATTCAAAAGCTGCATGTGCTAGAACAATCCTTTTTTTTCAACAATTTAGTTTCTCCAGCAATTCTGATGTTGATACCTTGTTTATGGGCTTCGCAATGAACTCAAAAATAAACTAATCCACATTTTATGACCATTTCTACCTGCCAATAATGTCTGTTGCCGGGGGTATATAGTACAAATTGTCCCTTAGTGCATCAACTTGACAAAAAGGACAACGAATAGCTACAAAAAGGAAAAAAAAGAAGCTAAGGTAAAGGACAAAAAAATAGCAGTCAGCTTGATGGACACATTGATAAACAAAGCTGCTCTGGCAATAGGCTAACAAGATAATGAGAAGGATGCCTTTGCTTTTACACCAGCCAGTGAAATGAGACATATGGACAAATAGCAGAAGATACCATGGAACAATTCATGGGAGAACAAGTGCACAAAGTTCTATGCAATAAAAACACAGACAATACAAGGATTATGTACTTTATCCCCGTAATCTCCTTAACTCAACAAAATAACTTCTATGAAAACATTCAAACATATGTATGTACAGTATATGCATGAGACCTCCTGTTTCAGGCAACACCCGTGACCATTAAAACAAAAGAAAGGGAAACCAATGGGAAGACCTTCTTACTGACAAGGACAATTTACGGCAATACTTACAATACAAGCAAAATGACATTGGAACAAAATATAAGGGACACAAATAGCAAATTCTAACAGAGGTTCCAACCTCCCTATCCTTAGTCTACAACCGATAAAACTGTTGGTATATTTCTAGTTTAAATGTTTTCTAATTGTGCATATATTCTTTTTATATTCTATAGACTTCTACATGTAAATATTTAGATTTTCTATAAGAATACTTATTGTATTTATTTAGTTTAAAACATTAATTTCCAAACACAGTCCCTTTTCCATATTTCCTTTCTGTTTGAGATATAGGGAGAAGGACTGGGTGAATACAGAGAATGGCTTAGCATAGTCATTCCAGGGATAGAAATTGTGTTATTTTCAAAAATGTATTTATACAAACAGCAAATAAAAACTTGTTCTACAATCAGACCTTTACCTTCCCTATTTCTCATATCTTATAACTCTCCGGCACTTTTCTTTTCTATAGTACTCCAGGCTGTTGTCTGTATGCAGAAGGTCCTGGTTTACAATGGAGAGCTATAGGCCCTGCATTGTATGGGATGATGGTAGGGATGGTCTAGATTAGGGATCAGAATCAATAAAAAGAGACATTGTTCTCCCTTTTTCACTCAAGAAAAATAATCTGGAGCTACAAAACATAACATATTCATACTTGCACGCCTTCTCCATTACTGCACAGCGCAGTGCATACATGTCTGCACCTGAAAATGTGTGCAGTATGTACCCTGCAACATTTGCTTTAGTGCTAACACATGCTTTGCCCATTAACAACACAGTGTGTATAGTGTAAATATAGAGTAGTGTATAGAGAGAAACTAGATATAAAACTAGATATAAAAGGTGGCCATCTTGCCCTCATTTCATATTGTTCCTGCTCCCTGACACATGTTGTGCATTTATTTTCTAGTTGCTACATGTCCCCTTTAGAGCCCCAAACTCCTTCTCTTAGTGTTGCTGACAAGCTTACAGCATCATCAAGTCCTGGGGTGCTGGAACACTCAGGTCTGTCCCCTGCAGTTGTCACTGTCAGTCCCAGGATGGGGTGGGTGGGTGTATGAAAACAAGGAGCCGCAACTGCTTCTTCAGCAGGCAGCCAACTTCTTTAAGCCTGCTCTCTTCCTTCCAGTGTGTATGCACTGACGGGAGGGAGGAAGCTTTCAGTTAGCCAGGGAGCCACAACAAGGATGCTAATGAGTTGCATGCTGCAGAGTTTCAGGAAATTTTAATTTAGGATTACTCAGAGGTATAAAGTGAGAGCCTCATACAATATCATATTTTACATCAAAAGTTTAAAGCTATCCAGTCTCCAGGAGAGAAAAGCTGGTGAAGTGAACATTCTAGACACTAGAGCAGTTGGTTGGAAGAAAATTAATTTGGAGAGTCCGTAGCAAACAATAAGCCCTCATACACATCTAAAATTGTTTCATCACATCTGATTTACCATCAAACTAGTAGCATTGTAATGTTTATTCATGATGTTATGTCAGTTAGTTATTTGCAAAATCCCTGAACATGGTATAATCAAATCAAATTGCTGGAGGAAGGGTTTTGGGAACATTTGAATAAAAAGGTATTGCTCTAGCACAGGGGTTTTCAACCTTTTTTTCAACCCCGGAAGAGATATTGCGAAGTGTCACTTCCTGCATTTGGAAAGCGGAAGTGGTGGTGTAGAGTGTTACTTTCACATTCCAAATACCAGAAGTGACACTCCGCTACATCACTTCCAATCAGGTAAGTGTAATGTCCCCTCACTTATATTTTTACACCCTACACATCATTAGCACAAGTAGAAGGAGGTGCATTACTCTCCCTTCTAACTTTCCACCCTGCTTGTGGGTATCAGCTCTGATGCTTTCATTGAGCTTGGCGACCCCTGTAAAATGGTTGTTTAACCCCCAAGGGGGTCCCAACCCACAGGTTGAGAACGACTGTTCTAGCATATTTAGTTTTTCAAAACGTTCAAAGTCAAAATTTCATTTTCATTTTATTTTTTGTTATTTTTGTGTTAGCTATACTTTTTTTTGTAGTATAACCTCAACCCTTCTCTACATCTGCAGCAAGTTTAGTGATTATATCATGCTCATGGTCTTTGCAATTAAATAAAAAAAATTTACTACTTCGAATGAAAAAAAAACAAAAAACATTCGACCATCTTTATTTCAATAGATTATATAAAGTAACCACATAAAAATAAATTGCTGACATTTTGGTTCTCTTTGCCTAACATGGCAAATCAAATTAGGTATCTAGGCTGCAGAGAAAAGGTATGGAAGATTTGTATTCAGTTTTTGTAAACTTAGCTCTTAGATATACATTTGCAAATGCCATGTAAATAATATACACTGTATATTTATTTAGTTTGAGCTCTGTTGATTATTTAAATATTGGCAAACCTTTTGACTTTAAAATTAGTTCTGCCTTCTCGCCTTGATGTGGCAACAGCAAAAATAGTAAGCAAGTAATTTTGGCGTGATAAAAACCAAAGGGCCCCTATGTTTGTATTCTTCTGTGTGGACATGCCTGGACAGACATAACTGAAAACAATTTGCAGGTTCATAGGAGCAGGTGTAAGTTCTTAAGACAAAACTGCTCTCCATTATTACCATTAATCATAGTTGTATGTCCTACGTCATAAGATCAATTACTGCATTCTATGTGTCATCTCACAATCATCTTAGGGTAGAAATGAATTTTTACTGTTTCTGTTACTTCTTTTAAAGATCACTTTAAACTCTTATAAACAGTATTTAAAAATCTAAGGGGCATAAATAATTAAGCAGGGTGCAGGATATTCGAGCCGTCCGATGTACCCTGCAGCAGCGTGATGAAGTGGGTAGACACAGCTCTGCTCTCCCCAGCTCAGCTGATCCTGCGCCTGGAGGCCCGCGGTCTCTAGGCAAAACATCGGACATCGGCCGCATTTATGGTCATGTCCGATATGGCTGTTTTCCCGCTCGAAAACAGCGATGGGCGCATATTATATGGGCCAGATAGATGGCCATGAGCGTGCACAGCGCTCTAAGCGGCCATCGATTTGTCCCATATCTTAGCGTCTGTACCCTGCTTTAGGGTCATGTATGGACATGGGCCTCATGTTGGCAAGATGGACATGATTGATTGTGGTGGTCACCTCATTCCTGCTGTAGGATAAAGCACAATTGTCCTTTAATGTGTCCTTTTATGTCTGCAGTTGCCCTTACTGTTAGCCACTGTCCATGGACTTGTCATACTATTGGTTTTTTTTTTACTTTATTTGTTTGCACATCTAGACCACTCCATTATCACATATCCTAGTTATTCCAATGGGTACAGCTTTGCCTGCCTACTGCTCCAACGTGCATTATGCAGGTCTGGCTCTCTCTGGCACCTTCTATACAACTTGTTCAACATAACTTGAGGTACCTTTTCCATAACTGAAGTTTTCACAAGTTTTTTTAAACTAGACAAATAGAAAATCCTTTAGACGCTGGTGTCAATGTATCATCCACTCCTTTTCATTACAAGTTATTTGTTATGTATAATTTCAGATATTCTGAATGGTATCTCAGTAATGACATGCATAGTTCCCTGGGTCCTCTGAAGGTAATATGTAGTATTTATTTTGCCCTATTTGTTTATAATTTCTTCCCCCTTCCTTTTTTCCTTTTTGTTTTATTATAACAGTACAGATTTTTCCATATCCCATGGGTATGCTAGGTTCTAATTATACTTGTTTTTTATGAAAACGTGGATTTGTATTCACAACTTGGACTTGTATTCACAACTACACTTTTGCATCCTTTACCTCCATACAAATGTTTTCATTTTTACTATTTCTATATATTGTTTGTACCATACTGTAAAGAATAGAAAAAAAATTTAAATGAAGAAGATATTGTCAGTCTATTGTAAATTAATTGTACCCAAAATTACATTTTATGGGGAATACATTTTAGAAACATAGAGCAATTTTGTGGTGTGAAAGCTCTTGCAATGTCTTGCACTGTTAAGCTAGCCATACAAGTATAGATTCCTGTGCGTTCAGCCCTGCTTTCAGTGGTTTTGCTGAACATAGGGGAATGGCGATGTGCGCCACTCATCACATCAATTCCCTTACCATACTTTGGATGGAGACCGGTAGGGAATTTGGCAGACATCTGAATTTCCCTGTAGTTATGTCGGGGTAAATTTTATCAGCTGAGAAACGCACCCCATGATAGCTCAGGCAAAACACCCAGGAGATTAATAGGACTTAAGAATTATCCACAAAACCATGGGTATCAAACTCTGTCCCAGTGGCCAAAGCTTGCATGTAATTACATTTGGACTGCAAGATTAAAAAAAAAAATATTCAAGAAATTAATGCTACAGATGTGTCTTTTATTTGACATTTTATATCACATATGATTGTGGGTTTAAGCTTTGCTTGTTCCAAAATAAATATTAAAGAAAAAGTTTGTGAAGAAAAGGTGATTCGTATATATGATGAAATGGAAAAAAAAATCCATGAATTGCAGATCAATTGTTCGAAAAACAAATTTTTTATTTAGAAAAATGTCTTCAGTTGTTGACAATTTTTCAATAAATATCAAGGTTGACCATAAATTTGATTTTGACCCAGAGTGTATTTTTACTTTGATACTCTTGACACTCTTGCTCTAGATCAGTGGTGAGTTGATATGGAGGGCCACAAGTGCGGCCCCCTGCATTACTAAAGGCCCGCACATAACATCGATACAGACCCTCTCCCCAGTTGAAATATCTCAGCAGCTTGTGGGACCAGATCCTGACAGGCAGTCAAAACCTGACAGCACCTGGCCCCCTCCTGACCTG
>CM070033.1:102503645-102532389 GCA_036250615.1 Ptychadena robeensis | reverse complement strand
GGGGTCAATCGGTCAAGGTGGGCTGCACTCGATTCCTCGTCGATGGATCGGCGTGCATGCGCCCAGTGATCGATCGGCCAGGAATCGTGTGGGAAATCGGCCTGTGTATGGCCACCTTTAGGTTTTTCGGGCCGCATGTGGAGGACCAAGGGGGGACCGAACAATGCCCAAAGGGTTCGCATGTGGCCCCTGGGCCGCAGGTTGTGCACCTAGGCTCTAGATGGTTAGCATGATAAGCTTCTCCCCATTATTTCTTTTACTTTTCATATTGGTTGTACCTTAGCATTGCATTGATAAAACCTTTATCTGTACTTTTTGCCAATTATGTCTAGATTATGGATACATGCATGGCTAGTTGCTCCTGTTGCATGGATATTAACCTAAGGGCTTTATTCACACATACAATTTCCAGACTGTTGACAGTCCACAGCAGGAAAGTGCCTGACTCTCTGTGTGCGTGTCAATTATGAGCATTAATGCAAAGGAAATGTGGAAACATCTCTGAATTCTTTTACCTTGGTGGGTACACCAACAATAGGTACATTCCTCAGCCATCTGCTGAATATCACTGGGTACTGCAACACAGGCATGTCTAGCATGCCTAACATGTCACCAGTAAAAAATACTCCTCAATGCACATCTAAGCAGAATATTCATACAGAATACTAGATATTGTATATGTGACTAAAGAGAGGATCATCTAACCTAGCCAACCAACCTGTACTGCAATCACAGATCACTAGGAAAATATGCAGTAACAAGAGCCACTGTTTAAGTGAACATTGTTTTAATAAAAATAAACATGTGTACATAACTGAGAAAAGCATGAAAACCATACACAAACAGAGAGGATGCACAGACCTAAGGTAAACAAATGCAGATGAAAACACGCTGTTGTATATCAAGATAAGAAAGTGGCAGTAAATAATATGAAAATTAGACTCATATTTGATTCATGTTAAACAAATGTCTATATGTATTACATTTAACTAAAGTAGAGAAAATATAAAAATAAGAGAGAGAGGGGCAGTATTGGAATGTACATATTCATTATTTATTCCACTGAAGCTTCTTAATAATCTTAAAACCCATGGACAGAGCATAAAAAATAGCCAATCATCAAGGAAAACAGTGGCTGTCATATGGACATACTGTTCTCCCCAATAAAAATTCAAAATATAGTGCCCCCTGGGTACAGTGAGGGTAAGGCTCCATTGAGGCAGTTTGGGAGCTGATGTGGCACGGTATTTCAGCCACGAAAAAAAATACATGGTTTAGCGCAAAATTTTTTACTTGCTGCACTGCACCACAGCTAGGGATAAAAACCAAATATACATATGCAACAGGGAAACATACGCCTCACATAGACACATGATTAATTTTCCCGGAAATGCATATTGTGTACTACCATAATTTCATTGGTATTACACAATGTGGTATTACACAATGAAAATTATTCTCTATATGAATCTTGTAGTGCACCAGATTTGAAAGGGACAAGTTCAAAGGCAATCATTGTGAAATAGGATATACTGGAAGTAATATGGAAGAAAGATAGCCATAAGATAGCCATACACGGGTTGATTTTTGCACGATCGTTCATTGATTTGATCATCTTGATTGTGACACCACACAGGGTGATAGGTTTATAACCAATTGATTCCTTTCCTGAGTGCATCCTCCATAGTACAACCAGATACAAATTGATCAAAATACCTAGAGAAGCCGTCAGATTCCTGTAAGATCAACTGAAATTTACCAA
Source organism: Ptychadena robeensis (assembly GCA_036250615.1). Taxonomy (NCBI): domain Eukaryota; kingdom Metazoa; phylum Chordata; class Amphibia; order Anura; family Ptychadenidae; genus Ptychadena; species Ptychadena robeensis. The sequence continues at coordinate 102,530,627 of CM070033.1, read as the reverse complement.
TATGTCAAATTGCCTTTCAATCGATTTTGTGTTAGATATTGATCACTTTGGGTCAAAAGTTCCATGTGGGAAGAAATCGATTCCAGTTTGGTCAACATCAATGGATCAGTTTTTTAGTCGATCTAACAGAAATATCGAACTGTTTATGGCTACATATAGTTTAAGTACATGGGGACAGTCATTGTTAGTGAGTTGGTGGAAGGCCACTAGGTGAATGTAGAACAGGTGCATATATAACTGTTGGAGAATAGCATACAATGCCCTCAAATTACAACTGGCATATTAATTTGAACATTTGTATAACCGCGTAAAATAAAAACTTTTCTTTAACCTCCCTAGCGGTTGAGTCAAACCCAGTGCGTCTGCTTCTTGGGTTCGTCCCAACCGCTACAGGAGCAGGGATCTGGAAGACCCGATATACCGCTGCAAAGCTGCAGCATTTCTCTATATCATCACAGCATTTATGGGGTTCAGGGGGGTTCTGAGCCATAGACCTCCATTTTAACCTCCACGCTGGTGATGTGGACAGGGGCGGGGGGGGGCAGGAAATTTATTCTATGTACTATGTACTCTGCTGCAATCGCCCATACCACGCTGATAAAAATGGTGCGGTACGGTCCTTCATTAGCATATTGATAGATATAAGGGTGTTTGATGTTAATGCAGGCTTTGAAACTAATAAAACCAAAAAAAGAATCTAAGTAGTTGCAGCTGAATCGATCAGAGAATAATCCTAGGATAACCCAGCAGGTGAATACTTTCATACTGGATGCTGTCTGCTGCTTTGAGAAGACTGCAAGGTTTCTGGAGCCAGATCAGGGAATCTTTTGTATAGTGGTCCCTTTGTTACAGTCATCTGCCCCAGACTCTCATCCTCTCCTTATGATGAAGTCCAAATTTACATTTCAGGACTTAACCTTGATACCTTTTAAGTCTATCATTTTAAATCCAACAGCCAACATTATTGCATTCATCTTAAAAACCCACAGTGGATGTTCTAATTATGTGTCTTAATGAAGTGCATAATAATTGGCCATTAAAAAGAGAGGTTTGTTTACATCATTCTGTCCATATACAACTTTTATTTACATTAAAGCATCCTGGAGGTGTAAGAGACTGCATTATGTTCAGCAGTTTCAGGGTTGGGCACACTGAAACTGCATGTTGTGCTTAGAGTGTGCCCATTGATTTTACATTAAGTAAAGGGAATCTGTCTTCAAGCAAGGAGCGCTTGGCAGTTCAGTCATGTAAGTCTGTCAATGCTTAGGTTATCATAAAATATTGAATTAATTCAGGGTGCAGCCCTTTTAAATAAAGACCTACTCTATACAGACAAACTGTAAGAATCAAAAGCTTTATAATCTGCAATAAACTCTACAAGAGGCTTTCTTAAAACATATAAAATGGCTGGCATTGTTAGGGTTTTCAAAAAGTTTTAATCAATTCCAGTTAAATAGCTTCTATGCTTTGATCAATTTAGAGAAAGTGTGTCGAATAGGAAAGTCAGAAAAAAAAAAGAATTACGCATTAATATAACCTACATAGATGTTATTAATCCATGACCCAAAGTAGCCTTTCCAGGATCCTCTACGGCAATTTGGAAGAGGTTTCTAACAACATGTCAGTATTTATTCCTCTTATGTTACATTTTTGGTAAAATAGTCTTCAACACAATCTGTCTTTGTACATAGTCTTTGTAAATAGATAAATATGTAAGGATTTTGAACAGAAAAGGCTAAAAAGGAAGGTTTATCATATTTTGCAGTAAAACAATCCAATGCTCTGTCAGCTCTTACCATCATTAACTACTAAAGATATGACAGTCCTGTACAAATGGAGTAAGTGTAGACAGCTTATTTACACGCTATAGGTCGTCTGATAGGAATTTCATGGTGGGCATTCGCTAAATGCGTTCACCCAAGCACTCGCACCCAGGGGCAGCCAATCTCTTTCCGGGCTCCCGCGGTTTGTCAGCTGCCCAAAAAGCAACCATGTAAATATAATAAGCATTGGTATTTTCTATATCTGTGTTAATGTTAACTGTTATGCAGGTTTGGACTATGTTGGTGCTGCAACCTCTGTAATGCTGTATAGCTTTCCCGGTAAAATATGGGGGCATGGTGAAAATGACAAGGAACAAGATTTGTTTTTCACATATTGCAACAAGCATCTCTTTCTACGTTCAGATTGCTACTACTTCAATATATGTGTGTAAGAATGTATCTAGTATGGTGCTAATGCTATACCTCTTCCTAATCCCTAATTCTGTACAGACTAGCTTCTCTATAGATTCAGTGGGGAAGAGTGAATTATTTGTGAGCAATGGTATTATGGAACAGACCCTAGAATTTAAAAAATCTTTATAAAGCTTAAAAATTACCTGCCCTTAAATGTAACTGTACCCTTATTTTAATTCCTTATATAAATAACATCTTACCCTCTAGCATCTTACTCTTAAACTAATTCTGAATTTACCCTTTAACCTAACATTAACATCTAACCCTTAACCTCATTCCCTGATGTGCAAAGGGATTCCTCTGCAGCAATATTCAAGCTTTCAAGAAGAAGAATTTCAGCATGTGGAGAAGGTATTTACTTACCCGGTAAGGTGGAATACCTTCCGTAGCCAGCATTGGCCTTATTTTAATAAATGACCTTATAATGACAGAATCACTTTAAACCTAAGTCTGACACTATACCAATAAATCATAAATAAGTCTCCATTACTACATGGAGCTCACATAATTGGTGTTGAAGGGCCCAAGCCCAAACTGCCCTCATCTGTTTTAAAGATTCATATTAAAAAAAATAATAATAATACAATTGAAAAAAGTGTAAGATGAAGTAATATAGGATTTCTCTCACCCAGTGTTACTACACGTTTTACAAGCAATACTTGATAATTTGTTGCAATTATCAATTAGTACTTTGAGGGCTACAGTTTTGGTCTTTGAAAACCAGAAAATTATTTGAGAATAATTGCTGTTACTGTGATAACCTAAAAAGCCATTCAAGTTCCAGATATTTTAAAACAATAAGAAGGTAGAAATGCATGGTCACACACAATTAATGGGTTTTATATGAGCTTTAGTCAGTTAGACAATGTGACATGAGCAATAAGGGTATACAGAGTGCTCAGAATCCCTAGTAACCAATAACAAATAACCTTTACCTTAGATCAATACAAAAAGTTGACATGCATTTCAGTGTCACCGTTATGTCACCTTATGCTTTACTGACTAGGCTCAAAAAGTATTATTTTACCCATATGTCCATCAATACATGTCATTGTTTCTGTTATTTTTTTCTTGCTGCAAAATATTGTTTCTAATATTGAATCTAATATTTCAGAAGCACCATTTACTCCTATTTAAACATAGCTCCACTCAAAGCACTGTAAACTAATAAAGTGCTTTAAGTGATAATAAAGTATCAATGATTTAATACTTCTCGTGAATAGTAGTTATTCATCTGTAACTGCTGTATGGTATGTCATCTGCTTTTCAGTGACATAAATTCTCAGGTAGACCTGAGAATTTCTCCAAGGTGGACATATAAAAGCCATAAAACATCAGAGACAGTCTGTAACCCAAAATGTCACTGCAAAGCGTCACCACCATTGCTTAAGGGCTAGTTCTCATTAAAGTTGTAGACCACAGAAGGGTAAGCACAGTTATCATTGTGGCTGTAATCTGTCAATTTCAATGACAATGGGTTAAGCGTATGTTTGTGTTAATGTGATGGGGAGAGTTTGTAGTCTCCATGGGTGAGAATTTTCCAGCTAGCACTGTTCCCAAGCAGACTCAAAAAGAGGAGGGATTGTTGTGGTTTATAACATTAGCACAGTAAACAATGTAAAAATGGTGCCCAGTGATCGAAACACAGATAAAAAAAGCTGTTTGTAGTGTTAATCCTCCAAGAAGCAAAATTATATTATTTATTGGTTGGTAAAAAAAAGTTTTTGTAATGATGACTTCAATACAGTAAATGAATAAATAAAACAAAATATAGCATTGAGTATGACCATATGCAATAGAATTCAAAAGCATTTGGAATACTATAAAGCACCATTATAATGAAGAGATCTAAGATAAGGTTATGTATGCATTTTGTAACTGTACATATGAAAATATATAAAAAAGGGTGCTAAGGACTGGTGCCCTGGTATTTATTAACGTTAATTTTTGATTGTAGTACCATCATTAAACCAACAGCAGACATGAGCCTTGTCCAGATATAAGAAAACTCTCATAGGGAATAATACATTGTGATCGTTCCCAGATATATAAATACTGTACAGAAACTGCTCATTCAGCTATATGATGGGGGTATTGGGCTACACCCGGCTGCGCCTTCCCCCATGGGAAACATCAAGCATTGGGCAGGTTGGTCATTACCCAAAAATTTTATGACTGTTGGTAAAATCTCTAAAGACGCTACATTTTCCCACAATATCAATGATATTGTGATAGATTATCTCATGCCTGTCATCTATAAAGAGCCAATTCTCAATAAAGTACCTCAGGAACTCTAAATGGTTCTTATTCTGAGAAGAGCTCAGGGCATTATATATAACCTTCTGAGATTTTCTCTTCCTGTAAAATTCATAGAGATTACAACCTTATAAACCATAGAGAATGTCAATCTCACAATGTTTATGGACAATAGTTACATAACTTAAGACATTGCCACTGAGTTGCGCTTCTTGAATAACTGTTCCAGATCCAAAGTTAAGGCCCCCATACACTCCCCGATTTTCCGTCCGATCGATTAAAAACAATCGATTTTTTGCATCGGTCTTCCGAAAATTGGTCAATGCCCACATGGTTCGGCCGAGTAACTTCGATCGAACTTTTGGGAATAATCGGTCAGAATGTGATCGGACATGTTGGAAAATTTTTCTCGATCGAATCTAAATTGTAATCGGCTACTATTTCTTATGACCCGACCAATTTAGGTCCGATCTAACTAATTATCATACTTTTACTTCATGTTTCAAACATTGTGGTGTGTGTAGAATCATCTGCTAGGTTGTGCTAGGATGTATATATGTTTTAACATTCTCCTGTATTTCTCTTTTATATTTTATTCATGTGAACTAAACTGAAGTTGACACCCTGTTTCCCCTATGATTAGCCATCCCCATCAAAGGCACCCCCAGATTTTTTTCACAAAAATTCTAAATAGGCCCCCCCCCCCCCCCCCCCCACCCCCAGAACAGACACCCACAGATACCTGGCCCTGGCCAAAACTCCCATTCGGTTTGTACAACTGTGTGCCTCAAGCTGCTGATCCCTGCCATAACCCTTCCACTTCCGATCAAACATAAAATCACGTAAATCAAATTTACAGCAAATTAATAATTTCAAATTTAAAAAGCAAATGACAAGTAATGCCATTGATGTTTTGCCACTAATTTAAAATCAACAGACTTTGGCATATGGCCATTTGGTGGGATAAATAGGTTAAAGAGAAAAAGGTGTACTTAATTATTAAGGGCACATGAAAGAAGACTGGAGTTATCATTATGTTTTAAAAAATTAAGTACACTTTTTGTCAGGATAAAAAACTGTACTTTCCAAGTATAAATTATTTTACTCGATCCTATATCTATGGCTTTAGTTGTGGAAAAACAAATGCATATATTAATATATTTGACCAGTTATAGTTGCTATTGCACAGGCATTAGCACCTTGTAGAAACAATAATGGGAATGTCCAGCAGCATCATGCTGAGTTACTGGAGACGTGGAGGGATAACGTTAAAAAGGGAGGGAAATCATCCCCAGACATGAGGAGGGGGTGGTAAGGGAATTGGAGGGATTGCCATCGAAAGAGTGGGAAACTGAAAGGAATCAAAATAGATGGGGTGTGTAGACAGAAGAGTGGGGAATTAAAAGAGAGGGAGGGAAGGGTGGAGAATGGGAGGGAGGCTCATTGAACAGTAAATGTGTATACTGTAAAGGAATGTAAAATACTTAACCCTTTGGTTTTCCACTAGCATCAAAGATTGGAAAGATCATTATCTGTTTCTATAAACTTCTGACATTTCCCGCACCTGATATCTCTGTAGAAAATAGGACGTGATAGCAGATAATAACTGCAATGACTGAGCGACACTTAAGTGCAGAGATGAACCATCAGTGATAAAACCAGACTGCACTATATAATTCCCTTATTAGTCCTGTGACCAGAAGATAACCTACAGATATTCATCTTAATTCTCTCATTGATAGTACACCAATACACCTGTTATGAAACATAGGTAGAGTACATGTGTTAAGATCAACTGCCAATTTTCCATTCAACTGATTTTTTTCCAATTTAAGAAGAGATTGGAAGTCCAAAAGCAGTGTATGATTTTTCTCCTTTGAAACTCGAATTCCAATCCCACTTTAATATATTGTTCTTACACACACCACAACTTCGAATCGGATTTTACGAATGTTGAATGTTCCTTTATATTTTTGCGAAATTACACAAACTCGAATATACCATATGCCGCTCAACACTAGTGCTGAATAATCTGTTGGCTGCAAGAGTTACTTCATGTTTTATTTTGTATCTGACTTTTTGGGGGTTGATCAGAAGTTAAATTATTCTATGTGTACCCAACCCTAGAAGCCTATGTGTGTAAACCCTTCACTGAAAAAGTTGATAATTTTGTTGTTTATGATCTATCACTGCCTTCTCTGCATTTCTCATAAATCATTTAAAAAAATTACAGGTAAAAACTTAATATAAACCTTAGTAAAATGTAAAAAAATTATATTTCCCTGTAATGTTATATTGTGACATCACAGGTAGATACAACGAAGCATAAAATTAGTACAAAAAAGGGAAGAAAAAAACATGTATATGTTGTGCACTTATTTAACAGGCGATTTGGATCCCGGAATGATTGAGAATGGCCATTAGCTGGAATTGGTTCCTAATGACAGTTGACATTGTAGACAGTAGATCTTCAAACAGTCGGTGACCTCCCTCAGCTATACCTGAGGCTGTTAGTTACCAAGATTCAGCCATTATCATGTCACAATAGCCCCGTCCACAGTATGTAATTACTGTAATGATGGCTCTCAGTGGCTACAAAAAAAGGGTAAAGCTCTAATATAGATAGTCAAAATGTATAGAGTATTGGCGACTGGTCACTATTATATATATCTACTCTTTAATCTTTGTGTGAAATACAGCATTTTTAAGACGTTTCTTTCAGTAATAAAGTAAATTTCAGTGCCTTTACATGTAAACTCTTTTTGTACTTTAATATATAGTTTTATGTTTATCTGTGGATATACAATGCCACTTAAAAAACATTCAAGAAAATATCACATAACACAAGGCTTTTATCACAAAGTGTTTAATGTCTCACTAAAATATCTTATGACAAAATAAGAAGACATTTTGTTAATTTTGCTTGGTCGGCAGATGGCTCACATCTTGTGTTCAGCACACAGTTTAATCTTTTCCAATTCAAAACGGGTGATTATTTAATATCTATGAGTCCAGGATACAAGCACCTGTGGTCCACTCTTGCACTTGGGTAAAAATGTTATGTATTTGAATCTAACACTCAGTCACTTCTTCCACTTTGGATTAGTAGTAGAAGAAGAGTGGAAATGGTTTGAACATGCTATCATCACCAAAAAAAAAAGTTTTGTTTTAGCATGTCTAGTTTTTGCAATTAAGTTCAAAGTCAAAGTCGAAATTAAAATTTTCGAAATGTTGACTTGACTCTGAACTTAATTTATGCACAAACTATTTTTTGTAGTATACCCCCAACCCTTCTCTACATCTCCAGCAAGTTTAGTGATGATGCCATGCTCAGGAGCTTTGCAATTAACTTGAAATTTTTGAAATTCGACCATCTCTAATTAGGAGACACTTTCATGTACAGGGGTCTGGCACACCAAAACCTGTTATGCACTTTAATCAAGTAACAATTTAAAGTCTATGAGTCCAGTACACAACTCCATCCGTCTAATTTGGATTACAAGTCATTTTCATGTACAGGGGTCTAACACATAAGCACCTGTTATCCTCTTTCAATTGGGTAATGATTTTATGTGCTATCATTCCAGTACACAGCTCATTCTTGTTAATTTTGGATTAGGAGACACTTTTATGTACATAGTCTAAAGTTACCCATACACAGATAGACTCCAATGCGTTCCACCAGCGACTGATCACAGTGGGGTGACGTTACCACACTGCTTTCAGTCGTACACCAAACACACAATGATCTCGATGTGTGCCACTCACACATGGATAGCGATCGACCAGAAAAGAACTGTCAAAGCAGATCGGTGTGTGACCATTTTGCCTCCATTTTGCAACCCCCGAGTGAGAAGAATGATGAACGCGCACAGTAGCCGATCGTCTGCAAAATCACCTACGAATGAACATGTGTATGGGGGCCGTAACACACAACTGTTGTCCATTTTCCTGTTCCTAACTCTTCTTCTGGAATCCTCTTCCAGAAAAGTGTTCCTCCATTCTCCTCATTTCTACAATGGCATAAACAGAAATGTGCAAGCTTGATTATCATTATAGGTACCTTTTAACCACATATGTTCTGGATAGTGGCCAGTTTAATCAATCTTCTTTCTATGTGCATAACTATTAGGTAATAAGATGGAATGTACACCAAAAGTAGATTCAGAAACAATTCTTACACAACTGTGCAACACTGAATTTATTTCTGGCGCTGTGACCAAATAGTACTTTTGAAGGAGTGCTATAGAATGAATATACCATCACAACTATAATTGCATATGATAAACCATACATAAGCTGAGAATTATAGGGAATTCATCTGATCGAGTGTAGTCATGAGAAAAAAAATATATGGTTGCAATTGGGGCATATTCAGTGCAATTTGTATTATATTATTATTATCATTTTTATTTTTAAAGCATCTGATGTTGGTTTTATGTCATCTTTTGCAGGCTTTGTTATTTCTCATCTAAACCTCTGTATGGTTGTCTAATGGAGTACTTTAGTAGGGAACCATGCAGAAGAAAAGAAGACATTTTACATATATGACCTGTATGGGTACCCAACACAGGTCTACACAGTAGTACCAAATAGGACCAAGATGATTAGAATACAAAAGAGCTCTTTTAATCATTTAAAGATTTTAAGTTATGTGATGGCAATAGGGGTAGTTGTAATGAACAAAGTAGTTGAGGGCAAAATTATATTTGTAGCAAATTCTAGCTGCCTTAGTTTGCCTCTAGTTTGCCTTGTTTGGACAGAAAAAGAAATATTGCATGAGCAGTGGATGGTCAATGTAAAAAGAGTGTCTCTTCACGCTATGCAGATCGGTCTTATAAAAAAATTAACCATAAATATTGTTAACAATTGTGATTCAGCAAAATGTAAAGACTCTGTAAAAATAATCTGCTGTTAGTCCAAACATAATCCCTTTCAGACCACCCAATAAACTCAAAATACATGTAGGCAATACAATAAAATGTAAACTTTATTTTATTATGTTAAATGCTTCTTTAGGAGGTTGACTAAATGCTTGGGAGATGCTTGTGAAGGTAAATATTTTTGCAATCACAAGTCGATGTGATGGCGATTGTAAGTATAGATTGGTGTTATGTGCATCTGTCAACATGTGTATCAGATTGTTTGATCAAGACTGTGTTTGCAAATCCCACTGAGAACTGGTGGGTTGAATAGCTAATATGAAGTTTTCACAGCATGTCTCTGCTTGTACGTTCCACAGAAACTCATCCATCCCAAGATAACCCATCTGCATGCTGACTCACAGACTCTGCCCTTCTCTGTTGCTTCTACACAGCCTTTATGTCCTCATACTGTGCTACCTAATGTCATTCCATCCATATTGCACAAAGATTAGGTATCTAGTTTTGTCACTACTGCACTGCTTCCGTGCATGTTACCTTTAATCACTTTCCTAGAGCATGATTGTGCTTAAGGTATAAAGAAATCCACTGCAAAGTTTAATTTTATTCACAGAGGCCCCATTTACTGATGTGCCTTGGGCAGTTATTACTCCAGACTGTGTTGAAAACAGAATTTATTTTCCTTTCAAACCCCCTTTGCAGTATTGACACATCTGACTGGTTGTTTAGGGCAACACAGATCTCATAAATATAGAAAGACGGCAAAAAAGTGGTCCAATCAGATTACCCTTTTTTAGAACTAGAATCCTGCTTGTCCCCAGACTGTTTAAATGCACTAACTCACAACCTCTTCCAAAAGTTTGTTCCAATCATTCACTGCTAAGGTTTTGGAAACTGAAGAAAATGTTTCCTTTGTATGTTCACATTAATGTTACTAGAGTTATGTCCAGTCTTTGTCTCCTTTGCTTTAGACTGTACAGGTTCAGTTCCTGCAGTCTTCCTTGATGTTTAATACTTCAGTAATTTTACCATATATGCTGCCTGTCTCTAAACCATTTCTTTCATACTTATATCTTTTTCTAAGTGGGACCTTTTACACAATTATGTCTAAAGCTTGAAAAACAGGACATTTTGATTTGTTATGCTATTTTATTGTAATTTAACGATTACAGACTAGAGTGGTAATGTAAAGCAGTAAGCAAATATAAGGATTCTGTTCTTGCTTTGATCTCTTTCAAAACTGTATTGAATCCTATTCCACCACATACATATCAGCAGCAAATTATGAGTTCAAGTATTATTAAGCCCTTACCTGTTCATAGTGTTAAGCAATGTAGGTTTAGCAATGTATTTATTAGCCTGATCGCTGTATGCATGGAACCAAATGTTTCCTATAATTTTTTAATTCTGCCTAAGTGCCTACTTAAATGAGCTGGCACACCTATCCTTGGCCAGTTTCACCCATTCCTTTTTGCAGCACCTGTAAAGCTCCATTAGGTTGGATAATGTACATTCAACTTTATTGATATCAGTGTGCACATTATATTGTTATATGACCAATGCATGATAAGTTGCTAACCAGCATATAAAGCATAAAACATTTATTATTATGCAATATCAAGTGCTGCTAAATCTATTTCTTAGAGACGTGGCTTTGCATACTTTGTACTAGTACTTCTGTGGGGGCCTATATGTTATTTTTATGAATGCTGTTTGCATTTGATTTCCATTGTGATTGGTATGACAGATTTTTTCAGTGACTCTTCATGCTTTCAGTTACTGTTTAGTAACTCTCTCTTGCTGCTGGATCAGTTTACCCTCTACTGGTACTATGTGTTAACTATTTTTTAGTGAAGTAAGAATTGACACATATGTCGAGCAATGTATGCAAATGAATCACTGTTTATATCGTAAAGATTGCTAGAGGTGTGTCAACCCAGAAAACTGGGTTTCAAATATCCCCTTACACTTAATAAAATATTTCCATGAATTCCATTTAATGTAAATAAATATAACTAGTTTTATGTGTTTCCAGAAAAAAATATTTATTTGGAGGGTGCAGATGAGACTAATTCAAGATTGAGATGAGATTCCTAATTCAAACTTAATTTTTACGTCTTGTAGGCAATGCATGGTGAGCATGTCTAAAAGGTGCACATAACTGGTGGGCCTGTTCACATGAATATGTATGCCAGCATAAGTATAGTGGACAGGTGTGAACCAAGGCAAAGAGAACAAGAAGGGCATATATCTTAATAAAGCACACTGTTTTCTTCATATTTAATATTAATTCACATTTTTTTTATTTATATGTAAGATTGAAACAGTCGATTCATGCACCAGAAAAAAGTACAAAAAAAAAACACAGATGTAATGCTATTAAGAGTTTAGTAATCCATAGTAGTTTAATGTACCATGGATTGCTAGGCATGCACAAATTGAAAATTGTTACTTAAATGCAATTGCACTGAATATCATGATCATATTTATGGCACAGTCTATGCCTGGATTTGTAGTCTGTCACATATGTTGACTTGAGCCACTGAGTACATGTGGTGCATTACAGCAAATATATAGACATATTCCGATGACTTTTAATTAATGTTTCTCTGTGAGAATTGGGTTGCCTTAATTACGATTGCAAGCCAATTATTCCTTTATCAAATTACTATTTATATGACTTACATAGAGTACTGTATTTTGCATACCGTATTAAATGTCCTTGATGCTACTGTATATACACATTGCAGCCTTGTTGTCTCAATTACACTCGAAAAAATTTATTTAATTTCAGAATGGTCGATAACGATAATGTCCAGAAATAAATATGTTCACCTATGAGTGACAGCTATCAGATGAGCTAGTCATCTCTGTTTCATAAATGGGCCAACCATCAAAAGATCCCATTTTTCTTTTTGCTGAATTGGCATAAACACTTCTAATTTGGAGGTATCTACAGGTACACTGTAGATACTTTCAGTATCACACTTATCTTAAAAGAACAGAAAGCTATAGAAAGACAAAAATAACCAAACCTAGTTTTATCTCACTGACATCAGACCACCAAGTCTGCCTGCAGGGGTTTGTTGTATCCCATGGATTTCTTACTTCATCAAAAAATCTACATATTTCAGGTTTATACTTCAAACAAGGCATTAAGACATTAATAAATAATGTATCATCTTAAATAATCATCCTAATTTTCTACTCTTAAAATAGTATGTTTTTTATGCATTTGCATTTTATGTAGAATAAAACTTAAAATGCTTAAAAGTTGAAATCAAACAAAACCCTTTAAAATGTATGACTATAAAAAAAATGGTACAAGATACAAACCATACATGTTATCATAAATTATTTTAATAATATTGACTTGCTATAGATACATCTTATTTATCAAACCTAGATTTTGCGAAACTCTGTACACTATTATTAAATGCATTCATAGATGTCATATTCATATAAGTCTGATTGTTGCTTAATCTTTTATCATTCAACACAAGCCTACGACAAGCAAAGACACGTCTCTAGTTTTGGTGAAGTTTCGCCTGAAGTCTGAGTTTCTTTAAGACTTTTTTTCAACCTGTTTGGGGGAGGTGTTTGCTTTGCTATGGTTCATTCATATGTCTGCTCTGGCTTGCGTAGGGTTAAGTGCTGCACCTGCTGAGGTGTGCCTGTCTTAAGGCACCTGTCTCATCGGCCAATCAGCTCTGGAGTTGGAACAAGAGCCCACCTGTCATAAAAGGATACCTGTACACAAATCCTCACACATAAATCTAACACATCATTCTCCAGGGGATGCCTGTGCTTAACAAGAATTAGAGGAACATCAGACTTTGGAGGAGAGCCATTTACAGAACTTTCAGGGAAAATGTCTAATGAATTAGAGTAAGTACTTATCACCAGCACTTAGGTTGGACTTTATTACAAAGCCGTACAATGGTCTAAGTTTAGACTATATATAGTTATTTGTATTTTTGAAAGTATGTGCTTTTAATACAAGGGTATCTATCTATCTATCTATCTATCTATCTATCTATCTATCTATCTATCTATCTATCTATCTATCTATCTATCTATCTATCTATCTATCTATCTATCTATCTATCTATCTATCTATCTATCTATCTATCTATCTATCTATCTATCTATATCTATATCTATATTTTATACATTGTGCATTCTGAAGTAACACATTTAAAAACATTATTATGGCAACTCATATGTGATTAGTTACTAGTATGGTCTGGTGTCTAAATGTCAACTTTAGAATGTAAATTGTAACCTATACATTTTATAGTCTAAACGTTATTTTTATCCTTAATCTTTAAACATCATTTAAATATAGTATAGATTTGTATACAAATATAAGGTGTATATATAAACTTAATATTTTACAAATTTCCCTATTTGTGTAATGAAAAGTTGACTATTTAATGACCAGCACCTATAGGGACAAAACTTGCATTTTAAAGTAGTAATTCTGAAAACAATAGTTCCTGCAAAGCCATTCTGTTTATGTCTAGTTTGGATAAACTGGTTCTTTGTTTTTCTGGATTTTTATAAATGTGAATTTGTCTGATACAACAGGTTTTAGTTTGTCTTGTAACGTTTTTGTTGTGTTACCTATGGCAGCACTAGGGATACCAAATGTATGGCATTGGTTGTATTAGAATAGGTCGAAGGGGTCATTCTAAAGTATAGGAGAGACTTAGTGATGTGCATGTCAGATAGCCCTTATTGCTCAATAAGTGACTTTGTTTTCAAAGAATTTTTATGTGGAGCTGCATGTACTAAACTGGAAATTTATTTGAATTCCAGCAATAAAAGATATCCCTATAAAATAAAGGCTGCATAATCCATCTAATTGGAGTCTCTTAAAAACATGCATGCAACTATTAAACTCTTTGGTGTGGCACTTTTAGAAAGGTATTAACTCTATACCTCTAGATCTTTCTGAAGACTTTAGCAGGTTCAATGAAAAGCTGTCTTAAGACAAAACAGTTTGACTGTTAAACAGTTTCATTTGCCTGAGACAGCTTGGCACCAAGATTTCAAAAGTTGGGTCTCTTTGATTTTCGAGTTTCACTCATGCTGTACAGAAGTTTCACTCAAAACATCTTATATGCTGCCTGTTCATTACCATAGGAGTTGTAGTCATTTGCATAGCCAAAGTTAACTGAAAGCAAGCTGTCTTGTGGTCGTATGCTAATTAATTTCAGAGCTTTACATGTCTGGAGCCACTTTGTAAGGTCCTTTAATGCTGAGTGCATATAATTATTCTTTTGTTACCCTTATTAGTAGTGGTATAATGTACCTCACACCCCATAACAGAAGATTAGAACTAGTAGCACTGTAGCACTGTACAATGGTTTTAAGAGCACAACAGGCTTCTAATTGGTTTGCTTTTAAATTTAGGATTTCTGTACCACATGTCACTTTACTCTAGCCACCATGTCACTAAAAAATTTACTGGGTTTTCTTAAATTGGATTGGATTTACTAAATGAATATCTTTTCCAATTTTATGCACATACAAAAGTTTTCAAAGTAAACATTCTATTTTCCTTGAGAAGATCCACATTAAGAAACTGAAAATTTTGTTGTGCACACAGAATATTACTTGAGTTACAATACCATTTATAACTGCGTAGGTCAAACCCAGGGGAGACATTTTCTGAGTAAAAGGCAAGAATTGTATTGTAAGAATGCAGGTATAGACACAGGCAAAGTTACCATTTTTCTGAGAATGTCATACTGATTCCAATATGGAATCCAAGTAAATCATAGTTTTCTGCTTGAGCACAAACATCCCTTATAGCTAATAGTCTTAGGAAAAGTTGAATAATGTAAGTATTTACCCCTTGACCTAGTAGTATGGAACATGACCAGTTCCAAGAATAGTAATGTCAGCATATGTCATACTTTCTGTACTTTTCTATTGCTGTGGTTTTCATACACTTGCCATCTTTTGGTGCAGTTGGTCTGATTTTTGTTTACCTGCTGATCAAAGCTTTAACCTAGGGTAATATCTTAGATTACATTAAGTACAAAAAGCTGCTTACTGTAGAGGAAAGCTGTGCACCAGAATGTATGTCAGACAAAATAATTTTCATAGGATCAAACATCATTATTGCTTCATCTACTAGGATAGCACAATACTGGGCTACAAATATACATTTCCTAACCCACCTACACACTGTGCTGAGAGTACTAATGATAAACTAGATTGGCACACAGATGAAGCACATCAAAGTTTCTGTATCATAAACTAATTTAATAAAAAGGGTAATGTTCCTATTTCTATACAAATGTACGTTGTCGCTCTAAAATCTGCTTGTGACCAATGTTTGAATTGCTTACTTACCTAAATTATCTGGTGCCTGTTTCACAAACAAGAAAATGTATGTATGTATATATATATATATATATATATATATATACATTGATTTCTATATGATTTGTAAATTGATATATGTTTTTCCATTAAATGGCAACTAAAGGCAGGTTTTCAATATTTAGCACATATTGATAAGAGTAATAAAAGCTAATCAAATTCAGATACATATCATAAAAAAAACTATAAAAGACCATAGCTTCCCTTTTAAATGTCGCTTTGTGTACAGAGTACATATTTATACATTTCACTGCGCTGGAGGGACTGAAAAAAAGAGTTTACCTGGAGAACAATAGCAGCTAGTTAGGAGCGGCCAAAAGTAAAGAAATGACAGCTAAGAGCGACCTATACAGAGCAAATGAAAAGAAATGATTGAAGATAGAAGCCTAGGTATTAAAAAAACACAGGCAGGTGCCTTTCCAGTTGGTTGAACCTGTAACCTCTCAAAACAAGGCTGGCAGTCGTGAGCAACATGTGTTTGCTTTGCTATGAAAGCATGGCTTGTGGTCTAATAGGAGGAGAATTAGTAACTAAACAGCCTGTCACCCACATCAGCAATTGTCTAACTTAAAGGTGTGTGTTAACCGCACTCCCTTCCAAGGTATCATGTTTGAATGGAGCATGAAGGCTGACAAAGGCCATAGACCCACTATTTTGTTTAAAGCCAGCATATATACAACATACACTTTGAATTACTAGCAACAGTTTGCCTCATGTAACTAATTGTCTCTGTTTTCTTTAGTTACCAAAAAAGTATAGCATAAGCTGCTAATGGTTACCTAGCACTGTTTTACAGAAAGAATTCTGGTTTAATTAGAATTCCCTGGGGGGATATGCTAAATAACTGTTCGTTGAAAAAGTTGAATACATCACAAAAGTTAAATGAAATATAGTATTAAACATATAAAAGACTGTACATTTAATAACTATATGAAATGTTGTTTATACGTTTTGGTTAGGCACATTTTTAGCATAAGAAAGAAAAATAAGGAGTATTATATTATTTTTTAGTTGAATATATTAATCAAGGTACTTAAAACAGTAATAAATAACCCTCTTATCTTTCTCAGTTACAGGCCAGTCATGCTTCTCCAGAATGACAACTTCCAGAAGTACTCCTACTCCAATGATGACGAGGCATGGTCTAAATATCTCGATAACCCTATGACTGCAGCTACCAAAGCTATGATGAGAGCAAATGGGGATGATGATGGTGTCTCTGCACTAAGCTTCCTTTATGACTATTACAGGGCAAGTATCTTCATTCTTACCCATAGTTGAAAACAATGACTTTTAAGGCCAGGGTAGACTAAAGGACATCCATGATTGAGAAATAACAGTACATGTGACATTACTTTCTATTTATACATAGCAGACATGTCTACTCTCAGCTTGTCTAATGATGTTCCTGACTCTTTGTTATTTTCTTACATTTGAAGACAAGATAAGCCTTGACAAGAACACACATTTTATACTGTCTCACTCTTCTGCGATGAGCTATAATTGTGACCACTATATTGTGCATGACAGTCATTCTTGATTTTAATATTATGCATTATGATCTTGCTATAGGTTCCCAGAGAAAAACGAATTATTCCACCAGGGTCAACAGATCGTTGTGATCAAGTAAAAAGGTAATTCAGCTTTACTTAAAATAATGTTTATTGCCTACTTTATGCACAATAATTCTGTATTAGATAAAAAAGAGTCCCATAATTTTTAATAGAAGTATAATGTTTAACATTAGACATTGGGTGATTATTTTATAAAATAGTTGCCTTACAGTGGTAGCCTCTTGTATGTTGAGGTGTCTATCTATACGTATTTAATTTGTCATGTAATTGTTTTTATGTTTACTTTTAGGCACTGCAGTGACTATGAATCTGACATTTCACCTTTTGAAAGCTCAAATCAGCTTATGAAATATCTAAATGACAACCCCTCCTCCACACAAGACTATGTGGATACACATAAAAAGAACAGTTATTTAACACTGGACTGTCTGATTAATCCCAGTAAAGTGAATTTGGCAACAAAAGTAATTAATGATACACATGAAGATTTCATGCCCACATCATGTGATGTGTATGAGAAGAATTCATTGAACAATCTCTTTGAACCGCTACATGTAGCTCAACCACAACAGCGCTGGCAACCTGACAGTACATTTAAAGAAGACAACCCAGAGGCAAATATTTCGAACATACTTAATATCTCTAACTACAGTCTATTAAATACTTTGCAATAAAATACAATAAATAAAGTATACTGACCATGTTTATATCTATTTTTTATCTTTAATTCCCCACAGCCTCTTATATTCAATGATATTCTTAGAAGTCAGTCAACATCCACCTGCTCTGGAGAGTACCTACCTGCTGAAGCTAACTGGTAAGTCCTGTAAAAAGTCCACTAACTGATTAGATTATGTGTAAAGACTATCTTTATTCATTTTTTTACATTATTCAAATATTTTAAGTATACTGAACATTAATTCATTTATTATGCAGTGATTTTGAATATACACTGGAATCCCCCAAAGCCATACATGTGAAGTCTGGTGATTCTCCGATGGCATATTTAAACAAAGGTCAATTTTATCCAGTAAATCTGCGAACAGCGGACAGCAGGAAAAGTTTACAACTGTCTTCTAATAAAGTCAAGGTATGTTAAAAAATGTCCAGTATTTAAAAGGTTTATTAATTGTGTAGGTAACGTTAAAAATTATATAGTTTGATGTTGCAGTACCATGTCAGTGCTTAGAAAGTATTAAATCTACATTTCTACCATTATGTGAAGGAATTAGAGCCGGGTAGGGACATGGTGGACATTGATATATTGAACCACACAATAAACAAACTGTGAGACAAAAAGACCTTATGAATTGGAACAATTGCATCTAGTTCTGAAAGTCTAGTAAAATGACATGAGTCATTGAGAACACAAGGCTCTTTCTGAAGCGCAAACAGAATGAGTCTATTAGTGGAGTTTACATATAGTACTGTGTCTCTCCTGACAAACTACCTTCTTTTCAGACTGAAGTGAATGAATGAAGTCCCATTTAAATGTTGAATCTATATATAAAGAAAGACTAATGAATATAGTTTTAATGTGTACTAAGCAGGCTGTTCATATTTTCCTAGTGGGATACAGCCCACAACAAATGTAGTCTCCCATAAAACACTTTTTCAAACTAACAAGCCCATGGAAGTAGGAGTGTGTATTAGAAACTCCACTAAGCACAAAATGATTAAAACTCTTATGAAAGAAAAATACACTGGTTTTATAATCAAAAAAAAGATCAAATATATGAATAGATTGTAATAGTTATTAATTATATTGGTTTTAAATCCTAACTAATTAAATAATGTGAAAATAAAACTAACCCTAACCACTTACAAGTTGTCACTTTCATCAATACAGATTTTTTTTGCTTTACTTTAATAAGTCATGTGTCTACTTTTTATGCAGAGTGTTGTAATGGTGGTATTTGATAACGAAAAGAATCCTGAAGAGCAATTAAAACGATGGAAGCACTGGCATTCCAGACAACCAACTGCAAAGCAAAGAGTCATTGATGTTGGTAGGTCCATTTATTTTTTTTTCTATCAAGAAAATAAATAGTTATAGTTATATGATGATAGAATCCCACTTTAGAATTGGCTTTGTATATTTATATATAGAATGATAAGATTTATATTACATTTGATTTCTTCTAAATTAACACATGATATCATTGTTTTCAAGCTGACTACAAAGAAAACTGCAACACCGTGGAAAGCATTGAAGAAGTTGCCTATAATGCTTTGTCATTTGTTTGGAACGTCAACGAGGAGGCTAAGGTAATGAGGTTACTGCATGAAAGTTAAAAACAAGCAGAACCTATAAATACTTACTTATCATGCTTATCTGCCATTGGCCTTGTCCCAGTAACTCCTAAAGTGGTTAAGCCAAGACAACCAGAGGGACAAGTTATATCTTTAATGAGTTTCTAATAAGTTTATTACCCTTGTTTTCATATTCAACATCCGTTCGTATGAAAAATGCACTGTTTTTATATGACAGTTGAGCTAGCCTTTGAAGTCAGGTGTGCAATATGTACCTGATTAAATATTGTACACAAAGAGACATTAGAAGTAGCCATTAATATGTAGTACAAAGCTCCACTATACTTGGAATGAAACTGCCTTTTTCCCTTGTTTCATATCCTTCAAGAAATGTAAAGATCTGTTAATTCTGG
This sequence comes from Ptychadena robeensis, assembly GCA_036250615.1. Taxonomy (NCBI): domain Eukaryota; kingdom Metazoa; phylum Chordata; class Amphibia; order Anura; family Ptychadenidae; genus Ptychadena; species Ptychadena robeensis. The sequence continues at coordinate 102,510,615 of CM070033.1, read as the reverse complement.
ATGATCTTGGAGTATACTCCAGTAAGCTTGTAACACAATAAAAGACCTTCTTCACTGAAAGTAAAGCAGGTGCAAAGTACAAAGTAAACACAGTTCCTTGGCAAAAGGAAAATGACTGAAAACCGTTTTTGATACAATCTTGGTTCCCACGTAAAACAGACATACTTTCTGGGTGGGTTTCCAGCCTGAAGGGAAAATAAATTGTTAGGATCTTTGGGGATTATCTTAGAGGGAGGAAACAGTTGGAAACATTGGCAGGGAGACAGGTGAATTCAGTGACAATATGTTAGTGTTTAAACTTGAGTTTAGAAACAAGATTGGACAAGTGGTTGAGTCCTCCATCTAAATTGTGTTTCTTACAGTATAGAGATAATCGGTCACCATCTAGATGTTGCAGTTTTATTATTAGTTGTAATATTATACCTTTGCCCTAAATTGTACTTCTCTGTTTGGTTTCAGATCTTCATTAGTATTAACTGCCTGAGCACAGATTTTTCATCTCAGAAGGGAGTGAAGGGTGTGCCTCTAAATCTTCAGATTGACACTTACGACTATGACACGGGGATGAAGAGACTCATTCATCGGGCTGTCTGCCAGATCAAAATATTCTGTGACAAGGTATGACTAGCAAAAAAATTTTGTATTCTACCAGGCAAAAATATGTTTGCTCATAGAAACTAGTCAAACTAATTCCTTTTCAAACCTGGGTTGTGGAAATCAAGGATGAAAGCTGATTTTTCTGTGAGCTACAATAAGTAGTTTTTCCCTTATGCACACTTTTACATGTCAGGCCTTTGATCTTTGTAGGCAATGTTAATCATAATTGTAATTTTATTTACAAAGGGTGCTGAGCGCAAGATGAGGGATGAGGAACGCAAACAGTTTAGAAGGAAAGGAAAGGGGGCAGATGCCAGCAAAGGTAAGTTGACAATTTTTGTAATTAAATGTCAAAAATGTATTCCGCCTAAAATTACTTGATCAATTTTCACATCATAAAACTTACTCAAAATGTCTTACCTTACAGATATAAAAGGATCTGTGCTCCCAGGCTACAGAGGAACAGACATCACATACCTTAGACCCATGACAGATATGGAAACCCAGCCAGTGTTGTTCATCCCTAACGTTCACTTTTCTAATATGCAAAGATGTGGCGTGGTAAGTTTCCAAAACAATATTAGTGAATAAAATAAATTATGCTCAAGTGCCAAATTGTGGTAACAGTGAGAGGGCTTTACAGCACCACGGTTAAAAAGACCCTAAAGCATAGACCTACTCACTGTATACATGGCAAAGGCATCAGCTCAAAAAAATATTTAAATAAATTATTCACAACAATTCATTTTTAACTACTACTACTTTCAGTAGTATTGGCTTTAGCATGTTGTGTCAATCTAAAGTCTGTTTCTCGATCTTGTGTTTGAAATGTCCACTTAAACTATATGCTAAGTCAATAGCAGTCATAGGAATTTCACAAGATAAACACATCTTTCAGAGTAAGATTTAGCTAGTAGGTTTATGGACAAGATACAATGGTTACCCTTTTATACACAGACACCATGGAAGCACTAGAGAATGTTTTGTAAAGCTCAAGTTGTTTTAGCACTGCCTTAAAAAAGGTCTAACATGTTTCCTTTCTCTGTTCTAGGTACTCCCTGCTGTAACAGATAATGACAGGTAGGAATTACTTCCTTCTATCCCAAAATGTTTTTGGAATTTGCCACATTAATTTAATATTCAACTACGATAGAAAACTGTTAAAACACACCAATATGTACTGTATGTGGACTTAAGGACCTTTTGTACGCAGGTTATCCCTAAAAAGAAGTTGCTCATCCTTCACAGATGCATTTGATGCTCCACCAGCTAAGCAGCAGTCCACAGAAGACTCCCAAAGAGGTATGTGTTGATGTGATTAATATGCCTATGAACAGTTATCCTTGTCAAATGAATCTACCCAAACATGAGACATAAGACTGAAAGACTAATTCTAAAGACACCTAGAACATAAATGTTTTTATCACCAGGGTTCAGCCTGTAATGGAGGATCAATAAATATAACTGAATAACATATTCAAAACATTTCAACATTTCTATCACTTCTATCACTTAAAATGGTTATGTTTAGCTCCAATGTCTCTCCCAAATGAGTTCAGTTGAAGAGGTTTTCTTAAATAATTAAATTCCCTACAGGCAAAGTGCATTTATCTGAAACTTGAAAACCGAATTCATATATTTAAATATTTTCATTTATGTAGATTCACAAACGACATCCCACATCTCCTACCACTATTGGAAAATTATGTAATTTTGAATCATGTACTTGGTCCCAGGCAAAAAAAAAACATGGGAGCAAGGCAATAATTCAAATTCAGAAGCTTTAATTAAGTATAAACCCTTAATTCTTGGATAGAGGGTTTGAATTATAATAATTGTTTATGTGGAATGTCATGTTAATATTGTTGGTTTTGGTTTATTTTAGTATTATTGTATGTACGGAGAGAAACAGAAGAGGTTTTCGACGCACTAATGCTGAAAACACCTGATCTTGCTGGGTTAAAGAAAGCTGTAAGTAAAATCTTACTTTATCTATCAACCATCATTTTGGTTTTTTTTTACTGTCCACATTTCTCCATATATGTGTAAACTACACGAACCCAGTAGTGTCACGTAAATGTCATTATCTCACAATCTCATAGTTTCACGCCACCTATATTATGAAACATCCCTTTTCTCTTTGTACCTTCTTCCTGCATATGTTCTGATTTTCCAACTGATAAGGCCTATCTTGAGGCATAACACTGAAACCCTTGAAACAAAAACAAGTTGTATGTAAAAACATTCTGACAAGCTGTCGATCTGTCTTAAACACAGTAATTTAACACGCTTCAATTCTTCTTCAGATCTCAGAAAAATATGGTTTATTAGAAGAAAGCATATCCAGAGTCTACAAGAAATGCAAGAGAGGGTAAGCTTTCTATGTGTTAATATTTTAAAATCTTTTATGGGTGTGTCTAGCTAAGCATTGTAGTTACAATAGAACTACTGTCACATTTCGCATTTAAATTTTAAGTGAGTTTTCAAGATAAATTCTGTATTTATATACAGAAGATATTGTTCAAAAAATAAATACATACATTTTTACTAAATTCAAATTAATGTAATTCAAATTAATGTATATATAATATATAAATGTATATTAGGCCTCAAAAGTTGATCCAAAAATGTTAAGCAATATAGTTTCTCTTACAGTCTAACATATAGAGGCAAGCAGAAACTTTATTAATAAGATCAATTTATAGAAAAAACAGTATTGCTGAGTATGTGTTTGGCAGAGGGATGATTCCTGTTTGAAAAATCAAAGGTTATGTTTGTGTCAAGTTAATGCTTAAGAATGTTTAACCCATATAAAGGAAGTATCATTCATAAAAAGTACTTCAACTCAGACAACCACTTACATTCTAGAATATATTAACTTGAAAACTTGTAAATACTTACTAGCAAAGAGCAATTATGCATTTGCAATATCACTGTTCTAATATTCACTAGCTAATTAAAACTACAGCTTGTTTTGAGCTTGTAGTATGATCCTTGTATGGTGACATTGTCACCTTTAAATAAATGTACTCAGTGACAGGTTAAGAAAATGAAAGAGTAATTTCAAGCAGATACATTGTTTTGTAAAAAAAAAACTATAAAAATCTGCTAAGGACAGAAATCAGTTATGAATCCAGACCAACTTTATAAGAAGTATCAAGGCAATGCAGTTTCTGGCTGCTAGCCATAGATCACCCCCTCCTGAAACCAAAGAATGAAACTAAAGATTGGCTCATAGTGTTGCACAATAGGCTGCACATGAAACGACATGCATCCTAAATACATTAGAGGACATGAAACTCACATTCCCCTAGTTTGCAAACTAAAAGAACCAGTAAATGGACCTAAATGGAAATTCTAAATTTTGGGTTAGAACAAAAACATAAAATAAGCAGTTGATTTAGGGTTATAATGCATTTTATACCCTGACACTGGTTGCTTACTAGAATAGTGAACATAGTTTTCTCTTTAGCCAAGGTTTAATTTGCTCATTTAAATTGTCATCTAATTTTTTATGTTTGTTCTGTGCTACTTGTGCTCCAGATTTCTTTAGTTCTTGAGAGTAGATTTATATATACATTGTAATGGAATTGGAAAAATAATCTATATTAAATCTGAAAAACATTATATTAATTTTCGTCTGTTTTCTTTTCCCTTAGGATTTTGGTCAACATGGACAATAACATCATTCAGCATTACAGCAACCACATGGCTTTCCTTTTAGACCTCACAGATCTGGATGGCATTATCCAAGTCACACTTAAAGAATTATAAGATTCATACTACATGCACAAAGACTCATAAAACTAAGGGATGAGACCCTCACTATGACAGACCTCAGAACACTGCTCATTGCTTGCACTTGTCCCAAGTCAGCAGAGCATCATATCATCAAGTATTGTGAAGACTGATATAGGACTTCTGTGTCACAGAAGATCATCACATCAGAGACTTTGTACAATGTGGATTTATTTTATGGTATCCATAACTGGAAAATGTAAAGCTTGTGGGGATGAGTTGCTTGAAGATCATCTGTATGCACTGTCACCAAGGATGTTACAGCCACACTGCTGATATTGCATGGAATACATAGTTTTTAAACATCTACCAAGGGCAGATGGCATGATGGCAGGATAGAAGGGCAAATGTTGCAAGTTCTATTATTAAAGGTAGAAAGTGCGATATGGTGCTTCAAACAAAATAGAACAAAGACCTGTGGTATGTATTTACCATAGCTATCAAAACATGTATTCTGTTAGTCTGATTGCACTAAACTGCTGAAACTATCCATTTATGGATTACTCAACATCATTGCTCTTTGAAGTATTAGATAAACTCAAATAGGTGGATTTTCAAGCATTCAAACAAGACATAATTCGAGAACAAGGAGGTCTTTAGACCTTTGCTTCTTTTAAATGTGTAAGATATAATACTTGTGTTAAGCCATTTTAATGTGCAGATACTATCCGCTGCAATATGACTGAAAACCTTCAGCCATTCAACTACTAGGGAACTAGAAGACCAATAAAGATTATAAATCCCTGTTGAAAGTAGGTATATAAGCATACCTCTTCTTGGATTCAAACATCCATCAAGGCTTCTCATAAAATGTTTTGCCTAGCTGCTGAAATAATGTAATTACCTTAAAACTAACACTTTTTATGAAAAACGATGGCTGCCATTTTTTTGACACCTCCCCCACCCTCCAATTTATACACATTTCCCTTTTCTGATTTGTATTTTTTTATTATTTCTAAATATATAAATATATATTGGTTGTTATATGTTGTATGTATAATAATGTGCAGAAATGCGTTTTGCCATTTCAATGTCGTATTACATTTCCCTTTGTAAATTTTTTGTTCCAATTTTTTATATTGCATAAATCGAGGCTAATAAAATGCCTGAAAAGCTTTAAAGAGTTGTTCAAATGAATTTTTATTTAATTTATATTGAAAGAGTCACTTGCAAAACCCTTTTGCTCTGAACGGATATGAATAATGGTAAGGGTCCACTTGGGTGGTTTGAGAGCGGATGCGGCACGTTTTTGTTAACCGCACCAGAACCGGTTACATTACCCACAATGTGCACAGCTGCAGTAAGGCCATCGTCAATGGATGCAGATCAGGCGCGGTTTCGCCTCGAGTAGACTGTCAATGGACTAAAAAAAGTGATAAAAGTGAGGCTGATCCGGACTTCTCTCAGTCCGCAGTGGAGGCTTCGCCTTAAAGATACACATTACAAATGTTTACATACACAAAAGCACATGTAATATTTACTGCAAGTAATTTGCATTTTGACTAAAGCTCCATTCAGTGTTAAGTTACTACACATATCTTGTATGTTGTATGTTGTGGGTATGTTGTGTGCAGTAAAACATTTTTACAACTTCTATACAACATACAATAATGAACATGTTAAATTGAATATTTACAGATTAGTATCTAATATTTTCTTTATCTTATAATTAAAACCACATTAAATAGATATGCATGTACTCTTCTGTTTTCTATTCATTGTCACAGGGCCTGAAACTACAACCGTGCCACTGTGTGGAATAGTTGCAGACATTGTGCAGGCTGTCCACTGGTGGTTTCACAAATACGTGGCTCATGGTTGGTCAGGATCAGCCTTTCATTTCTTAACCAATGAAATCATACAGACTTTTAAAATTATTTTATATCTTAATAAACTCCTACAAAATGACCAATATGTCTGCAGATCAGGCATTTTTGGTTTTGTGTCCTATATGCTCTTTATTATTAATGAGCACAACATTAAAAAAAAGGAGGCACTAAAAACACAGACATTGAACATCAACATTGACTAATGAAGGAATACCCCTTTATACTGATGGTCAGTAGAAAGAATGGACCTGAAGGATCATTGGTACCCCCATTGGTACCGCTTGTTTACTTACCAGGGAAAAGAGCAGGAGCTCCATTGGTGCCATACCATTGACTGTGTGCCATTGACAGTTATGATGACACTATGCAGAAACCATCAGATGTAAATACAATGGCCACTAATCCCTTCTTAAAGAACCCTTATCAGTCTGTAAAGGAACCATATTTGAGAGAGGAATCAGCATGTGTTTAGCTTCTTCTGTATTGCTATAGTCATAAAAGTAATACTTTTCATTTTTATACAAACGATGGGTTTATTGAGCCTTGACTATGTATTGGACAGATTTTTATATACATATCTAAATTATAGTGGCAATACTAAGTAATTGCTCATAATTCTCACGCATACAGGCAAAATACTTGGTGACGTAGGTCTCTTCCTTGCAAAATCACGCTACCAGTAAAAGAGAGTCTTCAGGCTTGGAGATGTCAGCATTAACTTTAGAGAATGCAACAGCTAGCCCCCC
>CM070033.1:102482891-102494363 GCA_036250615.1 Ptychadena robeensis | reverse complement strand
AGCCACCCCACAATGTAGTGGTCCGAGGCTCTCCGACCCTATACTCTAATTTCATGTTTACTTTTATGCAAGTTTATCATAGTTAGAATCAAGAAAATAAGCCTATGGGAGAATGATATGTTCTGTTTGAAATGTATGTCGGAGTTCATTATAAAACAAATTTTCTTGCATGTATGCATGCTGTAAAAATTTGGTTTAAGAAAGTAATGGGAAAAGGATATGTAATGTTTTAGTTCTCTCAAGAATGGAGGAGGGGAGTATAGGTGTTTTTTGAATTAACCTACCGGTGATATTATTTTGTATATAAATATAACAGTTTAAGTGCACAGTTGTTCCAAGTCTATGCAGAATATAGTCAATATGATCTAATTGCCAGTTTATATGGTAGCATACACTGGTTGTTATGGGGTTTCTAGGGTCAAGCCTCAATCAAAGCTGGGAAAAAGAGGGCTTGACTGTAATAATGCTATACCCTCGTAAAACAGTTTTTGGTGGGGTAACACATTAACAAAAATGATAGGCCATCATTTCTTTCAGCAAACAATAACGCTGGGCATTAATTGACTGTATCAAATGTCCCTGTATCAAATGTTCCAGGCTATAAGATGCACCTTTTTCCCAATTAAATCAGCTTTGCATTTCAGGAGGTTGGTGTTTGTTCCATTCCCTCCAACCATGCCAAAATGCCAGGGCCAAGAGGGAGGGAGGTTAGGATGCAGGGCTTTAGAATGTATCTATGCATGTATCTATGTCATTGAAAACAGCTAATTTAATTCCAGATTTCTTGTATTGTCTCTATCACTGCACAGCACAAGGTCTATGCAATATGCAGAATGCATTTTTTACTAGACAAAGGCGATCTAATAATTTAAATTGTTAAATAGTAAGCTGGTTATAAGTACACATACATTATGCATTCTGTATGTATGTATTGTGTGCTCACTTTTATATCTACTGCAAAGTATCAGAAACACCTGTTTCTGTTCCTTAAAAAATACCCCCATGACACCAACATTGTTATCCAGGCATCAGAACCAGGTGTACTCAAGGTATCATTATCTAATTCTTCATAGGCTTCTGCATTTAATTGGCTACTTTGGGGCATTTGAAATGTATAACCTACTAAGATCCGTAGGCTAGATTCCCACAAGCATCTGAGAAGCCTGCATTTTCAGTGCTCAGGTGCGGCTTTTCCCGCATTTAGCCACTAGGGTTAACATGGGGGGGTACTAGTCCTTTTTAGAAGTGCCTGCACACTTTTTGTCAGCAGCCCAAAAAGTGTGTCTGAAATTTACAGCATTTAGTAACAAGTTTACTTTCTTTTTCTAAAAGTGATAGGCCCCACAGCCCCTTGGTATGTGCGCTGCGTCTTCTAGAGCTAGTTCTCAAACTGGGTGTCGTGGAGGTATTCTGAGGGGGGGGGGGCAGCTAGGAGGCTGAGGGAGTGACAAGCAGGAAGCCAACCGGGAGGAACCTGCTGCAGACAGTAAGTAGTGTGCATGTAGTGTTTGTGTCTCTGTGTTTCTCTTTGCCAATGTGTGTCTGTGTAAATTTGTCTTGTGTGAATGATTGGATTTTTCTGTATGATTGGTGTGTGTAATTTGATGCATGCCCCTGCCTGATTGGTGTGAAAACCAAATAAAGTGGAATGAGTTGTATTTCAAATAAAGTTTGAGGGCCATCTCACACTGGTACTTGTATACGATAATGCAACACAAACAAGGCTAGCGTGAAATGGTCCTCAATCTGAACCTTTGTAGTTTAAATGGGGGGCTCGATAATCTTCCTATGTAGAAAAGGGGACCCTGCAGGGAAAGTTTGGGAACCACTGTCCTAAAGTGTTATGATTTAGAAGTTTACTTTGAATTATATGTAACAATAAAACACTGCATATGCCATCAGCTTAGATAGCAATATACAGGTTAAACTTGGCCCAATAATAAAAAATAACTCATTAGGTTAATGGTAATTTGTGCCAAAAACAAAGGGTTAATTGGACAAAAATTACTCTCTCCAAATGCAAGTACAAACCGGATTCCAAAAAAGTTGGGACACTATACAAATTGTGAATAAAAACTGAATGCAATGATGTGGAGGTGCCAACTTCTAATATTTTATTCAGAATAGAACATAAATCACTGAACAAAAGTTTAAACTGAGAAAATTTACCATTTTAAGGGAAAATATGTTAATTCAGAATGTCATGGTGTCTACAAATCCCCAAAAAGTTGGGACAAGGCCATTTTAAACACTGTGTGGCATCTCCCCTTCTTCTTACAACACTCAACAGACGTCTGGGGACCGAAGAGACCAGTTTCAAGTTTAGAAATAGGAATGCTCTCCCATTCTTGTCTATTACAGGCCTCTAACTGTTCAATAGTCTTGGACCTTCTTTGTCGCACCTTCCTCTTTATGATGCGCCAAATGTTCTCAATAGGTGAAAGATCTGGACTGCAGACTGGCCATTTCAGTACCCTGATCCTTCTCCTACGCAGCCATGATGTTGTGATTGATGCAGAATGTGGTCTGGCATTATCTTGTTGAAAAATGCAGGGTCTTCCCTGAAAGAGATGACGTCTGGATAGGAGCATATGTTGTTCTAGAACCTGAATATATTTTTCTGCATTGATGGGGCCTTTCAAGACATGCAAGCTGCCCATGCCACACACACTCATGCAACCCCATACCATCAGAGATGCAGGCTTCTGAACTGAGCATTGATAACAACTTGTCTTGTCCTTGTCCTCTTTGGTCCAGATGACATGGCGTCCCAGATTTCCAAAAAGAACTTTGAAAGAACAGTCTTCCATTTTGCCACACTCCATTTTAAATGATCCCTGGCCCAGTGAAAATGCCTGAGCTTGTGGATCTTGCTTAGAAATGGCTTCTTCTTTGCACTGTAGAGTTTCAGCTGGCAACGGCGGATGGCACGGTGGATTGTGTTCACTGACAATGGTTCGGGAAGTATTCCTGAGCCCATTCTGTGATTTCCTTTACAGTAGCATTCCTGTTTGTGGTGCAGTGTCGTTTAAGGGCCTCCAGTATGGTATGGTATGGTATGGTTTTATGGCCTTGACCCTTACGCACACAGTTTGTTCCAGATTCTCTAAATCTTCGGATATTGTTATGCACAGTTTATGATGATAGATGCAAAGTCTTTGCAAACACCTTTCTGATATTGCTCCACTATCTTTCTGCGCAAGATTGTGGGAATTGGTGATCCTCTACCCATCTTGGCTTCTGAGAGACACTGCCACTCTGAGAAGCTCTTTTTATACCCAATCATGTTGCCAATTGACTTAATTAGTGTTATTTGGTCTTCCAGCTCTTCGTTATACTCAAATTTACTTTTTCCAGCCTCTTAGTGCTACTTGTCCCAACTTTTTGGGGATTTGTTGACACCGTGAAATTTTGAATCAACATGTTTTTCCTTTAAAATGATACATTTACTCGGATTAAACGTTTGATCTGTCATGTACGTTCTATTACAAATACAATATTGACATTTGCCATCTCCACATCATTGCATTCAGTTTTTATTCACAATTTGTTTAGTGTCCCAACTTTTTTGGAATCCGGTGTGTACTTGCTTCCAGAAAAACAACAAATGCAGATTAATGGCTTACCTTCAGACGCCATTTTGGTACCTATCAAGGCAATGTAATCACATTGTCAGGGGTGCACATAAGCAGTCCACTGGTACGCAATTGGGTCTAAAAACACGCTCTGCGTACCTTTTTATTATCCTTCTGGATCGCATCTACGGACTACACAGAGGACCGGGGCTTCCAATCCTTCCCCTCCTTCCTGCTGTGTGAAAAGCAGTGCTTGTGGTGTGCTCTGACGGCAAGTGCTCTGTAGTGACACCCGGTGGCTGAAGCTGATATTGCAGCTTGAGTTGAGATTACAGCTCCACACATTGCTATCATTTAAACACTACTGTAAAAGGTTTTTTTTTATTTGCCAAAATTCTTTGGCAATTTTTATTAATTGTTTTTATTGTTAAACATATACAATTTATGCCACTTGGAAAACTGCCGGGAAGCTTTACAAGGTTGCAGTTAGGGGTGTCAAATTGCAAATGCAAATGATCATTCAAAAAATTATTGGACTTATAAAAGTGTTGGAGATCTGGGGGACGAAAGTCAGAATTGGCATATGGGGGTAAAATCTGACAAGAGAAAAGTTACACTTCTGAGATATATAATGAGATCTAGGGGTTCAAATAGTGTTTTACTGTGAGAGTTATATTTGACCCAAAGCCAGCTGGTGACCTGTGGATGGAGACAGCTAATCGGAGGATCATCTGCAGCAGAATCTACCATGCAGGAGGCTGACGCAGAGGACAGTGAGGTAGACCACGCTACATATGGGGTGAGTACCAAACATTATCTCCTGGTACTCATCTGAGGAGCTCACTAAAAAAGTTGTGTACCCCTGCCCATTGTGTAAGGCTCAAGATAGAGGAACAGTGCTCTAGTTCAGAAAAACTAAGTAGCTGTGTAAGTAACTGTCTAGTGAAGCTGGAAAGCGGTGGGGGGGGGGGGCAACATATATAAAGCAAAAGATAGTTGATGGTGTTTAACTAGACAGGATCTCGATTCATAATTTCAGAGTAAGCAATGTTAGTACAATAGAGGAGCCTGTGGAAGACTGTAGATGAGGGTAGAGTTCAGCTTCAGAACTAGTGAAACATAAGAATAAATATATATTTATGGGTTTATCTATCCTTACAAAAGGCTATAGGGGTAAATAGGCTAAAGGAGTAGGAAGGCTATGTCCATGTTGAGCTGTTCATCATAGTATAGCTTTATTTATTTATATTTAGAAATAAATTATAGTCTTGTTTAAAAAGTGTTTCGTGAGCTGCAAGCCCCCCTTTTTGTTTTGTTATAGTTCACTGTTCTTTTGGTTGGAATAATACATGTAATTTGTTAGGTATTCACCACCGATCAGTATATCAACATATCAGAAAATACCAAGAGCCCCTGAAAAAGGACATACTTGCAGATCTGGATGAACTAGAAAAACCAGTATGAAGTCAGAAGCTCCTACATAGTTCAATCAACACCTAAGGAGAAAAAGAACTGGAGGGCTTCTGGTCCCTCATCAGCTCTACCTCCAGGAAATCTCTTGTTGACTGTCTGTCTCCAAAGTCCCCTAAGGGGGTGGTTTGACATTAGTCACCTCTGCTAGATTTTGACATATTTATTGTTCTCTGAGAACTTGGAATGCAGCTTTATTGTAACTCATTTTAAAAGTCTGAATGCATGACCCTGACAATTTACTGAAGCACCTGTATTATCTAGGTACTCCCTAGAAATCGCACAGCCTGTTTGCAAAAGCAGTAATTCCTATCAATAACAGATCTGGTGAAGACGCCAGCAAGTAAAACATGTCTTGTACACAGCCCAATAGATTCTGTTGGGTAAAGGACAACATTAACAATTCTGAATGGTGGTCATGTCATCCTTGAATGGTGCAGGACTTCTGGCACCGGCCAACCAGGACAGGGCACCAGGTTTGTAAATTATGGAGATTGAAATAAGAAACAACAGAACTGCTGAGGCCTAATTCCCTTAATTTTGTAAGATCAGTAAAGATTATGAATATACATTTCAAGATTAACATGTACATTGCAGCTGAACCTGAAAAATCTCTGCATGACCCTGCCTTTTTTAGCTCAGCATCAGTCTTCATGCATGCAAACTTTATGCATATCTTCAATGGCCTCTATGGATCTTACAAAAGAAAGAAATTCTCTTGATAACCATGAGCTTTTTGCTTTTGTAAACCATTTTCTCGAAATATCAGTGTGATTGATTGTTATATGTCCAGTTTAACCTATAAACCTAATGATATGTATAATAGATAAAAATATGGAAATATCAGATATCTTATAAAGTAGGTAGTACATTTTTATCTACTGGCAAAAATAAACCTTCTTTCCTTATGCAACCATGTAATCATACCTCTGGGTAGGTCTATCCAGAGTTGTGTTGACATAAAGGCATCCGAAAAACAGAAAATTGGTGGCTTTGCTGGGCCCCATTAACCGACAGCATCCTCTGGGGATGCCCAGCCAGCATCTGTGCCCCCTGGCCTCATTCCCCGTCATCATAAATAGGATGCACAAGCATGTGGCGGCAGTGTGCTGGTGGATAATTTAAATAGATTACATTGTTTTAATTCCATTGTACCACTTTGACATTAAAATGCTCTCAAATTCAGACCACTAGGAAATTTCAAAATCTAATAATATAAAAGAAGTAGCCAACATTTTTGAGAGACAACTTATCTGATTTTACATAGAATTCACCTCCATGGAATGAGGAAGTAATAGATAATCACATTACTGCACTCACATACACCTTCAGTGTGTCTGCTGTATATGGATGAGATGCAGACATAGCATTCAACTATTGTTGTATACCCACATCTATAACTATTTTGATGAGGGTGTCGCGTAAATAAGTGTCAAGAAACAACACAAAGGTTAGCATGAGAAAGTTCAGTCCAATCTTATTACCTACCAATAATTGCAAATTTTTAGAGGTTGTTTCCGGAACTGGGTAAATCATTGGGAAGATATGAAGATTGCGGCTATGCTGGCAATAGCCAAGAATTCTGTATCTAAATGTGTGACACTTATCCCTGCTACTTCCTTTCTATGAGCATGTCATTTAATTATTCAATTTTTAGTTGAATTTCAGGCTGAATTAAAGGGACCATTTGTGTTTTTGTGACACCTTATATTCCTACATATTCCTGTGCTTTCTGCCTGTGCATAAGGAAGGTATGTGAACGTTGGAGGAGGACTTGGGGATAGGACTGGTATCTGTGTATTCGTTTAGGAATGAAGTAGACAGGGCCGAATTTGCATTCCTTAGAATGTTGTCATGTCAAAGAGAATGGCAGGAGCAGAGAAAATGTTTGACACATCAACATAGATTTTTAGGATAAAAATATGAAAATGTGTTTAAAAAATGCATGAAATATTTATTCAGATTCAAAGTTCAGTCTCACTTTAAAAAGATGGAAAGGCTACTTTTAAACACATGACATGACAGCAATCACACAAATCACTATGACTAGTCTTTTTTCAGACTTAAAGATGCAAGAAAGAACAATAACCTCAAACTCCATTTTTTATCTCAATTATACATACTGATGTGAGACATTTTCGATACTCGAAGACTATTAGTAATCAATTTTGTATCTCTATAGGTTTATGTTTAAAGCTGGGCATAGACGATTACATATGCTGCTGATTTTGCGGCAGATCGACCCCCATGCATGCTCATGAAGAACAATCTGCAGGGAAATAGGCCACCATAAATTGACCCATAAATCAATCGGGCAAAGAACGGACATGTCTGTATTTTTTGGCCCATCTCATCAGACTTAAAGATGCAAGAAAGAACAATAACCTCAAACTTCATTTGTATCTCAATTATACATACTGATGTGAGACATTTTCGATACTTGAAAAGACTATTAGTAATCAATTGTGTGTTTTGTATCTCTATAGGTTTATGACCCATAAATCGATCGGCCAAAGAACGGACATGTCTGTATCTTATGGCCCATCTCATTACTTTGGCAAAGTATATGGCAAAGGGCATTACTTTGGCAAAAGGTGCTCGGTTGATCTGCCATGAAATCAGCCACAAATCTAGCCATCTATGGCCAGCAAAGGCATAACAAAAATCCTTTAGAAATACAAATTTTTCAGATGTACACAATTTCTAAAATGTCTTTCAAACCATAGCAAATAAATGAATGTAGTGCACAACAAGTGACCAAGCTAAAGATAATTTTTTTTTATCTGATTATTTTTGAAAAATATGTAGTTCTTGTCTTCAGTCTTCACAGTCAAGTGATGGTCAGTGTCATTCAACTTCTGCTATTGTGCATAAGTCATTAAATGAACACCACTGGGTACATGAAGGAAAGACATCAGTGGGCTGCCCAGTAGACCCTTGAAAAAAAGTATGTGTGCGTGTATTAGTATATGTATTTTTTTTTTACTTTTGTTCTGTTTTGTGCTCATTGATGATCGCAGCGGGATATGAACCAAATGATGAGATGGTCATGCTGTGCACTAGAACTTTTCTTGTTTCTTATGCTGGAATCCATTTGTGATCATTGTTGTAGAGAAATGACTGTTTCACTCGTTGCTCAGGATTGTAAGATCCTGCAATGAACAAAAAAAATGTCAAAATAATGGATTTACACTAGTGTTCACCGAGCTGAAAACAACAGTGCGTTCCCACAGCCGCGCTGGCGACAACTGCCTGCGAGCAGCTGCAAAATAGTTCAGGCGTTCTCAGGTAGTCTAGAAGCTCTATTGGGTTAAAGCCCAAAAACCGACTGGCGGACACTAGTGATGGCCGAACTCTCCGGACGGCGGACTTCTTTAAAAGTCCGACCCGCCCATTCGTGGACAGTCCAGGCCGATGTTCGCCCATCACTAGCGGACACTTAAAGTTGAAAACCCCCAGTGTAAATGGGCCCTAAAAGTTCATATGGTGATACCTATGCTGGATGACATTTTACGAACACAACCAAATGCTTAAAATATACCGCAAATCTCAGTTGATATTGTGTGAATACCATATGCAAACCACAACAATGTATTTACATTAAAGTTTCCAGTAATGGTTACATTCTAAAATCTAAAAAAAAAATCCAATAATACAACACAGTATGCAGTCATCTATTGTGTGCTGAGTAAACAGCCAAACTTGTTGTGCGTTGGCATTTTCTGGCTCCATTAATTGTTAATTACAGTACAGTATGATTGACCTGGTTTAAACAAGCAACCCAGGAACCAAAGACATTTGTCTCTACTGAAGGCAACTGATAGAATGGTCAATCTTTGTGATGGTCAAAGATATGGTCAAATGTATTTTTTAATGTTTCCATAACTGTTCACTACATCTTCAGCAATTTTGGCGATGATGCCATGTTCAGGGCATTAACCCTCAAATCAACTAGTCAAACATTGGTCCATCTCTAGTCCCGTTCATGCCTTTGTTAGGTTGGATAGACTGGGTAAAGCCCCCCATAAACGTTCCGATTTTTCGTACGAATTTTGCCCGACCGACCAATGTGGTTGGGAGATTAATCGATCGGGAGATTAATCGGATGCGGAATTACGTACCCGACCGATCCCGATTTGTCAAAATCGACCAAAAAATCGGTCGGGACCGCTTTGGACCTGTCCGTAAATTTTGGTCGATCTGCTGTTAATTCGGTGATAATTCGAATTCCGATTTTTTGTGCCAGCCGACCGACCATAACATTTTAGGTGAAAATCGGGTGACACGATCTGACGAAAAATCGGTTGGGAGAATAATCGGAGTGTGTATGGGGGGGCTTTAGCAACAGAATTTATGTCTGATTTTTACTGTTGTCCAGGGCTTTGCTAAAGAGATTTACCCACTTTCTTTCCTGGTAATAAGAGGCGCAGAAAAAAAGATTTTGGCAGGATATACACTTCAGGTATTAATACGTTTAATAATGAGTCTAACTACAGGGCTTGTAACTTGTTACGCCTTCGTAATTAATCTTACCGAGAATGTGAATATGCAAAAAGTTTTACTCTACCAGGAAATCATATAACAAGAACAAATCAGCGATCTATATATTGCCTCTACACTAATCACATGTACTGTCATATTTTTTCAGACATCTTGTGTCTGTCATGGTTTCTATAAGTCTAAATGTCTCCTCGCCAATTCTCACATCATGTCTCTTCATATCAACACAAACAGAAAAATGGGGGAAGGGATGTTGTGTAGCACAAAAACTTTGCAAAGTATGAATTTTTTCTTGATGAAATCATTGTTTTGTAAATATAATAAGCACTTCCTTCCAATGAAATATCACTTCAGTTACTGGAAAGATATAGTCAGTGCTCCTCATTTTCTACTTTATATTTAAGCTTTATGGCTTTATTGGCTCAGTTTCAAGTGGTATTCTTTTAAGATTATCAGTTATATATTTCACTATATTTATAACATTGAAGCAATGCTTTACAAATGAAGAACATTAACACATTTCCACATGCTTTAAGAGTTGGCATTGTCTAATTCAAACCTCAGATAGAGTAGTCTGAAGGATAACTGCAATACAGTATATCATCTGTCTCTCAGTTCTGTATGTAAATTTCAGCCTGACATACTGATTTCCACAAATAGAAATATAAGGTGCTTGGTTTGATCTGAGGAAGGCCACTTCTCCATTTGGCATCAGGACACATTTACTACTTTAATGGAGGTGGAAAAGGACAATAGAGACGCATTTTTTATGCATGTAATGCATTTTCGAGGATGCAACATAGTTATATAAAGTGTTTACATTAAATTTAGGCATGCACGGGTAGATACCTGTGCGAAAGACCTGTGCCTGGTGATGCCACCACACCATGAGCACAATTTTGCACACCGATTCCCGCTCAATGGGGAGGCTGGTCCGGTGTAAGCCCACTTTTGTGAGATATTTTCCTATGGAAAATAACTCGCAACATCAGCTGTGAGCTGCTTAGAGACGGACACAGAATGGCTGCAAGGAGGGGCTCCATGTGTTTAGGTCTACATTCACAATCTACTCATGGCCAGCCCTTCAGCTGATAGATGTGCACTCTTGTTCCTGGGTCATCACTTAAAAAGTGTAGAAGAAACATCACATGCACAGAACAGTGTATCCCACATCTTTCTCTATATGACAAGTACAAAAAGAACTCTGGCATTCTAACTGATTAAAATAAACATTTATGTCATACTGTTTTACCAAACAAATGTCTTGATCAGTACAGAGAATTGCTATATGGCAAACCATACATTATATATATTTCATTTTGAAACAGGAATGTGTTTAGTTTAGAACAGATGGTCACATATTCCTATATAAAATATTACTAATATAAATATAATGATCAACATGAAGATTTTTTATTTGAAAAAGTTAATCTTTATACTGGAAATTGCTATGAGATCTTTACACGTGATATAATCAAATCGGAATTGGTATAAACCACTAATTTGTTGGCAAAATACACTGGTAATTATAAATGAAGAACACTTAATTTTAACAATAATAAAACAGTACTACAGAGCAAACATATGTTTATTTTGGACACAATATCTAACAAATCACACCACATACAAAATGTTATTTTAAATTACATAAAACAACAGAATATCTTGATGACAAGTTGATGACTTGTCGCTAAAAAGTTTGAACTAGCTCTGTTTGGGATGAGTCAGCTTTATTAGATGACTAGGCAAAAAGATATGAGCAAACGTGAGAGTTTAAAAGTAATGATCTTGCATTATTTCTCCTACATTAAAAGCAACAGGATGCACAAAAATAGACATAAGCATCAAACACTAGATATTTTTGTAACCTTTGTGGCTTCTATAATGCATGCATGAGAGGAAGTTACTAAACTATCAATACAGGGAG
>CM070033.1:102447073-102465100 GCA_036250615.1 Ptychadena robeensis | reverse complement strand
CCCATTGACTATCATTGTAGAATTCCTTGGTGCGGATTTATTGTGTTAAAAAAAAAAAATCTTGGGAGTTTTACCATGGATTCCCCTCTGTCATGTCATTGACCAGGTATTAGACCCCTTGAAACAACTTTCCCAACACTATTGTGGCCAGAAAGGGTCCCTTTGTTTTTTAAAATTCGCCTCCCATTGAAGTCAATGGCGGGTTTGCCTGTTTGCCGGGTTCGTGAACTTTTGCGCTAGCTATTCCGGGTTCGCGCCATCACTAGTTGTTAGTTGTTAGTTGTTAGAACAGCATTTACATTGTAAGCCATAATACAGTTCAATTGAATTTATTTATAGTCTTATGTTGTTTGAGGAGGCAGTTTTATGTTTGTTTGTTCATAAGAGAACATTTTTATTTTATTTTATTATTAACATTTAGTGTAAATTTTGGGTGTAAAGGATCATATCAGATTAAGGTTGTCTTGCAGAAGCAGTGCTTGCTATTCATGAAGCTGTGGCAGAAATAGGCATTGCCAGATACTGATTCCAAAAAGCTACAGGTTTGTGAATCAGCAATGACAATCCTGAAAGCCAGGATCAGAAACAATATTTATTGTAGTGTTGTGCAGGCCACACAACCTGTCCATTTTTGTTTCTGCTAAACCCGCTCTTCTATTTCAGAGCTGTTCAGGCTATATGCTGCCATTGATGACCCCCAAAAAGGAAAAAGAACTGCGAGATTACTCTATACCCCAATTTCGATATGTCCACATTTTAGAGTTAAAAAGTATAATCCTTCAAAGGTCAAATAGTAGTTATTATATCAAAAATATAGGCAAAGCAAATCCATTAAAATTCACTTTTTAGACATTATTTATGGGGAGGTGCAAATGCATATAAAATAGGTTTTTAGACATTATTTAAGGGGAGTTGCAATGTTGTATACTTTAATATAAGACAGATATATGAGTATTTACATTATGTGCATTATGTTGAAGTAGAAAAAAGCCTGACAAAGATTGTACATGTACCAGCACACATATGCATATGTTCTGGTGTCGTGGTCAGTTTTCAGTCATATGTAAGACTTATTTTTTGTTTGGGTGGGGTTGGGCACCAGAACGAATATCTGTCTACTTAAACATTTGCTCTAGGTTTAAATAAAAA
Organism: Ptychadena robeensis; assembly: GCA_036250615.1. Lineage (NCBI taxonomy): Eukaryota > Metazoa > Chordata > Amphibia > Anura > Ptychadenidae > Ptychadena > Ptychadena robeensis. The sequence goes on along the minus strand of CM070033.1, from coordinate 102,463,951 downwards.
TACTGATGAGATGAATCATGTTTTAGAGAGAACTTACAAGGTGAAGGTCCTTTCAGAGGGTTTAACTGTACACCCTCTCTCTTTGTTCTTGAGACAAAGGCAGCATGAGCAGATACATTGTTGCTGGGTTGACAATAATTTATAGATGCCTGGAAAAAAAGATTTCTAAGAATGTGCAAATAAATTGTACAAGGAAAACATAATTATTCTACCTTTAAAACCAAGATTATTGTACTACAAATGCCACTTAAATTATCCATAAATACTGGGCAACATTTCTAATAGTTTTATTTTAGAGGATATTCCAGTTAATATTTTATATGTTAAAGTATACAATAAGTAGGGAGAATGGGACTGGCAGGGTGGGCATTTTAGGGATGGCAGACTAAAGGTGGATAAGTCCAATGGAAGGAGAATTCCAGAGAGTAGGAGTGTGCATGTGATGATGGTTTGAGTGGGGATGTCATAAGTAGATCAGTGGAGGAGCAGAGAGAGTGATAAGGGGTATATTGTTGTACAAGGTTGGAGGTATACAGAAGGTGTGGAGTAATTTAAAAGCAAGATACAAAACTAAAGGCTCCCATACACATTTAGATTTTTCATTCAATCAACTTAATGCAATCAATTTTTTTGTTGATTGATTGAAAATCTATGGCAGCCCACATGGTTAGATCGACCTAAAATAATTAATATTGGGAAAAATTTTGATCGAAAAATCGGACATGCTGGAAACTTTTAATTGGTTGTATGTAATTGAACCTTAATTCAATTACGCTTTCAGTCGATGCAAAAAAATTCGATCAAATATCTGTTACTACAGTTGGGATACATTACAAACAATCACGATTTCCCATAAAATTATCTTTTTAAATTGATTGAGCGGAAAATCTAGATGTGTAGGGGGCCATAAATGAGTCAAGCAGCACTATTCATGATTGAACACTGTAGAGGTGACAGTCTAGTTAGAGATAAACAAGATAGGATGATGTTGCAATAATCAAGGCGAGAAATGATGAGAGTGTGTACCAGGACTTTGGTGATCTCTGGGGTTAGGAAGGGGTGTAGCTTGGAGATGTTGTGCAGATGCGGATACAATCTTCTGCATGTAAGGAGTAAAGGAGAGTGTAGAGTCAAAGGTGAAACCAAGGCGAGATAGGGGAGATCATGTTGATGTTAGGGGGAGGCTTAGAAGGTGATAGGGGAGATAATGAGTTCTGTTTTAATTTTAAGGAATCTGTCAGCCATCCATGAAGAGATCATGAAGGCAGTGAGAGATATTGTCTAGGACTGAGAGAGTCAAGGCAGGGGTGGATAAATACATTTGGGTGCATAATCATATAAATGGTATTGGATGCCAATTTTAAAATTCAATTTTAAAATTTAGGCTTCAAAGATTAAGCAGCATGCATGTAGGTAATGAAGCTATAATTACTTGCTTTTTTAGGTTATTTTCGGGTGATTAATACTAAGAATCTAAAGCCTGCATTGTTAGCTATGAAGAGTAGAAACGCCATCAAAACTGGTAAAAAAAAAAAATACAAATTGCAATTACCACAATTAAACAAAAAAATTTTTACACAAACCTAAACCATAATTATTTAACAGAAAAATATTTGCACTATCCAGATAAGAATAACTGACACATACATACATTGTACTGATTTGGTGCTGGTGTCTGATGTTTTGAGTCTTCCACATTTGTAGCTATAGGCTGATGGAACATGCTGGAGTAGCTTTTGTTAAAATCCTGTTTTGTAAACAAGACACTTTTAATGTAGTATGAGTTAGGTGCCGGGGTCTTAATGGTCTTAAAGAAAGAAATTCGGGGTGCCTAAAAAAAATAAAAAAAAAGGATTTAATGAAGAAACATTATTCAAGATATAATATTACAGTATATATTTTTTGAAAATCATAGTTAAGAAACAGTCAATTATATTTAGATTTTTACATTTAACAAATGAATATACTGTACACCATCCAAAATATTTACATGTATTGAACTAGTCTGTGTATAACAAAGTGTGAACTTATGTAAGGCTTTGTTTCCATTGCGTTGGGACCCCTCCGCTTAGCGTACACGCTTAGCGGGGGGTCCCAACGTAACAGATAGACTTACCTGCTCGGCGGACGGCTCTGTCTTCATTGCGCTGAGCCGATCCGCCGGTAAACAGACCATCCGCCGGCAGGCTGAGTCTGTGAGATACGTCGGGACCCCAGCTAAGCGTATACGCTTAGCGTAGGGGTCCCGGCGTACAATGGAAACAAGCCCTTAGACAAGTTAAGTAATGTCATATTAATACAATATTTTATAAAACAATTATACAGCCTGTCATTAGTCACTGATTTGAAGTAGATCAATATTGCAGATTTTTCTAACTATCAGACCTGATCTGTATATAAGTTATACAGAACAGCTTTTCATTTAGCATGGGAGGTTATCCTAATAAAGGTTCTCCTGCAAAATAACTTATGAAGAAGCCCATTATCAATTTGATGAGCTATTTAATTAGCACTTTTGGGATCATCCGATCATTTTTGGCACAGAACTAACCATTAAATCATGGAAGATAAAAACCAATTTTCTAATCACATTTATTACGTGCTTCTCCATGAGTTTTCTTGCAAGTAGAACGTTTCCTAGAAGAACTTGACATTTTCACTAACCAGATTCAGATCCACTTCCCATCCCATAAGTGTTAAAGTTTAATTTGGAAGAGTAAATATGTGGGGCTGATGAAATTGAATCATTTACAGGAAAACTTGCTTTTCCTTACTAATGAAAACCAAAGAAGTAAAAGGTACATACACACTCTCTACCAAAAATTTATAATACAGAAGAACTGTCCCAAAATGTAATACCAAAATATTTTAGCTCCAGGACTTTTGGATTTAAGGTGTTTTCAAAGCAACTTTACAAATTTGGAATGAGCTATGACTGAATCTTGAACCCAATCACTTCTACCTGCTCATGGACCCAGTGTTTAGTAGGGTTCTTTACAAATCTTTTACCACCACCATTGATAAATCCAAATAAACATCATGATTACAACCTGCATAAATTTTTTCAAGGATTTGATCTTTGTCTAAAGAAGTAGATCTTGATTTGTGAAACATGCAGGGACTGTGACTCTTTAAATTAGTTAATAGCTAGCCATACACTCATCAACTTGTGCTCAAGCGATCTTAGATTCGATTGGTTTGTGCAGTTAAAATATCGTCTGTCAGTCTAACATCAAATGATCACACACACATTGTGATTGATTAAAATGATCCTTTCCAAAGCCCTGTGCATATGCTTCGTAATACCGTTGGATATAAATATGTTAGAAAAACAGGAAAACCTGTCAGATACTCATATGATCAATTTTACAAACTTATGATAAAATTTATAAGCATGCCCGATCATTGCTCAATTAATTTTATTTTTGATTTTGATCACTTTTGGTAAGAAGTGCTATATTTTCCACACTATAAAAAGCATAGGGCCATATGACACACACCCCACACATGTTCTAGCAAAGTAGGTGGTCTCGTCCATGCAATATTCACCCTATATACCTCCAGCCAAGCCAGTGTCAGGATAGAGGTCATTTTTTTATCCAGCAGAGTGTGCAGGGGTGAAACTTTAGCATGTGTCTACACACTAGCAATACCCATTCTCAGGAAATACGTTGATCAACTGAGACACATTTTACAATCTGGCACTAACAACTTACCCATGAGCAGCTATTTATATATGGGAGGGGATATTAGTCTTTGTTGCATAATGCATTTATTGCCATGCAGAATGTCAATGTACAAACACAACTCATGTCATCTAATTGTAAAATGTGTCTCCATAAGTTGGTCAGTGTGTTCAGAGAATTGGTACTGCTAATAGAGCTAACAGCTCCCTCTTGGCAGTGCCCTTTTGGTTTGGCTGGAGGGAATGGAACCAATTTTAGCCTATTTTATATCTATTTTGCACTAGACATTACAATTTAAATGTGGCACATATACTCACTGTGTCATTTTTTTAAATATATCAGTATTTTACTATATTATTGGTAATAAAAGTAGCTTTGTAATTAAGCCAACATATTACCTTTGAAGGAAAGCCTCCTGTCCCTTTTGCTGATAAAGAAACCGGGTTGATATCTGGTCCTTTGGCAATATTATAGGATCCTGGCCCTGGATTTTCATTCTAGGGTAGCATAAAAACTTCATTACTTAAAGAAAACCATTTGAGAGAAAAAAAAGTTTTTATTTTGGGGTTTGACGTTGACATATGACACAAACACTTTCTATAGTATTTAATAGAAATCTATCCTTACATATTAATAGGTTTGTACATAATTTCAAGAAATACAATGCAATACAATAAAATAGAGGTGCAGATTTTACAGGAAATGACCTGTCAATTCTGGTTTTTGCCCATTACAATTTTTTTTAAGAAGTAATGTAATGAATGCATATGACATTCATTAAAATTTATTTTATAATCTATCTTATTTAAATGTGCAGCTGCATTGTAACAACAATGCTGTAGAAACGAAACTAAAATGGCCATATAACACTGTAACATGAACATTCATATGATAAATAATAGTACAATCATGAAACTTTCAGGGTCATTAATGGTCCCCTACTACTACTTACACCCCAAGTCTTACTCCTCTAGTTAGGCATTATTTGATAGCTGGACTTTTAGCTGAAGTTTTACATGTAAGTGTTGCAGCTAGATTTGTACAGAAGACAGACAGGTGAAGGGAAGCACTGTCATATTAGCACGCCTCTGCCTTTAGCACCCAGTATAGATATATAGACTCCATATATAGTGCAAAGAAGAAGGTGAAGGGAAGCACTGTCCTATAAGCACAGATATGTTATAAACTCTCAGTATAGATATATAGACTCCATATATTGTACAGGCAGAAGTGGGTAAACACTGTCCTATAAGCACATCTCCGCCAAAAACTCCCAGTATAGATATATAGACTACATACATAGTACTGACAGGCAGGTAGGTGTTAGTGAGAGTGAGGCGACAGAGTCATCAGTAGAGAGGTACTAGGGAGGTGAGACTCGCAGTGACACTGACAGTTCGTTCTGCTATGAACAGGGGACCCAGAGGGGGGGAGGCTGATCTCAACATGTCCCCTGTCCACAGCAGAGTGAACTGTCAGTGACACTGGGAGGGGGAGGCTTAGATTGAGGGGACACCTGCACTCTGTTAGTAAATATACTGTTGTGACAGGTCAGCTGATTAAATACAGTGTCAAAACCCAATAACTAGTGAACTAGCGAACGGGCGGCGCAGACTTTTAAAAAAGTCCGCCCGCCAATTAGAATCGGAAAACCCGGATGTGACGTCAGTGACGTCAGTCACGTCACATCCGGCACCTGGAACGCATAGTTCCTGGTTGTGCTAACCGGATGTGACGTCACTGACGTCACATCCGGGTTAACAAGCTGGTTTTTCACTGAAAGACCGGGTTCTCTACCCGGTCTTCAGTGAAAAATTCTTCCTGCGACGGGATCTCGCTGCTAATGATCCCACCGGAGGAAGAATAGAGGGCTCCTTCTCGCCGGCAAACAGGGCGGGTCGAACACCCGTACTGTCCGCCGGCGAGAAGGAGGGCGAACATGCTTGCGGGCAGTTCGGCCAACACTACCAATAACATTATGATGACCTGGGATCCCACCAGACACCTGAATACAAAAACCTATGGTATTTCAGCTGTTGTGGAATGGCAAGTACCACAGCAGCAGAGATCCACATGGTTTATCAATTCAGGGCAAGAATTTTGATCACAGACTGTATTTTCTCTGATGTCCTTGAAATTCAGTGCAGCACCTCAGAGGTTAACTCGTCATCCAGGCAGTACGAAATGCAGGTAGAAAAGGATCCAAGTACAAGAGAGGGGGAACCAGGGATCGATCCTGCCTGTCCCTTCTCTCCAAAACTTTCTTCCCTTCCCCCTGGCTGCTGAGGACTCATAAGGACACAGAGCTGTAAGGACATGGCATCGTTATCAGTAGAGATGGTCGATTTTTTTCAAACTGCTTTGTGAGCTGATTGCAAAGCCCCTGAAAATGGGATCATCACAAAAATTGCTGGAGATGTAGAGAAGGGTTGGAGGAACATTGGAAAAAAAATTTGTTTGCTCTAGCACATGTAGTTTTTGCATTAATGAAGTTCAAATTTAAAGTTGAAATTCCGATTTTCTAAATTTTTACTTGACTTTGAACTTGATTTGTGAAAAAAACTATTTGTGTTAGAGTTTGGTGATGATACCATGTTCAGGGGCTTTTCAATTTACTCGAAACCGTCAAAATGGTTGAATTTTTTTAAAAAATTCTCTAATTTTTAAAAATCTCTACTTATCAGCAGACAATATGGGCCGATTATCTAAAAAACCTGCCGATTACGATCACTAGCCAATTTATTGGTGCATCTCTACAATAAAACAAACAATTATGGACATTTTAAATACACTGAAAATGTATTTATTTATTTATTTTTTAAGTCATTTTTATTGGGTTTAACACATAAAATAATGCTTATAGATTTACATCATGTATGAGGCTCTACGTAATCGGTAAATAACCCCAATAAATGTTCATCATGATAACACTCGTCTTTTGTGCTAATGTGTCGTCGTAGTACAACAATATTCTTAACAATTTCACATCCCTCAGTGTTATCCATAATTTAAGAGCACCTCCCGCATTTTAAATGATACAAATACATTTAGACATAAACCCAATACGAACAATAACAATCAGGATTGGGGTTACGGGGATGGTAGGAGGTAGGGGGAGGTGGGTGGTCATATTGGATTATTCCTTACCATAGTGGTTTAAAATAGAAAAAAAAAAACGGAAACAAAAGAAGAAAAAGAACAATGTTCCTCCGGTCACAATCTAATAGTGGCAAGAGGTGTTTCACCAAGGGACCACTTATTGGTAATGAGGCAACTTAGTTGTTTTTTTTTTTGCCATCATGAGTTCCATTGAGCCCTGAAAATTAAATTCATCCATAATTCCCTAAATTGGGAGCCGTCTGTGATTTCCACTGTCTGGTTAAACTATTTCGTGCCAACAGGAGGTGAGTTAGTAGGTATTTATGTTTTCCCGGGAATCTTTGCAATGCCCAAATGAGAAGTGCAAGTTCGCACGTTAGTTTCACTGGTGTGTACCTAATATTTCGGTTGCCAGTGCTTGTACTGAATGCCACAGTGGGTATATCTCCCTACAAGACCACTTAGACCACTGCAAGACCACTGAAAATTTAAATTAGGTGACAGATAATTCACATCGGATCCCAATAGTTCCGATGGGATTCGTCCCATCTATGCCCAGCTTTAATGACTCTTCTCTTCACTACACCTGATGCCAGCGCCGCCGTCAGGGGGGGACAGAGGGGGACAGAGCAGCTGGGGGGGGGGGGCACGGATGGCTGCCTGATCCATATGCAGCATCTTCTCACTGTTATTTCCTGACAGCCGATGTTCTGTCAGATAATGCTTCCTGCCCAGCCAATAGAAACGCACAGGACAGGACACACCTTCTCCCCCTCTGCAGCTGTTCTGTAGAAACTAGGCTGAATAAACCCGTGTGACAGTGTAACTTTATACATTTATAGCACGAAAACCATGTACAGTATAATCATGAAACTTTCAGGGTCAGTTATGCTCCCCTACTACTACTTACACCCCAAGTTTCGCCCCTTTAGCTACAACACTTATAAGTAAAATTTCAGCTAAAAGTCCAGCTATCAGATAATGCTTCTTCATCATCAGTGATATACTCCTACTGTATATGCAACATTTCACTTGCCTTCTTTCAACACATAGATCTTTAAAGTCCTGCATGATAGAACCTTGAAATTTTGGGGGTTACCAGTTAACCCCTTAGCTTACAACCATGCAATTTCGTGCCCCTAGCTCATTTCCTTCCTACTAAGAAGTCAGCTATCTAATTATGCTTCCATAAGCCTACTCTGCTATATGCATCCTTTCACTTATCCTAATTTTAACACCAAAATCTTTGAAACCCTATATATCAGAACCATGAAATTTGGGGGGTTACTAGAGACCCCTCTCTGAGACTACATCAATGCAAAAAAAATAAATTACCATAAATGACCATAAAAGCCTACTCTGCTACATGAATTCTTTCACTCACCTACACCAAGATCTTTAAAACCCTTCATAGTAGAACCTTGACATTTTGTGGGGGGTTACCGATTAACCCTAGAGACTACATCCATGCTGCAAATGGGGCTCCCAATGAGGCGACTCCACCCATTAGGGCTCCTTCCCGCCTTTACTGGAGCATCAAAAAGGCTCACGCAACAAAAAATTACCCTTGCAGGGGTTGTCAGTGGCAACATAAAGTGTCCGTAAAGTAAAACAACAGCTCCTGGCTTCTTCACAAACGAACGCTGTCTCAGAGAGTTCAGAGAGACTGTTTTCCACACGCCAGCAATATAGTTTTGTTAATATTATTGTCATAGTCATCACCATCATCACATGTTCCCCCGGGTAACCACCAGCTCAGGCACTGTGAGCCCATCTGCGGTTTCTACAGACATCTCTGTTATACCTGGTGCTAGGGAGACTCCAGTACTTCTATATTTATTATTAGCATTTTCTCAGTTGGGTTAGGGCACTGTATGGCAAACACATCGCCAGTGTCAAATATAACTATATCTCCTTTCCTTACCCAATCTGCAGGGGCACACGACAGGGATGCCTGATCTCCAAGGGCGTGATATTTTGCATGGTCTCAGGTGTTAACTATTAACCTCCCAAATTTCAAGGTTATACTACATAGGGTTTTAAAGATGTGGGTGTTTAAACTAGGTGAGTGAAGGGATGCATGTAGCAGAATAGGCCATTATAGTCTTATAGAAGCATTATTTGATAGCTGACTTCTTCATAGGAAGGGTTAAAGCTAGGGGCATGACATTTTGCATAGAAGAAGACTCAGGGGTTACCTGGAAACCCACAACATTTCAAGGTACTACCATGCAGGGTTTCAAAGATCTATGTGTTCAAAGTAGGCAAGTGAAAGTAGTAGTAGGGGTACATTACGGACCCTGAAATTTTCATGATTATACTATTAATGGTTTTCGTGCTATGAATGTTCAAAGTTAGTGTCACATAGGTTTATTTGGTTTTATTTCTACAGCACAGCTGGAGAGGGGGAGAGGGTGTGTCCTCTCCTGCGTTTCTATTGGCTGAGGATGATGTATTTGTGGGAGGAGCTACAGGAAGCATAATCTGACAGAGAAGCATTAGTGGCTGCTGATGTCCCATCGAAATCTGCCCTGTAGCAGATTTAGCACTGAATGACCAACAGAAGGAGCACTTCCAGGGGGAGCTGATATCCACAGGGAGTCATCCAAAGCAGTGCCTGTGAAGCTGTCACCTAGGGCGGCTCCTGTGTCCATGACCCCTCGGTCTCCATTGAGATGTGCTCCCCAGGACCCTTGAAAAGCAGTGGCGGCGAACCTGTCACCTACGGTGGCTACAGTGTCCATGATTCCATGAGTCCATGTTGTGAGCTACAGGGGGAGCAGATCTCGATGGTGGAGCAGATTTCGACAGAATACCGGCAGTGCGGGAACAAGGGGGGCCCGGAAAATTTGTCAGTATGGGGCCCCATGGTTTCTGATAATGGCCCTGCCTGATGCCAAACTGATACAGGAGCTGGAAGCAATATGGCAGTTGTAACTGTAGCTGATGGATAAAAAGTTTAACAATTTATTGAATATAAATATATAGGGTTATTATAGCTAGTATATATTACAAGCATAAAAATAGCAGAAGTTACTTAAGGGGACTAGTTCTTTAATTTTCTTGAGTGTACAACTTGTTAATAATTAATGTATTATTTTTCTACAATCTAAACACAACACACACAGTGGCCAAAAAGCAGATGTGTGTACGGTGAATAATTCCCTTTTTCCTCACCCCATCTGACTCAGATCTGCTCCAGGGCTACTCTACAAAGAAAACAGGGAGGGATATGAAACAAAACAAAATTCAAACTCGCCTTAAATTCTGCACATTGACAGCTTAAGCTTTTAATGAAACCTGGATTCACGTCACCAAGAAGGAAGTTGCATTGGTATGTACAACCAGGGACAAAAAAAACATGTGTGTCTTATGGAAGACTGAACTAACACTCTACTAAGCTAAATAACAAGATGTCCATATTGAGGCCTTTGTTTCACAAGAACAAATTTTAAAGGAAAACCACAGTGTATGTCCCTATAAACACATTCAAGTTGCATTAGTAACATGCATCTCTAATCACTTTCATAAGTTTTATCTACCATTTGCGTTTCAGGTAAGACTTTGGAGGCTATATCAGTATCTTTTCTGTTAAAGTCCTGGTAAGAAAAAAATCAGCATCATAACCATTTTAAAAAAAACACCTTTGAACAGGTTTAAGAAATGTTTTCATATCCAAAGTTCTGTGTTGGCTGGTAGACTTCAGCACCTTTCAACGCCCCACTAGTTAAAGCGGAGCTACCACCAGAAGTACATCTTTGCATGAATGCCACTTGAAGTGCCGATAATAGGGAGGAAAGCAAAGAAAAAAACAAACTTAACTGTTATGAGTAATTTAAGAAGATCCCTCGTAGCCCCTCTTCCCTCCCTGGCTCTGATGTCATGAAGCCAAGGCCACCGGAAAGGAGCCGCGATCTCTGAGCACTGCGAAAGTCGAGTAATTCCCTGATCTCAGCTCTGTATTAAGATCAAATTTCCATAGAAAATCATTATAAAAGCCTCCAGTCGCCATTCGCGATATTGCTTCCTGTGTTAACCCCTGTAAGCCTGGCGAATAGAGATGGAATCGCATACCATTCCAGGCAACAGCAGGTAAGTATATTTTTTGCAGGATCGTGGAGCCCTAAGCCACCATCATACCAGCTCAGAGGTAAGTTAAACTTTCATTTTACATACATATTTATTACATATATTTTTTTTACACATTTACCGTTCCTGACGGTCTCATCTCGTCCAGTGCTGTCCTGTTAGCCTTGCACTGATGTAGATGGGGACGGAGCCCCAGCATCGTAAACTCACCGATCTGCGCTGTCCCGCTGGCTACAATCTTCTGAACTGGCTTCAACACAGAAGCTGATTCCCCCCAGGAGTGACGTCCATAGACACAGCGATTCCTGGCCACAGGAGATTGACCGGCATGCACGCTCACACTGAATGCATGGTGGTCAATCTCCCACACCTTGGCTTATTAACCTAATAAAAAAGTAGTTTTTCTGTCCGATCCTGATATCTTCTGTATCTGATATATACTGTATCTGCCTACAATCTGCTGGGAATCCCTGTGTTAAGCTAGCCATACATGTGCCGATTCCATGGCCGATCGATCACCAATCCGATCGATTCCGGCGATGACAGAGGGAATCGGATGTCCGATCGATCGGCCAATTAAGTCTGTCCGATCGCGCCATACCACCTTAGGCCACCGATTCCTGGCCAATTCCGTGTCCGATCGATCAGACTCCCCACCATCAGTCGATCGACCATGACCTCATCAGGATGGGTGTATCCATTTCCCAGCAGAAGTCAATAAAGAGGGTGTGTGGCTTTCCCATCACATTTGCTGGACCTTGCCAAACCAGCATGCCCCGTGGGTGGAGGAGTCGACTGGTGGCAGCACTCCTGCTGTGGGAATTGGAGGAGAAGGAGAGCAGGAGGAGGAGGCATGGCCAAGTCCTGGCTTCTCCAAAGGGGAAAACCTATTCCACCACCATGCCCCTCCTCAGACATTTCAGGGACAATCCCTGCAGGCCCAACCAATCGTGACGGCTATGTAGCCTATTTCAATGATGTGGTTGCTGTCTCCTGGCAGAATGACATGACCACCTGATGTCTCCCATGACCCCCATTTGATTGGACCAAGAATAGCCATTGAGTAGTTCAAACCTGTTTATTTTTTGGCAAAATAAAAATTACTGTTATCCATTTTGTGCTGTGTGTTTGTCAAAGAAAATAACATATGACACAATGCCATTACATCATGCCAAAAGCTTCACATCACAGGGTGCTCACATTTGGTGGTATGTGTAACCCCCCTTGAGGTGTGTGGCCATAGGTGTATGTGGGCTGGTGAACAGGCTGGGCAGATGATGGGCAAGTGGGTCTCCAGGGGCATCTCGAACAACCAAGCCGACCAGTGTTCAGTTTGCCCCCTGCATGCCTGTGCGCAACCTCCATCAGTCAAGACCTCGGCTGCCTCCCGCTGGTCCACTATCCCTGCGGCAGCTTGGCACAATGAACGACCACCTAGGCCTCACATTCGTCCCTCCTTGCTGACAGATCTGTCTGCAGGGTCTGGGTGAGGCTGTTCTCTGTGGGCCATGCTAGCTCTCCTCCTGGCTCACGTGAGAATCGCGGGGAGGGGACTGGCTGCCGGACGGCTTCCATCCTCATACGAGGGACGCAGGCTCCTCCTCATACGAGGGACCACAGGTCTGTCCTGGAGGGTGAGAAAAATTTTAGTGACAAGCATACACATTGGTGAACACTGAGCATTACAGGACACAAGTATCAACTCACTGCCACTGCCAGGGAGCTCCGGAGTGGAAACCATCCTCCTGTGTTGGGGCAAGTTCCTGGGCCCTTCAGCCTCCCCATCCTCTGGTTGTTGCCCCCCTGTGGAGGTTGATGCCTCGCTGCTCCGGGTCCTGCACAAACGACAGGAGGTCGTAGTACCACACCCGTCCCACCTCCTCATCCACCACCCCGCCCCCGACCCGCCTGCTGGCCTCCACCTTTTGTTCAGCCTTCCAAACACTGTCCCGGTTATCTTGTTCTTGCAGGTCGAACATGGTAGCGGTGGGCCTCTTGATCTTCCATAGGCAAGGCAGTTGGCGATATCGCTCAATAACTCAGTGAGCTGCTGGGGGTCATGTCCAGTGTACGCCTCCTCTTCCTCCTGGGGGCCTGGCCTCGTAAAGAGGAGCCCAATGTCAGCACATGTGAAACATTCTCAGTAGGTGCAAGAGTCAATAGCACCAGATGCTCATGAGGAAATCCCTGCCTCTCTCCACTTCCCATTCTCTAGGATCCCTGAGTCCAGGGGCATGCCTGGGCCCCCAATGGTGAAATGCCTACACATACTGAGCATTACAGTGGCAGGTTCATAAAACATCCCCAGGTACACATGACAGAGAGCCCCCCTAACCTCATCAATTCTAAACAATCAGTCCAAGTTCTACAATGACGTCGACCGACATGCATGCTGTCAAATATTCTACCACTGCAATATTCGATTGATGGTATTGCGGGCCTCTGTTGATGTCCAGGGAGTGGCACATGGCCCCCCCCCTTCAACAACTCAGTTGACCCCCACTGGCCTCCAACATCTCCCAAATACAAACATCTCTGCACATCTACATAGTTCAAGGGATGGCACATTACAAAGGATGTGCTGCACAGTGAGTACATATTGCCCAGGCAACCAACAACCTTGTCATATGACAACATACAACCTGGTGGATGCACCAAGACTTGATCCCACCACAACAGCCATGGCAAAGGTCACTCGGAGCACACAGGAGGCCCCCCAGCACATCGGCGAAGTCGGCAAAACACATTGCTGTGCTACTCACTGGTCTGTGGATCAGGCGTTGCAATCGGCGTTGCGGAATCGGCCGGCCAAATGAAAGCGCCGAGGTGGTGGGGGGCATCGGGCCCCGCAAACAACACACGCAATCTGCCAAAAAACGAGGACATGATCAGGCCGAAGAACACATAGCACAGGGCTGCTCAGCGCACTTCGGGCGGAAGTGTGGGCAACACCTTGCGTGTACTCCACATGGTCTGTGGATCAGGCGTGCAATAGGCGAGGTCCTGAATCGACGAGGTGGTCGGTTGGGGGGAAAAATCGGCGCACGCAACAAAACAGCAATCGCACAAACGAGTAAGATGAATCAGGCGAAGACAAATGAGCACACGGGATGGGCACCCAGCACATAGGCGGACGAAGTCGCAAAACATTGCTGTGCTACTCACAGGGTTATGGATCGGCGTGCATCGGGCGAGGTCCGGAAGCGCTGAAGCACCCGAGGAATCGCCGAGGTGGTGGGGGAATCGGCAGGCAACAACACACGCAATCTGCAAACCAACGAGGACATGAATCAGTGCGAAAGACACATAGCACACGGGAGGCCCAGCACATCGGCGAAGTCGGCAAACACATTGCTGTGTACTCAACATGGTTATGGGATCAGGCGTGTGCAATCGCGAGGTCCGGAGAATCGCCGAGCCCCGACGGGAGGAATCGACGAGGGTGGTGGGGGAATCAGGGTCAGGTCGTGGCGCCTTTGAACAGAGAAGCGCAGGGGAGAGAAGACAGAAGAAGATGCAAGCGGAGGACAGGAGCAAAGGTTACAAGATGGAAGAAGAGGAGCAGGATTCCGTGAGCGTCGACGAAGACGTAGTGTTGGTGATCGCGCTGAAGGGCCCAGGTTAGGTCCATGATGCCCCACGAGGACATTCAGTGGACATGAGGTCAGGATGTGTTTTCCAGGTGGGAGCAAGAAGAAGGCCATCCGCCAGCAAGTGTCCAAGATCCACATAGAGCCGGTCGCTGGATCCTCTTCACAGGTGGTTTAGGCGACTCTGCGGCCTCACACATGCTTGTTGTTGGCTTTGATGGTTTCCCCCTATTTGCAGCTCATGCTTTGTATCCGACGAATGGTGGGGTGAATCGCCGAGGGCCCAGGGTTAGGTTCATGATGCACAGTGACGACAGTTCAGTGACGAGGTCATGATGTTTTTTCCATGGGGAAGCAGAAGGAGCCCCATCCGCCAGCAGGTCCCTGACCAGAGCACGGAGACCGGCAGTCTGGATCCTCTTCTCAAGGTAGGCGACTCCTGCAGGCCCTCACACTGCTTGTTTTGCTTGGTGGTTGGAGCCAGTCTCATCCTGGCGCCATTTCGAGCTGGGACAGACGATGGGAGACTGTCTGCTGGTGGCCCCACTGGCGAGGAGGAAGCGGGACATCATCGCTAGGGTCCTGTGGCAAGATCAGTCACAATGTGGTGTGGTCGTACCCGGTGACGTCTGGTCAAGAAGTGGTCTACCTCAAGAACTCCAGCAGGGGGATCCTCGCCCGGCAAGGCCACCATCAGGCAGTGTATGTTGACATGTGACATAGTGCCCAACACAAATGCTGGGAACACTCTAGGAAGGGTTAATGTGTTTTTTTCCTTTTCCAACAGCATCCCACGGCCCATCAGGACGTCCCCACTTTGAAAAAAAAGGGAAACGGGCAGGAGCAGACATGAGGGAGGAGACGCCACAAGGTAAGAATTTGTCACCTTGGCACAGACCACCCCCCTCCAGACGTGGCTGGCTACAGTTGGGGAACTGAGCTAGTGGGAACTGTTTGATGGACTGGCCAGTGCCGCAGTTTGAGTAAGGTAGGGGTCTGAGGTGAGGCACAGAACGGGTTCAGTTTTGAGCAGGAATACGGGGTCTCTCCTGTTTTGCTCCAGGCCTATTCTTCTGTATGTGGATTAGTGTGAGCCCACCCAAGAAGACCGACTTGCCGAGCATCCCTAGGCCACATGTTGCTGCTATGGCCCTTAATTCTTTTGTAGTTCAACTGGGTGTTTCTTTTCATGACCATTTGCACAGGATTGCTGTTCTTTGCCACTGTTCTGAGGTGGTGGGCTTCCCTGTGAAGACTGTGGACGTGGGCCAGACGAACCCCTCCGTGCCCCCCAGGGAGCTCTCCTCCTGCTAATGGCAACTAGATGACCATAGCAAAGGGCCTGGACGTTAGCAGGGCACATGTTTGGGATGAGTTAAGCAGTGAAGACTAATTTCTTTGTATTCTTTTTTCAGACCCACAACCAGTGGCCACAGGCCGCGTCCAATCCCGGCTCCTCAGGTGCGAGCAACAGCTGGCGAAGATGGAGGCCAAGCTGCAGGCAGTGACAGATGGCATGGGCAAGCTGAGGGAGGTGCTGTCAGGCCTGCGTCAGGAGCTGGAAGAGAGGACCTGATCCCTGGCACCCCTTTCTGTCCCCTCCCCCCTGGTCACGTTGACCTTTAAGGACTGTGTGGTCCCTATGGGTTCCTGCTTGCTGGTTTGGGGTGGCCAGCTGTTTAGAGACCCCTGCCCCGGTTGTACAGATTTTAATGTTTATACTGTTTTTAATATTTCTACTGTGTTTTACATTTGTATGGAGCGAGGCCCAACCATGGCTGTTTTTTACTTGAAGTAAAATCCCTTGCACTGCATTCTCCTGTGTGTTGTCTTTACTGCTGCGCAGGGGTGGGAATGGTGGAGGGTGAGTTTTTGTCCCAGTGCTAGAACGTGCAAGGGCTGCCAGGACATGATGTGGGATGTGGTCCTCTGTGCAGATCTCCTGATGATCGATCTGTGGTCCACCACCAACGTGCCCGAACGGTCCTGAATCAATCTGATGGAACCAACATGTCGGTTCTCTGTCTGATCCGATTCTGGGCCCCATATCGATCGGCCGTGATCAATCGCTCAAGGTGGGCTTCACGCGATTCCTCGGCGATCGATTGGTGTGCACGCGCCCAGAATCAATCGGCCTGAAATCTTCTGGGAATCGGACCCGTGTATGGCTACCTTTAGTGGAGCACACAGGATTCCCGTCAGTTCTGCAGACGACTCATCACAGCGTGGTGACGTCATCACGTTGTAATGAGTCACCTACAGGATGGCCAGGATGCCCGTCAGCTTAAGTTTTACCAACATATGCTTACAGCGACCTGATGTCTTGTGGCACTCAATTGGTGAAAAGCTGAGACTCCTTTAAAGCGGACCTACCACATTGTAGGTCACTTTGCACTATCAGCATCAGGCTGCCA
>CM070033.1:102422837-102438545 GCA_036250615.1 Ptychadena robeensis | reverse complement strand
AGTAGTGCAATCTTGAGTGTATCTACATGTTTAGATGTTTGTTACTGTATAGAACAGTGAATGCTTGTTTGCTGTTCTGTCTTTGTCACCATTGTGGAGATTTGCCATCAGTTTCTGCCTTTTCGCATGGACAGTTTGTTTTAGTATTTATGATTTATTTTCAGGTATGTAATCATTATATCATCTTTGATTCTTGCACCTCTGCAATTTGTAATATGTGGGTAATACCTGGTTTAATTGGTTTAGGCTAGGCAAAGAACAAAACAAATATAAGAAATTACCCATGCTAAAATTCTGCACTGTCATATTAGACAAGTTGCTGGAACAGTAGCAGGACACCAAGCAGTATAAGTAGAGGAAAGGTTGAATTCAGATACTTAACTTTCCCTGCAGGGGATTTTGCAATTCTAAGATGTTCTGTTTAGGTGATCTTGATAATAAATCATAATGTCACATTCTTGTCAGTATAAACATACTAAACCTTTTTTGCTTTGGGTTCAACTTAGAGCAACTTTGGTCCAACCCTGCCCTCTAGTGACATGCAGGAAATAATATAAGAAATCCCTGTTAGAGTCTTTTTTGCCAGAAGCACATGCTTTGAGGTGGAAATTGTTCAAAATAAGTTGCATTCCAGCTGTCAACTAGTCTGAATAATGTAACATTATATGCATTATTGAGAAAGATCATAGTAAAGGAAACTGTATTAAAAAGAATCTGCCATTTTTACATTCATCAGCTGTGGAATTAATAGAGTATGTGATGTAAAAAAAAGCCCCCCCACCACCATGCAGAGACCTGCTGGATCCCTAAGAATTGCTCTAGCACATGTCGTTTCAAATTTTTTTAAAAACTCAAGTCGAAATTTAGATTAGTAACATTTTAATTGAAAGCACACCCACAACCTCCTATTCTGCCTCCCTGTTAAAAAAAAAAGCCTGGAGGACCGGACACTGCAGGTATAGTGGCGCAGGAGCTAGTAGCCAGGAAAGGTAAGTATTTATTTTTTCTTTTAAGGGGTCCCTGGACGAAGACCTGTTATAGGTGAGTAATATGTATATGGTTTGGGTTTTTCAAAGTTTAAATCCACTTTCACTTATGCAAAAGTTAGAGCACTACTTTCTTGTAATGTTCCCACAATCCTTCTCTACATCTGCAGCAATTTCTGTGAAGATACCTTGTTCAGCGTCAATTAACTCACAAAGTCAGCTATTCAAATTTTCATGAAAATTTTACGACCTTCTCTAATCTTTAACAGTATTAGCAGATTCATTCTGCACTTAAAAAACCCAAACACATTTTAATGCAGATGAGCTTTGCACAGCATAAAAGTATGGGCTATGTTTCCACTATACATTGGGACCCCCTCTGCTAAGCGTATTGCTTGGCGGGGATCTAGACGGAGCACATAGACTTTACCTGCTCTGCGGATGCTGTGTTAAGACTTCCGCCGATGCAGAGGCCCAATGTACTCCACTTCATTCAGCCTTAATTCGGCGGAACGGCTCAGCACAGTGAAGACACAGCATCCGCCGAGCAGGTAAGTGAATGTGCTCCATCGGGATCCCCGCCAAGCAGTACGCTTAGTGGAGGGGTCCCGACGTTTAGTTAAAACTTAGCCTAACAGAGCAAAATATGCTTACACAGCCATACTTCACTTCCTTGTTTATTCAACATCCAATTTATATAATGGCATCATGACACTGAAAGATGGATCTAGGTCCATGAATCCAGACTGCATAGACCAGCTACAGTATAACAGTAACTATGCTATTTTGCTTTTGTACATGTGGAAGTCTAAAAGCTTTTATCACACATGGCACTGTGTAATTAACTATTAAAGGCTATTAAAAGCTGTATGCTTCCATTGACAGCTATGCTACACTGGTCAAAGCATTTATTGTCATTATGTAGACATCTGGCCCTGGCTGGAGAAGCAAAAAAACGAAATGATTGAAAGCAATTATATACATTCTTATACCTGGCACAGTGAAATTACAAAAACTAAGCTTTAGGGCTTGTCCCCACTTAAGCGATCACCTGTGATCGCCTATGATTTTAATCGCTACGCAGCGATCGCAGGAGTTCGTGCCCATTCATTTGAATGGTCTCATCCCCACTGCCTTGAAAGACATGAATGGACACAATTGAGACGCAATTTTTTAACGTGTCCCCATTCATTCTTTATGTGCGCAATCAGGGGCAATGAGGCGAGTCTGAAAATCACGGCCACAAATCGCAGACAATAACACTTCCAATCGCATCTGATTGCCGCCTCAATAAATCGCGAGCATTCCCCACTGTGATTAGGATCATGGGGGATCGCTCAAGTGGGGACATAGCCAAAGGCTATGCTCGTGATTTTAATTGCGAGCAGTAACCGCATCCATTCAATTGACTGGGCTTATCCCCTCTCAACTGATGAGCGTGATGGCGCGCGGCCGCAAGGGTGAAGATCGCCTGGTCAATTGCGCCCGATCACATGAGCAATCACGTGCAATTGGCCGCACCTGATTAAAATCGCGTCCTCTCCGCTGCTGATCGCCTTTGTGGGAATATAGCCTGAAAATGTGGCTTACCGCATTGAGATGCGATTTTAGAACATGTCCCATTCATTTTCTATGGGCGCGATCAGGGGCGATCGAACGCAGCTGAAAATCACGGCCACAAATCACAGACAAAAACACTTCAGATCACAGGCGCAAAAAATTGCAAGCGATCTCTGTCCACAATTAGGATAACAGGAGATCGCTCAAGTGGGGACAAAGTAGATTTTTTAAAATAAATGTCAAATTGTTCACCTTTCTGCAAGTGCTCAGCCCATAGGTGGTTTTTCTTCTTTATGCTCCTCTTACTTTGAATTCTGACACAGGATGATGTCATATCTGTGCAATGAAAGATACAATCTATCTGGATCATATACAGTTTTCACATTTTAGCACATTTTGCAAAAGCAGCTCTGCAATTATATAAAATGTTGGGGCTTGCATTTCAAAGGGGTCACATCCAGGAGATTCAGATGTCTTGTCCCTCTCTGAGCACTGTGTTGCCTTCTGATGTCTGTTACATTACTACAGGACACATAAGTACCATGTTTCCCCGAAAATAAGACAGTGTCTTATATAAATTTTTGCTCCCAAAGACGCACTACGTCTTATTTTCGGGGGATGTCTTATTTTTCCATGATGAAAAATATGGAACTGGGGTATCAGGGTGGGGGGATCACTTAAAATGGCACAGGAGCGATCAGAGGGGGCAATCAAAATGGCACAGGAGACTCAGAGGGGGGATTACCATTTAAGTAACCCCTTCCGATCCTCCTGTGTTACTATGATTGCCTCCTCTGATCCCCCTGTGCAGAATTACAGTACCGTATCTTTGGGGCTGCCTTATTTTCAGGGAGATGCCTTTATATTTAAGCGTGAGGCAAAAATGTAAGGGTGCCTTATTTCGGGGAAGAAGTGTGGAACTAAATATAGCACAATATTTTGTAAGAATCTGTATTATTTTGTGGCCCACTCAGTTAAAACAGCAGAGAATGGTTGCATAGGTCATTTTTTAGGAGAAACGCTGTTAACTATGATCTCTCCCCAAAGGAAAGCATTACTGTTAGAATTACTTTTCTCTAAAGGTAGCCATACATGGATCGACTTTTTCATGATCCTTCTTTGACTCGATTGTCTTGTGCAATTTAAATATCAATTGTCGGTCTAACATTGGTCGATGATCGATTCAAACCCAATCTCTTCCTTTACTTATACCGGTGCGCATGCTCCATAGTACGATCGAATACAAATCAAAATACCTTGAAAATCCTTTAGATACTAATATGTTCGATTTTGTTTTTTGGTTGATCGCACCAGGTGGGCGGGAATCGATCTAATGGAACCGTGTATGGCTACAGTTAGTCCTGCGTAAGGCCCCACAAATATTTGTTTTACCTGCCAATTGAGTCCTCCTTATGCAGCTTCTTGTAATACTGTGGCAACAGTTTTATACTGCTTTTGAACTCACAACAAAGTTAGCACAATCATGTTTGTTATGATTGCTTACTAGTGTTGTTGGAGTATGCACCCTGAACATAGTATTGGCAAACAGTGATAGCAACATAACTCATGCGTCTATGTCAGTCTGTTAATTTCAATTAGTCCACTAGATGGTGCTGATACTCAAGCTCTGTTGTACCGTGTACAGGGGTGCACATAACTGTTTTAGTGAGCTCCTCAGATAAGTACCAGGAGATGGTGTTTGGTACTCACCCCATATGTAGGGTGGTCTTCCTTACTGTCTCCCTCACTGTCCTTTGCATAAGTTTCCTGCATGGTAGGTTCTGCTGCAGATGGACCTCCCTGTTCCTGATTGAGCCTCTGATTAGCTGTCTCCATCCACAGGTCACCAGCTGGCTTTGGGTCAAATGTATCTCTCACAGTACAACACTGTGTGAACCCCCAGATCTCATACCTCAGAAGTTTTACCCTGACATGCTTAAAAACATACTTGTCTAAGGAAACTGTTAAAGAGTTATTCTAGATTCTTGAGTTTAGATACACTTTACATTGGCTTTAAACTCAAAATGAAAAACACACATGCATTTAATAGACAATACTCACCAGCAGTTTACAATCTGGAAAACTTCTACACAAAAAAAAACTTGCTTTCTTCGCGTTTGCATTCCTGGCACCAGCATCTTAAGTACTGGTGAATCTAAGCACTTCCGGATGAGCCCCTTTCATCACTGCAGCCGACAATCCCCTCCTCCCCTGTTAGAGAGCTCCAAGAGGGGTGTCCGCTGCAGCAATGAGAGGTGCTCATCCAGGGGAGAGAGAGACGCGCCCCTCTAGAGGAGCACCTCTCATCACTCAAAGTCTCGCAATCCCACAGGAATGGGCAGGCACAACTTACTACAGATAATTGGGACAGATGTTCCAAAAGCCCTTGCGGCTGTATGATGTTGTGCTGAGTGGGAAGGCAATCTCTGAAAAATCGCCCTTCCTGCTGTCAGAAAAAGTTTTATCGCGGATCTCCACAGTATCGGCTGCAGAGGGGGGACCTGCGAGGTGGTAGGTCTGCTTTAACTATAAAAGAACATTTTGTCTCCTTTTTACAATGTTTGCATCACACCTTTTGAGGTGTATTTTCTGTCATACTAAATGTAGACCTTTGATTTTTATATTTACTAACTCAGCTGTGTCTTTCTGTAGTGTTAGTCAAATCAACAGGACTTGCTATGTTTATTTCTTGAAGACGTTTCGCTAGCTATCCAACTGGTTTTCTCAATTCAGAGTGGAATTTTCTGAATTGAGAAAGCCAGCCGGATGACTAGCTAAACATCTTCAAGAAATAAACACAGGAAGTCCAGTTAATTTGAATTAAACATTACAGATATACAATGACCTGGATGAATGAGAACCTTCAAAGTCAGAGGTGTCCTATATTTTTTTTTGCTATAAAAACTATTATTATATTACTCAGTCTGTCTTGACAAATAGATCCAAATAGACTTTTGTATTACACAACACAATCTATTTGTAATGACAAAATCTTCAATAACATTTTTAAATGTAATTAAAAAACTATTATAGTGTGTTTGTTTGAAATTTTTTTCCTAAAAATGTTGATAAATTGAGCTCAAATAACAGAAGAAAACATAGAGACTTCCATCTTTTTATTCTATAGGTCCTCTGGTCAATATATAAAAGACATTTCCAGTCAGGTCAGACTACATGCCTTCATTAACATGCTGCAGTTTATAACTCATTTATCTTATTGTCGCATTGTATGTAATAAATGTTTTGTTTTGTTAGGTTAGATGTGGCAGATTTGCTATATAATTCAAAAGAATTGAAAACATTTTTTTCAGATGATTGCACATCAAGTTCAACATAAAACTAATGTGAACAAACGCTATGCAAAATGATTTGCTTATTTGAAAAGAAAGAAGTCTACTGCAAAAAGTAGAATACGAACTGCGAATGATTTGCACACATTTGCACATTGCGGCAAATCTAGCTCATTAGTTCTAACGTACATTCTAATAATGCAAATTTTGACTTTTAGATTAAATGCCATAAAAAATGTGATTTTTGAAACTGTATTAGGATGATATTGTATTATATGTATGTACTAAATGTCTTGCAATATTAGATAAAATTACTATAAATGTATACATAACTATAGCAGAGCCAGCATAGCAGAGCATATTTATTGTTTATATATATGTATATCTTGTAGTCATACCTGCCTTGCTGTGTGCTGTGCTGGAATCAGAGCATGTCGATTAGTAAAAGTGTGTACATCTGGTTACTTAGCAACCATTCAGCAAGCATGTGCCGCACACAGTCAGCCATCTTGCTACACCCTGACTCTCCAGAAACAGCAAAGCAGAGACAACACACAGCGTATACAAAAGTAGGAGATTCTCTGTCAGTTATGACTCAGATGTATTGAAGGGATGTGACTATCTATATAACTTAAGCCTGTATAGTTAGTGTTAAATATATCGATGTAATTGTCCACAATTAGAATAGAGATGACGTTTTTCTGTGACCTGTTTGGCCAGAAAATCAGCTCCACTCCCTCTTTTTCCTCCCTGGCTGCCCACACCTCCCAGACCAGTGGAGACGCTGGTGATTTCTTTTCAGACATCAAGACAAAGGGA
Source organism: Ptychadena robeensis (assembly GCA_036250615.1). Lineage (NCBI taxonomy): Eukaryota > Metazoa > Chordata > Amphibia > Anura > Ptychadenidae > Ptychadena > Ptychadena robeensis. The sequence goes on along the minus strand of CM070033.1, from coordinate 102,431,890 downwards.
CCTGAATACTATACAAAAGAAACCTGTGTGCATAAAGGCCCAAGTCATAATGCACATATGCAGCATGTTGTAAATATATTTTGTTATGTAGAAAGAATCATACCTTTGTAAGGTTTTGGGTATCCTCAGCCCGTTGGACTTTTATTTTGTAACAAATCATAGGAATAAGACAACATCATAAAACATTTATATTTTATTGAAATATTATTAAAAACATAATTTACTGGATAAAAATAATTGGTCACAACCCCAAAAGAACATGGTTTGCAATTCAAATAGAGACAAGGTTGGATCACTTCACGGCCACTAATTATAGGGCTTTATCAGGACATTCCCCAAACAGTGGTCTCAAATTTTAAATGTTCAACAAGATAACAGAATAGGAGTATGATTTAGGATACTCAGGGAACACACTTGTAGATATGGGCTAGATAGATGGTCGCTTCAAGCGCCATGCACGCTCATGGCCATCTATCTGGCCCATATCTAATGTGGTCATATCGGTCATGACCGTAAACCACGGTCGATGTCCATTGCTTTGCATGAAACCGCGGGTCTCAATGCAAAGCATCGGCTGAGCTGGAGACACAGCATTGTGTATATCTAATTAACTTAGAATGAGTTTTCTTTTATAATTATTATTAAACAAACCCCTACCTGACTTTTGACCTTTATTGATGTCATTTTTAATTTATTGATTTTAGTTTAATAACATAGAGTATTCTAAATCATACTCCTATTTTGTGATCTTGTTAAACATTTGAAATTTGAGACCACTTAAGGTGGGTTTACATGTGTAGATTTTTTCTTCAATCAATTGCCAATTCGATTTTTTGTTCGATGTCGTTGTTGAACATCGTTCATCCATTTATCAAATGTAACATTAGATTTTTTGGTTCGTCCATCCCGATAATTGAAAACGCCCTAAGTAAAATTTTCTATATTAATTTATTATGGGATGTTGGCTACACCACTTGTAGAGAGAGACCTCTCTTTTTTGAATAGATATTGAATAAAAATACATTCGGAATTACAACAACAAAAAAAATTTACCAACATGTTCAATCACCTTTTGAATGATTTTTTGTTCGAGGTCAAACAAAATGTATCCATCGAACAAATTGGCCATTCTAGATTTTTGTTCAATCAACCAATAAATTGTTAGTTTTCATTGATTGAACGAAAAAATCTACAGGTGTAAACCCACGTTTATTCATGTGTTTAAATTAAAAAAATCCCCATGCAGTAGCCAATTTCTGCCACAAAAATGGTGTCACTAGAGAGCACACCTAACGACATCTCTTCTTCCTCATACACGGGAAGGGAGGGGGGCTGGCGGAGGAATCTGCACTCTGGTCTCCCCTCTGCGGCTGTGTGTGAAAACTGCCAGTGTGCAGCGTTCCCCACACACACTCTGCATTGGCTATATCTACGGGGCTCTGCAAATATAACCAATACAGTTCAGATGGGAGATCTGGCTGTGCAGATCTCCCATCAGCCGGAGGGAGCTGGCAGGAAGCCAACTTGCAATCATTTGGCCACATTCAGACCATAAGACGCAGCCCCCCCCCATTTTGGGGTTGAAAAAGTGCGTCTTATAGTCCAAAAAATATGGTATATATTGGCACTTACTGATGCAGCATAGTGCACCAACGTGCATTTTTGCACATAAACAGGTTGAACTTGCCCTAAGAAGATGCAGCTATGCCATCTGGCTGTTTGGTTACAAGAATCTACAAAAGCTATTACGCTATGTTCCGCTAACTTTGGTCAAGCTGCAAGCCTTTTGGATGCATTTTTAGGTGTTTTTATACAGTGGGAAAAGAATGAGTACTGTCCTAATGAAAACGGTAATTTGTTTTTAGAATAAGAAGATGGTGAGATGCCAAAAACGGGTATCCGGTCTGGAAAAGGGTAACAGCTGTTTACAGCACAGGCTAACCAGGATCAGGAGGTGAAGCATGCACTTAATGCATTCCCAATGGATGCGTTAGAACGGGATGTTAGGATGTGCTATTGTGGGGCAACGCAGCAAGCCATGTTTAAAATGAAACAACACAGCATAAAGTGTTGCTAAAACTCCACTGTGTACTATACTATTAAATATCAACTAAATTGTTTATAAAGTGTCAAAACACTCATCTTTGACGGTAGTGGGAACTGCTAGTAGGGACCGTATATACTTGTGTATAAGCCATCTTTTTCAGCCTGATAGGGATAACATGGGGTGTTTATGAACTCCCCCCACCTAGCGATGGAATACATGCCCCCCTAGTGTGCAGGTCTCCGAGCACGGGCACTTTCCGGACTGCTTATGAGCACTCCAGTAAATGGTGCCTAAGGCTCTGCTGCCATTGCAACTTAACTTAAGTGATGACATCTACATTTTTGCAATAACTAGCCATAATGTGATATTCACAATGGCTTAAGTGCTCATGTGAACAGCCATAATTCTGTGTTTTAAAATAATGTCAAATGCATTTCAGCAAAATCCCATTAAAGAACTCATAGAGCTGCTTTGAGCAATGCATGTCGTATTGGGTCAGCGGCAGTTTCCTAAACACATGTGCACTTGTACTTAAACGTGTATATAAATAGACAACACTGTAGACACAACATGTATGCATTCAAGGCAGTGCTTTCAACATTACTGCATTGACCAATTTTACATAGGGGGTGCCATTTTGAATATGTAGGGCACAAAGGAAAACTAATGCTCAAATGGGACTTTGGCACCCTACCAAATTAATTCTTCTACTATTCACTTCCATTTAATATGAATTCTATTGTACTCTTATTCAACAGAACCCGCCCATTGATGGCAATGGGGCTATGACAGGGCCGTCACGTTAATCGAAGCAGGGTTGACGCATCCATTGATAATCCATTGATAATCAATGGATGCGTCATAATGATGTATGACCAACGTGCCCGGACACCTTAGTTATTCCAATTAATATGAATTCCATTGTACTCTTATTCACAAGTCTTTTTATAATTTAGATGACTATTAGGTAAGGCTGTATCCTGGTCTCTCTTCCCATTTTTCTGTCACAGCACCTTTAAGCAGGGTACAGACGGCTTGATATTCGAGCCATCTGATGTACCCTGCAGCAGCGTGACGCTGCTGTCAGATATCGGCTGGCTGGGGAGAGACGGCTCTGCTCTCTCCCCGGCTCAGCTGAAACTTTGCTTGGAGACCAGCGGTCTCTAGGCAAAGCATCGAACATCGCCGTAATTAAGGTCATGTCCAATAAAGCTGTTTTCAAGCGGGATTGATTTGTCACATTCCAAAACATCAGTGGGCACAGATTATATGGGTCAGATAGATGAAACGGCTTGAAACGGCCGTCGATTTGACCCATATCTGCAGTTTTTCTGCTGGAGTCTGTATGGCTGAGCAGTTTTCTGTCAGTTGGTGGTTATTGTTGATTTTTGGTTTAAGTTATTCTTGGTCTGGTACTTTTTTAAGTCATATGGTTAAAATATAAATATTTACCTGAAACCCAATAAAGGGCTGCGGACATATATATGCAAAAAATATCTTGTCTGGTGTTTTCTATTTATCATAATATTTTTAATTATGATATTTGTATGTATATGTATATAGTGTTGGCTTTTGTCTTTAGGTAGCTATACACGGCCCTATTTTCACCCGATTTTTTGTCCGATAAACCATTGTACACGTTCCCACCAATCGCCATCACACTGCAGTCGATCCCTCGTCCATCGAGGAATGATCGCCTTGTCTATGGCTACCTTTAGTGAGTTTGTGGGGCCTGCAGTCCATTGAGAAGGCTGCACTTACTGCCATGGGCTGTCATACATTGTGATACTGTGTATAAAGGTGGCCATACATGGGTTGATTTCTTAATCGATTTCCGAACAACCGATCACCGTGCGTGTTTGCAATGATTGACTGTTTGGCAACAGCCACCCTTTCTTCGAGCGAACAGGGAACCAACATGTTGGTAAATCCCTTTTGAATTGCCATTACTCGGGGACCATCGAACGTGAGTCGATTGTGCAAAGGCGTCACCACTTTGCACTTGAGGGTTCATGGATTGAATGGGTATCTACCTGTGTGTGGGCACTCTTAAGGTGCCCATACTTGCATAGATATGGGCTAGATGTCCGCTTTGAACGAGATGCATGCTCACGGCCATCTATATGGTGCATATCTAATGCGGCTATCCCTTTCTTCGAGCCCCACTTGAAAAGAGGGTTATTAGACATGACCGTAAATCATGAGTGTTGCGTCTGAGTTTGAAGGCTGATCCGTCTCACTGGCATCGACCTGTGTATGGCAGCCTTAGGATTCCCATACACATTTAGATTTCTCTGTCAGATTTCCTTTAGATTTTACTAAAACCATGTAATATGAGGGTCTTTCTAAACAATTAAGTCTACCTGTGTTCAATCACAGAGGACCCTATACTACATAGTTGTTGGTAGATCTAAAGGAAATCTGACAGAAAGATCTAAAGGTGTATGGCCTTTTTAGCTGTTTCCTTGAGAGGGCTACACCAGATGTCAAGAATGCAATTTAACTCATTACATGACTTTAAACTGTTAACAGTGTAGCTTTATTTTTATCTTGACTTGACATGACTTCCTGAGAAGAATGGCTTTGTTTTGTGTTACACTGCGTTATATACAAATACACCTGAGGTAAGGGAAGAGGGTGGGTAAACACAGAGCGGGGACGCTGATTGGAGTAGTCAGTGTCATGTGACCAGCAGCGTCACACATAGGAAGTGTGAGGATATAGTGAACTCGGAGAAGAAGCTGGGGATAATAAGGAACGTTTATAGAAGGTATGGTGGTGCTGTGTGATCTGGCTGCATTGTCTTATGTCGTCTACTACATGGAGACTGGGAGCTGACAGGGGACACAATGGTGGGGGCTGGGCAGGAAAGGGGGGAGAAGGAAGTGAGCTCTCTGTGTGTACCTGTGTTAGTATATCGGTGTCGGTGTTGTAATGTCGTCTGATGACATCATAGATGTATTCTGTACAATGAGCCTGGTTACAGGTAGGTCAGTGTGTGATGAAATCAGGAACATCTACCTCTATCAGAAGCTGAAGTCACTTAGGGAAAAGTGACATCCAGTGCCAGCTGTCACCATCATCTCATCTTCACAGTTATCTGGTCAACTTTACACTTTACTTTGTCTGTGTTCTTACTGGCCGGATGCACTCTAATTTATTTGGTGGCACCGAGACAGAAAAAAGGGAAGATCTGCAGTTAAGTTGTCATCAAAGCTGGGAGAGAGAGAACATTCTGCAGACAGGTCCCCACACACGTAACGAACCGTGGCTGATTTTGCCATCGACCGGTGTGCTCGCGGTCATCGGTCTGCGGTAAAATCTGCAGCGGATCTTAGGTGCCCACATGGGGCGACAGATCCCTGTCAACCCAAAGCTCAGTCAGTCAGAGAACGGACATGTCCGTAAATCTCTGGCCGATGCCATGCCGGCATCACCATTTAAACTAACGGCCGGTGCACAAAGGGTGCCCGCTGATACTCTGAGTGGTGGAGAGCAGCGTGATGACGTCATCACATTGCTCTTCACAGCTCATCTGTCAGTCCCCACTCGTTACATGTGTGGATTTGTTGCTAGATCTTAAGGAGATTGTTTCATCATTTGATAAAGTTGATGACGTCCCTAAGATCAGAATGCAGTCCCCCTGCAAAGGATGTCTCCTCCTATTACTTCAGAAAGTCATGGTAGTTCTCCGCAACAGCAAAACTTTATTTTCTATAATCATTTCCTGCTTTTTTCATATTACTCTATACTCCCCTACTCTTTTCAAAGCCAAAAACTAAACATTTATTGCCCTTTTAGGTTTCCATAGGAAACCTATGTATCATTCACACTGTGCTGCGTTTTGTGTTAACACACTAACACAACGGCAGCAGGCATTTTTGTATCCCATAAGCATCCCCCATATATTCGTTTGGGAGACCTAGCATATGAAGTGGTTTATTTACCTGTGACATGTTCAGGTTACCACAAATGGGTCCACGGTGGGTGTAATGTGAAAGGACCCTAGGGCCTGTACACGCAATTGATGACACGCCAAGCGTCTGTTGGATGTCAATGGATGCATCTGTGTGACCTGTAAACAAAAATCAGTTAATATATATCAGGTGTGTTGTTTCTATTCTATTTTATAGGGCATGTTGGTGCCAAGGCAGCGCATAGCCTGCCCTAAATTGTGTGCAATCCGTGGCCAAGTGTAGAAAGAGCCTAAAACTGTTGTTATTCATTGTGATTTGCTGATCTTCTCCAGCCACTTTTCCCTCTGCCAGCTCAATATGCATCTAAGCTAGATGTGATTCACACCACAATGTTGGAATGTAGTTGTACCTAAACAAAAACATTCATGATTCGATTTGTTTATTTTGTCTAATATGCAAGTTGATCGTGGTAGAAATCAAGTGATCCAGTGCATTTGGTAGAAACAAAATGAAATGTTAAAATTCAAATATGTTATCAGTCTTAAGCTTGGAATAGACGGTACGATTTACCATCTATTCCTTATCCGATTCTCTGCACTAGGAGCGGCGTGATGACGTCATAACGCTCACCTGCTAGTGCCGAGAATCGGACGGCACTCTTTTTGTGCAGCCTTCCCTAGCCGAACTAATGGGATCGGGTTAAAATTTACCGTCCTATCGGATAACTGTGCGATCCGACAGGACGGCTGATTTTAGCCCAATTCTCATCAGTTGCTGCATCCAATACCTGCATGACCCAATCCCTCAGGGATGCGGGAGCGCACACGGCATCGGATCAAGGATCGGATTGTGCAGGAATTGGTACGGGTATGCCCAGCTTTAGGGCTTGACTCCACTATGCATTCAAACCCTGTGTTGAACACTTGGATTTTAACACCGTGCAGAACCCGCCTATTGACGGCAATGGGGCTATGACAGGGCCGCTGCGTTAATCAAAGCAGGGTTGATGCATCCATTAATAATCCACTGAAAATCAATGGATGCGTCATAATGATGTATGACCAACGTGCCCGGACACCTTAGTTATACGTCTGCTCATTCATTTAAAGGGGCCGTGTTATCGGATGTAATATATAATGCTGCCCTAACGGAGAGGAAAAGGCGGACTTGCGCTCGTTGGATGATGTGCAAATAATGGAACCCTAGCCATAGTTCATCTCAGTGAACGTTAAAACACCTTACTCTGCAGATCAGATTAGGAGGAAGCAAACCTACAATGACATCACTGAGTGATCCATAAACCGTTCTTATGAGATATGGGAAGTATGAGGCAGTGGAGTTGTCACACACCTATTATTTTATTACAATTTTTTTATGCATCTTTCCCCAGTATAAATTGTTTTGACCATGTGTCATAAGTCTACCTGGAACAAGGACATCTGCCTTTACTCTGTAAATCCTGGTAACAATAGTGACTCAAACCATTTAAAACCCTGTCAGATTAGTTTCTAACAGCTTTCCATCTGGGGTCGTGCAGCAATTTTGCTCCCATAGATGGTGAAGGGAAAAGAGATGAATGTTAAAATAATTTGGCCGATATCCATTACTACAGAGGCGAGTGACGTGTCGGTTATTTTTTTTCCCCTGGTTCATCACTAGTGTTTATAGTCTGGGCACAGATCTACTTTAGCACAAGAAAGTACACCTGCAGTATCTTTACCTGTGCAGTGCACCCAAGAATAAGCTGTGTGTTGTATTGTGCTGTACTGCTGGTATGTTGTGCACATGAACATTATTTTTATTGTCCACAATTGTTGCTTTCTAAAATTTCTAACTATCCAATCTGTTGAAGGAAGCAATGCTAACCTGTTGCTTGTGACTTTCTTTTTTCTATATACAAACAACTTAAAACCTGTATGCCTTGTCATGAGGGTACCCAAGCACACAGTGGCCTCCTGGTTGGACTAGGTGACAGTCACAATACCTGTTTGGATTCCAGTGGACACCCCTGGCTGACCATTGACAGAAATATTTGCTTAGCTGGTTTTTCTTTTCCTGATGAAAAGAAAAACTAGCTAAATAGATTAAGATAGATAAAGCTGGTCGATAAAGCTGGTCCTGTCTTTTTCTAGAAAGTCCACTCCTTTGCATAGAGCTGGCTGTTAAGGGCAGCATGAACAAAGGACAAGGTGTCCACATAATATCGGTTTGTGTCATATTTCAAGTACTTCTGTATCTTCCAGGTTTTTCCACTGGCAAAGTTGTGTACCTTTCATGACAATGATGCACCTTTATTGTCTCTTTATACCTAGGACAAGATGCTACATTAACTTTATATTGCCACAGATGAAGAGGAGTTTATGATGACCAAACAGGACTGTTTTCTGTGTATGAGAACTGGTGATCATATCTTCAGATTGGATTTGAAGATGCAGTAGGAATATAACAAACGGAAGTAAAATGGAGACAGCCATTCCTGCTGTGCAGATAGAGAAATTAGTGGGCACCACCCCCCTAACTCCTGCAGACAGCTATTTTTCCTACAAGGTATAACATTTACAGTTTTATCTTTGCTTTATGTTATATTTTCTTTATGTATGAGATTTCAGCTATTGTATGTATCTGGAGACTGCCAGCTTTGCCCATATTCATATGTCTCATTGAACTAATTCCTACATACCATAACAAACAGCTTATTTTTTCATCTAGCTTTACAAAAGGCCTAAAATAGATATTTTTATTTAGAAGTCTTGATCAATAAAGAGTGATTAGTTCGTTAGTGGATAGCTTTCAGGTTTGATTCTTTTAAAGTTAGCTCAATAAACACAATCCACATTTGCTATAGATTTAATAAAACACATGTAATATGGAGTCTACCTAAACCGCACTACAAAGTTGTATATAGTTATTCTGTGTAGAACCAGTATATCTGCCTTTAACAATATGTATTTTTATCTTTGAATTAACCTCCCTAGCGCACCGCCCGTATCCCGTATACGCCCGTATACAGGCGATCAAGACAGTGTACGGAGTACACTGCCTGCCGTTTCCGGCATCTCGCCGGAGCTCTACGCGCAGCTGTTGTCATT
>CM070033.1:102397030-102408599 GCA_036250615.1 Ptychadena robeensis | reverse complement strand
CCAGTGCGACTAGGGTAGATTTTCATTACCAAAAGTGGTAACCCCAAGCCACACTCAGGATGGCTTACCTGATCCACACGAGCCAACTGCCTCTTCCAGTGATTTTTCCAGCTTCTGTGCCACCTGGTGGCATTGATATTGGCAAAGAAATAAGCCTGCCTACATCATTCTCCAGTGATGCATGTCAAGCATTAGTGTCCACCATCCTTGCATGCCAAGCCTCTGAGGTTTTCTGTGGGGGTTTTTTTTTATGATACCACCATCGGTTACACACAGCACAGCAATCATATCGGATACAAAATGTTCCATCTATTAAAAATAGATTGCTCAAAGGATGCTCAAAAATTGCTGCACAAGAAAGTAAGACATTTTACTATTCATAATATATAAACTCCTAACCAACAAATACATTTAAAAACAGTTACTCCAAATAGGTGACAAGTGACACAAATCTACATCATTTCAGATAAGGTATGCAATGTAGACTCCATAAGCAATTTACTAACACTATATGAATACACTCTTTAACTCCTTGCGTCATGGATTTTATATTCCCCAGATCCTTTAAGATGTTGATCCCTTATGACCTAGGTGCCCAACCTGTGGCCCTTTGGGCATTCTTCAGTGGCCCTCTACAGTCCTCCACTTGTGGCCCCCGAAACCTTACTGCTCATGCATAGGACATAAGAACTCATATTGCATCACATAACCTCTTAATCAAAATGTGCATCACCATACTACAGTGTTACCCAATGCTTGAAGTATTATTTAAAACAAGTTTTGTTATAAAAAAAATAATGTCTTCTAGCTATGCCTGTTCTCATTTCCACATAAAAAAATGCTTATACAAGTCAGTATAGATTGAAAATGTTATGTGCGGAGGGCCGCACTTGTGGCCCTCCATATTAACTCAGTTGCCCGCCACTGCCTTTATGATAAAGTTTCCTTGTCAGTTTTGTGAGTCTGTCACACTCAAACCTCACATTTCTAGCATTGGCTCACAGAAATGGAGCCCGACCAGGACCGTTACACATCTCCTGAGATCATGATGTAGCTACCGTATTTGGACTGCGTTAACCATGACCATATGATCTTATCATCCAACATCTGATCCTTTTTACTCATGCAGTTCTGTCATACTGAATCTTATTTATATAGATTTTCTTTGTTTTAGGGTGGCCTAGCTAGGACAATGACATCCCCTTTTAATTTTCCCTAATATGAGGAATAATTAACATACAGTGGTGCTGACACACTTATAGTTTGTCAGTTTTGGGGGACACTTACTTGTGACCAAGACTGCACAGAATAATCAAAACAAGTATATGAAAATGTTAACGTTTTGTATTCTAACCTATAAAAAGATGGTTAGTATACTGTGATGGGGTGAGGGGCATGCTTCCTTATGAAGTCATCATTGTGAAAAGTGGGGAATGTGCAGTTGTTAGTGGTGTAGTTACATGTCAACCAGGTACAGAAAGAACAGTATAGACTTAAAGATTGTATCAGAGCCCTATTTAAACACCATGTTCTGGACACTAAGCCAAGCAGGATATTAATATACAATACAGTTATTTTGAAAAATATACAATACAGTTATTTTGAAGCTAACAGACATGTTAGTTCTTTTTTTCCAATAGATTTTTATTAAAGTTTTTATTAAAGTTTTCACACATTACAAATAATGTTACAGTTTACATCTTCTGTCAGATCTTTACATATTGATATGAGGCCGGTTCAAATTAATGTGCAATAACCTACGGTGTTGTACTCCTTTGGCCTGAATATGTTAATCTGTGACAGTTATCTAAAATCTGCATTTCAATAAACAAACATAGTAATATGAGAGAAACTGTCCAGTATCAGTTTACAGCATTCATTACCATGCTCTGTTCATGCTTTGTTCATCAAGAGGACTCAACCACTAGTATTCTGATACCTGCATCTGATACTTCGAATATACTCCATTGTCCATTTCTTATTATACAGGGTAAAGACGTGTTAGTTCTAAAGGTGGGTTTACACAATTTTTTCGTTCGATCAACGAAGAATGAATGTTTTTTTGGTTGATTGAACAAAAACCTAGAATGGGCAATTAGTTTGATGGATGAATTTTGTTCAAAAAATCATTCGAAAGGAAAGGTCATCGATCATGTTGGTAAATTTTTATCTGTTGTAATTTCCCATGTGTATTTATTCAATATTGGCCATGGACGAACAAAACATTTGATTAATGAATAAGTGATGTTCGACAACGACATTGCATAAAAAATCGAATTGGCAGTTGATTGAAGAAAAAATCTACACATGTAAACCCACCTTAAAGCTGGCCATACACCTTTAGATCTCTCTGTCAGATATCCTTTAGCTCAAGCAACAACTTTGAAGTATAGGGTGCTCTGCGATTGAACACAGGTAGACTTGATGGTGTAGAAAGTCCCTCATATTACATGGTTTTGGTAAAACAAAAGGAGATCTAAAGGAAATCTGACAGAGTAATCTAAAGGTGTATGGGGACCTTAACCAATTCAGAAGTCTCTGATATGACATCAAATAAGTTTAATCACCACTAGACTAGAGAGTCCTAGAAAACTTGACATAAGGATAGCCACTTACTCTTATATTACATAAATATTTTTTTATATTCTCAATATAACTGCTTTCTATTAAAGTTTACTTTATACCTTTTAATCAGGCATTTCTTGCTATTTAACTTTTCGGCACTAGGGGTCACTATCCTGCATGGTAATATACATGTTACCATTCAAACTGAATATCAGACAGAGCGGTAATAATTAGTGCACAAAGCAGGAGTAGAATTTGCTAAAAATTATTTATCTATCGGACACCGTAATTCTGCTATCTCTATCTTAGTAAATATCGTCGCCCAAGCTGCTACGTCATTGACATTCGTAGAGCACTTCCTGCCTTTGGACCGCATGATTAGAACACTTCCTAAGTTTGGAACGCAGGACGATAGCACTTCCGTTATTGAAAAAGCACTTCCTTCGTTTGTAGCGTGCCAATACATCGCTTCCTATATGAAACGCATGGCAATAGCGCTTCCTCAATTTGGAACGCATGAAGACAGTACTTCCTGTATTTGGAGCGCATGTCCTTTTACATCACTTCTGGTTTCCGGGGTCTGATGATTACGATCATCAGCTGTGTCTTTGGCAGCTGTGAAGGATCATGCTCTCCAGGTGAGGTGTATACATTGCTTCTCCTGGCTCGTATATAAAGTGTGAGGTGTGGCGGGAGGCTGAGCATGTAGGCGGGCAGAGGCGTCCTCTGTACGGGACAGGGGATTATTGTTGTGCCTTTGTTTTTGTTGTTCTGTGATTTTGTGTACGTGTGTCCTGCTCTTATATCATATTTCTGACATTTATTTTTTATTCACCGCTTTATTTAGGATTACATGTGAGCCTAGCCTTGCTGGTCATCAATTATAACCTAATAAGTCCTATATTTAAGGGATACATATATGTTGTGTTGATGTATTTTATCCAGGTTTGTATTTGGGACCTTTTTTCATTTTTTTATATAAATGTAGGTTTTATGAATAATAAAGTACTTTTATAATAAAATGGTTACTGCAGCATCCCTCGATAATGGTAAACTATGAAGCCGTTAAATGTCGTGTATGTTTGTGTGAACATTTTACTTTATTCTAAGATGGAATATCCTTATCTGCATTTAAATTCCAGCCTTAATGATTAAAATAATGTCTGTAAAGGGCTTTTTCACACTGTGGCATTGTATGCACTCCACAAATGATTTCCCATAGGAGCCCTGTATAACATTTACACTAATGCGGTGCGTGTTAAAACCGCCATGTTTGTGCGGTTCAACAGCGCTCATAATGCGAAAGAGCCCTTATCCTGCTATATCTGGCTTTTTCAGGCACTTTCTGTGAAAAGAGTTAAACTCTACTGTTTCTCCCTGCCAATAACTCAATTCCAATCCCTACTCCAAGTGCTTCATACAATGTCACGCTGTAAAGCCCCCCATACACCTTCAGATCACTCCATACAATTTCGTTTAGATCTACCAACATCTATGTATAGTGACTTCCCAGATAGAATACACAGTGATTGGAAGGTTTAGAAAGATCATCATATTGCATGGTTTTGGTTAACCAAAAGCTGATTGTACAGAAATTGTATGGTAAGATTGTATGGGGGCCAACTTATAGTATGGATTGTTACATATAGTCCTACTATATCAGCGGCGGGCCCCCCCTGAGGGGTGGGGTGGAGTTATTCCAGGGGGGACACAGCTAGGGGGGCAGCCGAGGTGCACTTGGAACCCTCTATATGAGAATCGCGCTGTCAGCCAGAGAGAGTGGAGAGATCTGCAGAAAGTGAGCTGCCTGTTGGCTATTCCCGCTGTCAGTTCTCTTCTTCCTCCGGAGACAGTCCCAATAATAATGTTTGAGGGCCATTTCACACTAGCTGCAGTGCAGCTAGTGTGCGTTTTTCATTTACTCTAAGGCTATGTTCCCACGCCTCGCCCCCACTTTTTTTTTATTATTTTTTATGATGGGTCGATTTTATTATTTTATTTTTTTTAAATTGCGAGCATGAGACTATTAATCGCTTATATGTGAACATAGCCTAACAAATGTGTTAGCGGTAATGCTACCACGTCTGTTACCTTTAATAAAAAAACAGTGTTTACACATTGCGCTGGCCCTCATTCTGACCCTGTGCAGTTTGAAAAGGGTAGTCTCGATAATATTCCTATATAGAAAAGGGGGGGGGGGGCTCCTGTACTATATGATGCATGCAGACATGAACATGATTAGGAATTATGTACAGGGATCACTGGAGTAGGTGGCAAAAACTTGGAGTAGATGAACAGTGGAGAGGTACACAAAGGTATGCAAAAAACAAAACCTCCCTATTCTCTATTTAGAAATACCTCACCTATTCACCTCTCTAGCTTTAAGCTGTGTAAAGAAATATACATTAAAAAAGTAATAATAGAGGTACTGGGGGTTTCAATGTAATGCAATGTTATCATGGTGGCTTAGGGGGGCTGGTGGCTTAGCACTCTGGCCGCGCAGCATTGTTGAACCTACCCCTCATCAGATACCTCATCTCCATCTTTTTATGTACAAGAGATCACTCTGGTGACAGCAAATGCATATGTGATTGTGTGATGACTTTTGGAATTTTATTGTGACTATTAAATCCGGGAACTTTTATGAATCCACTGTATTTCACTAATTCTGTCAATCTTGGCCTTAAAAGTCCTCATGCCCCTGTTGCATCAGGGGGAAAAATATTGGTGATAGGTTTATCCCTTAATCTGTACTCTAATTTATTATTTTTGGGATGTTGGCTACATGGAGGCATAGTATAATATTGATAAGCGCTGGTGTCCTAGCTTTATAGGTTTCCTTCCACAGTTCAAATACATGCTGGTTAATCGTCTCCCCTCAAAAAGAATCTCCTTAATTAGCTACACATGACTATTGGCACAGTATCAGACTATTAGCTACACAAGTCCTCCATACACCTTACAATCTTACCATACAATTTCTGTATAATCAACTTTTCTTCTACCAAAACCATTTAATATGAGAACCTTTCTAAACCTTCCAATCACTATGTATTCTATTAGGGAGGTCACTATACTACATAGTTGTTGGTAGATCTAAGGGGAATTGAATGGAGTGATCTAAAGGTGTATGAGGGGCTTTAGACTGTGACATATGACCCTGTTGGTTACATGCACATGACTAATGTAGGGACAATAGATTGTGAGCTCCCCTGAGACAATTAAGGCCCCCATACACACAGAGATGGCTGCGGGATTCTTTGGAATCATGCTGCAGCTGGTCGCCCAGAGTATGGGAGCACACCCTTTGTGTGCTGGCCATTATTTTGAATGGGGATGGTATAAATACGGAGATGTCCGTTCTCTGGCCAAACATGATTTTGGGCAATATGGATCTGTCACTCCATGTGGACAGCAGCGATCCATTCGATTGCTAAGAACGTGCACACACATTGGTCGCCCGTGGATTGCTGCGTGTATACGGCATTTACTGATATGACTATATATGCTCTGTAATGCGCTGCGCAATATGACGGCGCTATATAAATACAATATAATAATAATTAAGGAAATTGCGGTAGCTTTTAGGCCATTAAATGTGACATGGGTGTGCTTATTAAGAATATGGACATGGGTGCACTTTAGGTTGGGCCTTTACCCATCAGCAGTGCCATACCCATATATTTCTAAGGCTGCTGTGATATGTGTTGCTCCAACTGACGAGAATCATTCCTTTAAAAATCTTTCCTTTTAAAGATCACCCTGAAAAAAAGTCCTTTAAGCTCCGCTTTATAGTGTGCAGTGACTGTATAATAAGAATAATACGACAATCATAGAGAGCCACGCATTTCAGTACATTGTGTTTTATTATGACCACAAGATGGCTCTGTCACATATACATTCCCCTGCACAGGAGGCAAAGTCTGTATTTTCCAATATAAGGAGAATAACCACTGGATACTTTAATATGTACAGTTCATCTGGATGATCTGACAGTCCAAATTATGATTAACAAATTATTGTGTAAGATGAAAAGGTTATACTTTTCTGTAAACTGCTCTTTCCTGGCTATCCATTTTTAAAGTATAACTAGGTTTTGGTAAATCATTTTGTAGTAAAATTATTACCTATTTTATAAGGGCACACAAGTTATCACACTGGTACAGACTACAGGAGGAGGATAGAACCCTGCCCAACGGGGCTTACAATCTAAGAGGTTGGGGAACAGAGTATACAAAGGGTGTGGGGGATGAGACTGGCATGGTGGTGATGCAATGAGAAGATGGGTAGGCCAGACTGAAGGTGGGGTTTAAGGTCCTATTTAAAAAGGTGTTCAAATTCCAAATAGTAGGAGCAGCTTAACCTCCCTAGCGCACTGCTGAGGTCCAGATTTCTGTACCAAAAGCGCACCATAGACTTCAATGGTAAATTTATGTTGTAGGTATGTAACTTCCCAGAATATGTCTGTACAAGGGTCTAATAGACATCCTGAATATAATAACGTTTGAAACAAACAATTATGTAAAATTAAAAAATTAAAAGTTAAGCTGTGCATGTGATGAGGTTATGAGTGGGGATATCATAACTAGGTCCCTGCAGGAGCGAAGGGGGCGGTCAGGGGTGTATTTATGTACAAGGTTGGAGAGGTAAGTGTGACAGGAGTTGTGGAATGGTTTAAAAGTAAGGCATAGTACTTTAAATTTGATTCTCTGGGCAATCGGATGCCAGTGTAGAGATTTGCAGAGAGAAGCAGCAGATGAGTAAATCATTCTAGCAGCACCATTCATGATGGACTAAAGGGGTTATAGTCTAGTTAGAGGAAGACCAGAGAGGATGATGTTGCAGTAGTCCAGATGTGAAATGATGAGAGTGTGTACCAGGACTTTGGTGGTCTCTGGGAATAGGAAGGGGCGTATCTTGGAGATGTTGCAAAGATGGAATGTTGTGTACAGTGGTAAAGAGGTATGAAGACTTATATAGGGACCTATAATTGTAAAATGTTTTTTTTATCTAGTTTATGATTTGTGACCTGTGTGTATTTTTTATTTCATTGAAATAATAGAGTTAGATGTAACTTGTAATATATTTATGTTACAGATTGTTTTGACCACAAAGAAATTCTAAGGAATTAGCAAGCAGACACAATGCTGAGAGACACCATGAAATCGTGGAATGAAAGTTCCGATATATACAGCAGTGACCAAGAAGAGGAGGAAGAAGAGATGATCTTTGGGGAAAATGATGATGACCTGGAAGAACTAATGGACTTTAGTGACCTCCCAACATCTCTGTTTGCTTGTAGCGTTCATGAATCTGTTTTTGAGGTAGATGAGCAGAAGGTATGATGGGACCATCTTTGTCTTTTGAATTTACAGTAATAAACAGAAAGTTTGGTTGATTCTATCATACTTCTTCTTCCATGATTTAGATCAGTGGCTCCCAAACTCTCCCTGCAGGGCCCTCTTTTTCTATATAGGAACAATATCGAGCCCTCCCCTCATTCAAATAACACAGGCTCAAAATGAGCCCCCCCCCCCGAACACCTCTGCATCAATAACATTGAAAACAAAACGCAGTGGAAACATATATATTAGGTTCTTTCTCCCTAGGACCATAGCAGGTTTAAAGTACCATATTTTTCTGGCCATCAGGCACACGTTTTTCCCCCCAAGGTGTGGTAAAATTATTTTTTGGGGTGTCTCATCCAGTCATTCTCTTGGCCGGCCAGGATCCCCCTCAGTGCCCTGAAAGGCAGGCAAGAAGCCCATCATGGCAGGAGAGACAAACATAGTGAGGGCAGTACATACTTACATTGACACATACAGCATCCCCCTCTTCCCCAATGTGTGAGAAGGAAGCCATTAGTGTTCAGCTCAAATATTCGAATTGCAAATATATTCGGTGAATATCGCCTATTCGAGAATTCGCAATTCAGAATATTCGAATTCACAATTGCGAATATTTGCAAATATAGAATCGAATATTAATAGAATTATTCACAAAATATCGCAAATTCGAATATTGCATATGCCGCTCATCACTAGAAGCCATAATCTGTCATCTGTCTAAATGGCTAAAATCAATATTGCATTGGGGATTTTTCCCCATTTGAGATTAAACACTTCAAATATTTTTTTCTTGTTTTCCTGCTCTAACAACTGGGTGCGTCATATTGTCGGGTGCGTCTTATGGTCTGAAAAATACAGTAACTATTTTCATCCCTCCCAGTGCTGTATAACATACATCTTATATTCTTTTTAGAGGCCGGCCTTTAATGTTGCAATTCATGAGGTACCCACACATGAAAAAGTGCAAAAATATTAGTTCCTGATCCTATCTCCTTATCATCATAGGTCACTAATGCTACCATGCAGTATGTGCTATAACTGATCTGTTTAATATGTATTACGTAAAAGAAGGCAAATACAGACAGTCATGTCATAGTTTGTATAGTCACTCTATGTACATTATTGGGAAATAACATATCAGTTGCCATGTTAGAGAAAGGGATTGATTTTATTTCTCTTTTTCTTGTTTTTTTCACAGGAAAGATTCAAAGCTCTTTTCACTATTTATGATGACCAGGTCTCCTTCCAGCTGTTCAAAAGCTTTAGAAGAGTTCGGATAAACTTCAGCAACCCTGAAGCTGCAGCTAGAGCAAGAATTGAGTTACATGAATCGGACTTCAATGGAAAGAAATTAAAGTTATATTTTGCACAGGTAAAGCAGGGTGGACAAACACATTGTATACTGACATGGATGGAGGCAGGATGGATACATTGTATACTGACAAATTCTGACACATTGGCTACGGACATAAGACACAAATTCACAAAATCTAATACAAGTGCAAATTATCCAAATCTCAGCCTCTTAATATTGGCTTCCTATATCACCTCATGGATCAGAGCCTATAAATAGTATTCTCTTAATAATTGTATTGGACATTTTACTTATATGATTACCCGAACTAAATAACATAATTCATTTATTAATACTAAGAATATAATTTTTTTTTAGTTTTGAACAGGAAAGGGTTAACATTCTGTTACTCGTTGCTTAATTTTGGGGGATCCCTTCCTAACTGTTTATCAAGTGTCAAATCATTGTCAGATACATTGACAGCAATAAAAAAATTTTAAATGTAAATGTTTAGTATTCTTGACATAATGGTATGGCTGTCTGGAGGGGGACAGGTGTCATGCAGAGTCTTTGAAGATTTAGACTATATTTAAAATAACATGAAATTAGTTAAAACGTAATATGTTCTTAATCTGTACTCAGAATGTTTTTGGCTGTAGTTGCCTTCATTGGGGCCTATTTATAATGTTTACAAGTATTATATTGACAATACATTTAACACTTGCTAATATACTCTTTTGGTGGGGGTGGGGGGGGGGTTAGGAAAAGAGTAAAAGGTTCTGTAAGATAGATCTACACCCCTTTCTGTCTTTCTGCTTTTTCTAGACAGAAATAAAACTGAACCCCCCAGATTTGTATATTTGATGTCCTTGCTTCTTATCCTTTTTCTATCACCAGGAAATTGGAAAGTGAAAGCAAATTGCCTTGACAGGGACTCTCTACCCTACCCTCTAAATGTTAGTGTCAAGCTTGGAGATTGCTAGGTTCATAGTTAAAAGGGGGTCCTTAAACTTTTAAACAGTTCATAGTCCCTGAGACTGTTGGGGGCCAGACTGTGTTTGTATACAGATACACATTGCATAAACACGGATGTACATACACACATGCACATGACATATGCGACAAATGCACAACCCCCATTTAATACACATATCACATCCATCAACCCCCCCCCCCCCCCCCCCCCCCCAACTAAAATATGTTACACATGCCCCACTTTTTTTTTACAATTTTACAAATCAAAGCACCAGAGATTCACAAATGTACTGTAGTTCTGGCAAAAGCAGCTTTCTCTGAGTTCAAATCTACCTCACTCTCTGAAATCCTGGAGTAGAGGAGGTGGTAGGTCAAGGACTTGAATGACAGGTGCAGCACTTGTCAGATTCATCCTTGCTGTCACACCCACCTGCAGATGGCAGCTCAGTACATTGTCGCCGGCAGTGTACCAGCTCCGACACATGTGGTCAGCATCTGCTCGGAGCGGGTGCTGGACCCCAGTTTAAGGTAATTTTACATAGAATCCAGCTGTATATCGTTATTGTACCATATATGGTATGGAGTATCTTCCTTAAATCAATATATACTTTGATATCAAACCGGAGGTTTGAAATGTTGAGTGTACCTTTTAATGTCTGTTGTCATTGTTTAGCTGTTCCATTTTATGATCCAGCAATTTGATGTGAGCACTAAAGATCCATAGCAGTTAGATTTAGCCAATTGTGCCTCTTGCAAAGCCAGTTTTTTTTACTACACTATATGAATTAGACTTTATGACCTAGTGCAGACGTGGGCAAACTAAAATGTCAGGACGCTCTGGCTACCCTCATTCCCTTCAATAAGTGAAGATAACACCTAGAGGATAATTGTTTGGTTTGTTTTCTAGATGCCAAAGTTTGCCTGCAATAGAATCAAAAGTCTATTTATTAATTTTTTTTAAAATATGTTTTTATTGAAAACTTTTCCATAATAAACAAACAAAAGAGGCATGGTACTGCATCAATAAAGAAAACAAAATAGAGTAAATTAAAGCATGACCAATGAGAAAAAGGTTTTACACAAAGAACAGAGTGCATTGTTACATTTCCAATGGGACTTAACTGCTCATCTGCCATAGGTGGAGGGAACCTCATCATTGGAGTGGTCCCAGCGTACCCCTAATCTGCCTATGCAGATACCAAGTGGTATCCTGGAAGGCCGTCATCAGCTCTGAGAGCTGATCCTTGGGCAAGGCGCTGATTAAATAGGTCGACCAAGTTTTAAAGAAGGTGGCCTTTTCCTTGTAATCTGCTTACTTGTCAATAGTCATTAGTTTAACCTCCTGAGCGTTTCGCCGAGGTCCAGATTTCTGTACCAAAAGCGTTAC
>CM070033.1:102385323-102396930 GCA_036250615.1 Ptychadena robeensis | reverse complement strand
TACAGAAAAATCAATCCAATCAAATCCAACATGAAAGGAAACTCATAATAAGCAAATCCAGGTTTTTTATTTTTTATGTGTTTTTTTCATTTTGAATTAAATTGGAACGAAAAGAATCGCTCCAATCAATGTCAGCATGAAAGGAGAACCATACAGGACAAAAAAAAAATATATATATATACTTTTCTTTCACATTTTGAACTTCCCGTCCCTCCCGATGACGTCATCGTCATCTGATGTTCAGACATGGGGGACACGGGGAGAGAAGCAGCACGTCTCCTGGGCTGCCTGCAAGCCATCTCAATGCAGGTAACAGCAGCCCGAGTTAATTCGGGCTAAACCATTTAAGCAACTTTATTTAGCCCGAATTAACTCGGGCTAAACACCCAGAAGGTTAAACAGGAGGAGTTAGGCGGGTCTGGGTGTTTCCGTTGTCTCATGAGACAGCGCTTGGCCGTAAGCAGATAGAGATGTTCAAACTCGGTTAAATAAGTTTTGGCCAGTTTTCCTGTGTTTGGGTCTAACGCAACATGGAGTAGGGCCATGCTGGGCTGAAGGGTCAAGATTTTTTATGTAAGTAAAGTTGTGAAGACCGTACACCAGTAAGTCTGTATAACAGGGCACTTCTACCACATGTGGTCCAGCGTCGCCCCTGTATATTTATCAATTTTTAAACACATTTTCTATTTTTAAATATCCTGTCCTAGCTACGAGGACTAAGGACCCCTATGCCGGGCGGCCCTTGCAGGCTCTTGGTCCGGCCCTTATGTCACATTTAAAAAGCCATTGTGGCCCACAAGTCAAAAAGTTTGCCCACCCCTGACCTAGTGTTTAGTTCTATTTTTGTATACAGGTTCTTTTTGTACTCATAAAAGCACTAAAAAGCTAATTCAGTGAAGACTTTCACCAGTATGTATGAGCCATCCTGTTCTTTAATTGTGGTGCTGCGTCCCTGGATTATAAAACACACCATGGCTAAAAATAAAAATGTAGTAAATTCAAGAATGAAGTAGGTTTTCAGAGTATTAAAGCCTGCAAAAGTAAAGGTTTGTTCACATACACCTGCAGATAGTATATTACTTTGATACATGTGTAAACTACAAAGCCTTAAATGACCATAATCTCTTTTTCTACTTTGATATCTCAATACCCTGACATAAATATGCAAAGTTTGTAAAATCTGTCAAAACATGTATGATTTTAGAATAATGCCACTGCCCGCACATGTATGTGTGGTGAACAGCACAATGGAAACAAATGAGTAATGAGTGAAGTGGCTGTTGTCACCCCAGGTGAGTTTAATGCATTATTTGACTTGCACTTCATATCCTATTCTCCTTGGAATGGAAAATGCATGGCTAGTAAAATTTTTGGGTGTGATATTACAAAGCTGCCATACTTTTCCTGGAAAGTACTGGAAAGTCACACCCAGCAATGGCTTCTTTTTCAAAACCATTCAGGCTTTATCTAGTAGCAGAAAAAATGCCTAAATTGTTGCCCCGTGCATGCCAGGATGCTGTTTTCCTGCTTCATATACAGAGAGAGC
Organism: Ptychadena robeensis; assembly: GCA_036250615.1. Lineage (NCBI taxonomy): Eukaryota > Metazoa > Chordata > Amphibia > Anura > Ptychadenidae > Ptychadena > Ptychadena robeensis. The sequence goes on along the minus strand of CM070033.1, from coordinate 102,395,384 downwards.
AATCTTTTTGTGACTTACCAGTGGTAGGGCTTTGATGTCTATGTACATGTAAGGTACATCTGTCATTTTGCAGGATATATATTATTCACAGGTAGAAGAATGGAGAAAATAGAAACTTGGTTTGTCTATGATATTTGTAGCGTAAAGGTTTCTATGTGTTGTAGTAAGATGACAAAAAGACCACATTCTTCTGGCTTCTGTGTTCTGAAGGCAGTGCTTAGATGGATTGTTTAAAAGAATGTTATCACTTGCTATATGGGCTATAAGATCATGGCTATAACTGTAAAGCTTGCCATACACGGTTCAACGTTCGCATGATTAATCTGGGATGCGATTGTCTGGTGCGATTAAAATATCGATTGTCAGTCTACCATTCCTTTACTTGGATCTGGGCGTATGGTCCATAATACGATTGGATGCAAATCGAGAACCTAGAAAACTCGTCAAGTACTTGTACTTTTACAATCTTTCACTTTTGGTTGATTGTAGGTGTGCAGGAATTGTTTCTATTCGATCGAAAGCAGACCTTCCACCTCCATCTGCTTTGCCAATAATAGGGCAGATCGGAGGTTACAAAACGAAACAAAAACGTACCTGATAAAATCTGTCAAAATGGGCCAGTGCCCTGCCATTCCTGTGGCATCACGCCTCAGCGGACTTCGGCTCCAGATCTGAATCCTGGGACACTTGAGGAGTGGAGTGTCACCGTATTCAGATTTGGATTGGTGGAGGTAGTGAGACTGGAAGAGTCTCCATATTACATGCTGGAGGACAGGACAATCCAGTCATGTTGGCACGGGAGCGAAGAAGGTAAGTATGGGATTTTTATCAGCAAAGATCGGTTTGCCTAGATCCAGACCCAATGTGGGTAAGTAATTTTTATTTGTTTTTGGGAGTTTTTTCATGTTTAAAACCACTTTAAATCAATCAATTTTTTTAAATAGAAATATTGAACCATGTATGGCTAGCTTTACACATATTGGTCAACTATTTTATCTTTTAAGTTGCCATAGTAGCAGGAAGGCATGTAAAACTTGAGAAGGCTCAAATATACTAAATGCTTTTTTGCCATGTTATGGCCACCAAAATCTAATCCTAATTGTGATAAGCAGTGTCAGAAATTTCTGTCTGCTTCCATTCCAGTTCAGTAGTTAGATGGCAATTTCATAGGATAGAAAAAAATAATTGGCTTGTATGCTGCTATAGTTATGTATTGTAACAGAAAACAATGGTGGGTGCTTAATAAAAACTGATCACTGCTGATCTCTGTGTACACGTAAGACTAGAGTACCTGTGTACATCTGACACATCATCTACCTAGTTCATATGACTGTTATTACTCTCATCCTAGGATGAGCAGCTGTAATTAGCCCTCAATTACATAGTCATGCAAATGTGACCTCACCATGGACATACACTAAACCATCCAGGGTAGAAAAGCCAGAACGGTTTTCATGCATTACCTAAACCTTACATCAGATGTCAAGGCAGCACAACCTGGGTTACATTATTGCTTTGGCATCTAATCATAAAGCCATAATAATGCTCAAAACACATCAATGCTTTGCTGGGCAGACATTTGGTGAACTTTTACACAAAGAAAAGAAGCCGTAGCAGCAGAAGATTGCTTGGCTTTAGCTGGCTTATGCTGAAAAGTGTTGATTATAGGTATTGATGATTGCTGATGCCATTATCTATAATTAATCCCGCAGCTTTATGGAATGTACCTTGTTTTGTACCGTTTGCATTATCAACATGCAATGTGCTGGACATCTGTAGTAATATGCAACTTATGACTAGGAACTGTTTACTATTTAAAATGGCTTTGTGATGGCGAGAAGAATATACAAAAAAGAGATTGTATATTTGTGTAACTTGCTTAGTGTTTAGTGATGTATGTTTTACCATAGGTGGTCTTCAGATCATCTATAATTCATAGAGCTGTGCCACAGTTCAGTACTAGATAATTATACCGCAGCATGAAATCAAAAGTTTCCATTATACTTTTTCAGGCGTTTGATATTTTAGAGTGCATGAAAAATGCTGCGTTTTGTATGCCATTGATTACACGTTTAAATTAATATTGTTTGTTGCGTCATTATTTTCTCAGGAAGTAAATACCAAAAATGTGTTTTTAATACATTTACACAAAATTATTGCAGACATTGTAAGGGTGGCTTAGGGGCTGCTTTGTTAACTTCTCCTAATCAGCAGCACTGATTGTGAACCGCTAGACTATAAATGTTAATGTATCTCTATTAATTGTTTAGAATGATACTATAGTAGCTAAAGTAGCTTCTTTAGAAATCAAGTTCTTTTCAATTGATGTTTGTTTCCACATTGTAAAAAGTCCTTGACTATTTGTCTTGCAATGTATGACTTTTTGCGTTTTTTCAAATTTTTTCTATCCAAATCAATGCGCCCCCAAACTGTGGGCAAAAGGCAACTCAGGAGTCAAGGACTTATTTATACTCAGCATTAGAAATTGTAGAAAAAAAGAGTAGCAAACAATAATGTTTTGTGTAACCCTGACAGACAGTAATGCGGTGTAGGTACCAACATTTTTAGAGTGTAGGTACCTTGTTGTGCCTGCAGGTAGCTGTGATCACATTGACACTAATGTATTACCCCCTCAAATTCCCCTTGAGTACTAACACTATGCTGTACATCAGACCACAATCTCTTTAGTCAGTATTTAAGGGAGTTTGTGCCTCCCATTGCCAAAATACTTACTTAAGCATAAAAAAGACATTTATAAAGACAACTGTCCTCTGGCTTTCGTGGTGCCTCATGAACCTACTGATAACATCTCAAGAATGGTAAGTACTCTAAACTTCACAAGAAGATGCTGCAGCACAGTGTCATCTCAGAGATAATTGCTCCTATGTACTCTCCCCAATTCTAGGGGCAGAACCGGTGGAAAGGTAGGTATACCTTGTAACCTTTTCCCTTACAGACATTCAGCAAGGAGGAAGGGAACATCTTTTAAAATCTGGACCTTGCATTTTAGTTGCAAAATCTGATTTAAACTGTGTTTAAATGCAAACAATGGTGTTGTGTTTTAGATACAGCAGCAAATGATTAGACAATGGATCACTATGATGAACTAATGCTAACTAGGAAATATGTGCATGTTTACTCTTTAAATTGCTTTGCATGTTGAAGTTTAGTTGAAATGTATGCATTTTTAATGCAACTGGAGAGCAGCTTTAAAATATTTCATATTGATGTTCAAAGCAAACATCTTTTCTTTCAAAAGAATAGTTTAACTTTTTTGTACATACGGAACTTACTTTTCTGTTTTTACTTAAATTCTCTACTATTCAAGCTTGCATAAGGCTCTCCCACATGGCATTACAGGGCCAGTAAATTCCCATACCTGGACGTACTGTGTAAACGTGACTGGATGGTGCTGGAGATTAACCAAACCTGTGCTCTGCATGGCCAAAGCACAGGTTTCCTTAAAGATACAGAAATATTAGTTTTACACATGAATGTATCAGGAAAAGATGATTCCACGTTCATGTTAACTATAGAAGTCATAACAGACAGAAAAAGCTGAATATATTCCATGAAAACTCTTCTGATCCTTCTTAAATAAAAATTGTACTCTTGAAATTTCACTTTCAAAGTGACATTTAGAAATGTAGTAATGTTAAACTTCTTGTATTGATTGTGTTGACAATTCTTACTTCCTTTCTTCAGGCTCAAGTATCTAATGAGGAAGGAGAGAAGTCTTTTCTGTTGCCTCCACAGCCAGTCAAGCAATTTCTAATCTCGCCTCCAGCATCTCCTCCAGTAGGATGGAAGCAGAGTGGAGATCCAACGCCGGTGATCAACTATGATCTTCTGTGTGCTGTGTCAAAGCTAGGCCCAGGTATTTACACAGGAAAATCTTGCCTTATGTTATGTTACCATTTTCTTTTATTTTTTGTACAGCATATTATTCAAAGTGCACTTAGAAATTAGCTATTTAAAGTTCTAAAAAGCAATAATTTCTAGAAATTATTGGTCATTATTTTTCATTAGCACCTGCATTGTGGCCCTTTGGGTCTCCAACATATTGGCATTTACATCATAGTTTACACCATAGCCCTCAATTTATTATGCAGAACTATGTTACACATAGTAACCAGACATTTGTTCAGTGATAACTTTAAGTACCCATGCCTTCCTCTGTTCTTTAACCTCTCTAGCGTAACAGGATTTTCGCAGCATTTTCTATGGCACGAAAAGCTGCTGCCCGGGCAACCATGATTGCCGGCCCTCCCCCTGGCCCTCTACATACCGCTGGTGTCAAGTAGACGTCATCGGTGTGTGAGGAGAAAAGCGGCGCCCCCTCAATTTACATGGAGGTCGATGATGCTGCCCCCTTCAGTGTCAAGCATTCCAATCCAAAGTAAAGGCAGACACACAAAGGGTGTGTGGCCGATTCCTGTAAAACTGGCCGTGCTTGAGGAAGTCATCACTAATGGACGATCGGCCCAGCTTTGAGGCGTCTATGGGCTTTACTAATAGCCAGCCTTGACATGACCATGAGGTTGCAAACCTGTAGATTTTAGGACTCATGGGGCACAAATCCATCTAATACATTTACGGATATGTCCTGAATTCCTGCTGTGAAATATATTGCTTCTGTCTTTAAAAGATATGAATGTGATGCTCTCTAAATCCTTTTATTTTGTGTGTATTATTTGGTTCCGCTATCTACTTGCAGGGCTGGCCTGAATTGTTTTGCATAATTAATGCATTAAGAGATAAACTATTCAAAATCATGAGATTTATTTCTTTTTATTTAGCAGGTTATAAAGGCCATTTACCTACAATACAGTCTGTAACAATATGTCAGGTTATTTAATTATTCACCATCCACTAAAACCTAACATATGAATTTTGGGGTGACTTGACCTCTAATAATGATTGGTAATGCTTGTTTGTTAATGACCGAGGTGCAGGAGCATGTAAAGGCTTCTTCAAATGTTCTTTTTAGGGAATTGGTCATAAAATTAACATGCAACCGTCTCAGCTATTGTGTACACTGGCTGCGCCCAGTGACTTACCTGTGCTGTGTAAATAGCCACATGTGTTGCATTCAGCCACATAAACAGCCACGCCATCAGCAGGATGAGTACATTGTAATTGAGTAGATTGTAATTGCACTGGTATTGTGAATGTTCTCTGTGTATAGTAATCCTGATTTATGGACCACTATTTCTGCTTCATGTCTTTTGTTCCATGGTAGGAGAGAAGTATGAACTACATGCAGGGACAGAGTCCACTCCTAGTGTAGTGGTGCACGTCTGTGAAAGTGAAAACGAGGAAGAAGAAGATGAAATGAAGGCAGCAAAACAAAAGATTGTTCAGACAAAGCGCCCTTCCGTTCCCCCGGCCATTATAAACTAGTATGTCGCCTTTTATGTGTAAAAAGTTGATTTGACAAAACATATCTTCAAAGGGAAATGTAGATCTATTCACTATGTATATAGCTAATGACAATCTAGGTCATGTCATGTTTTTATGTTTTTCCTATGGTATGTGTGTTACATTTTATCAGTGTTTTACTCTTTTTTTATAAGCATAATATCGTTTGTGGCCCATACATTTGATAAACGAAACAATCCTTTGTGGAAAGGAATTATATTTACAATATAGTATGCTGTCCTTTTTAAACCAGGACTAGATTTAAAAGGTTGGGTTGCAATCCAAGGTCAAATAAGTCTCAGGAGTGGTATAACAAATGTGGAAATCTAGGTGTAAACACAGCAAGTTTGTAGCCATTACAGCACAGTACAGAATTAACCACTGATCGGGTGCTTAGGGATTATGGGGTGATCTGCAACCCCATGCTGCTAGTTTCTTCCCTTCCCCAATAGTGAGTGCTGGACCGGGCAAAACAACCAGCCATGGCTATACATACATGAAAAACCATATATGACATTTTTACAAGCTGTATAGAGTACTAATATAGTGGTTTTGACTTTTAGAAGAAGTACAGGAGGCCAGGTAAAAAAGGTACAAAAAAGGTGTAAGTAATCTATATAAGCTCACACCAATCCTTGCATACATTCAGAGACTTTCATTGACACAAGGCAGATTTGCAGTCTAAAGGTACCCATACATGGGTAAATTTTTCGTTCCATTCCTGAACAATCTGGTGTGCACGGCGATCGTTTGGGCATGTCTGTAAATCCCCTTCGATCGTCATTACTGTGGATGGGGATCATCCATTTACAATCGTGTTCAATCACCGCTTGATTAATTTCTTTTTCCATTTTGTTCACCTTTAATCAATCCTACCAGGTGTGTGGGAATTGATTTCCATTCGATCGACTGAAAAATATATCTTTTTGAGTCGATTGAACAGAAATATTAAACCATGTATGGGCACCTTAAGTCTGTTATTAAAACAAATCTTTCCACCTGTGGTTTCTAGGTTTCTTATAACTTAATTTCAGCTACCAAATGTTTATGTATTGCATCTCCTCCTCTCATCATGTTCAGAATGTAGGGGGTTATTTTTTATTCCACAATATAGGGCTGATAAACTGATTCCAGTTCAGCAGTGGTAGTAGTGTACAATACCACTCAATTTCTAGCAGGATGAACAAGTATTTTCTGGGATATACCATTGAAAAATGTACATGTATTGGAGAGCTGTACCAAAGGCAACACTAGCCCAGTGCGGTGAAGGATGGTTCCTCTGGGTTTACCCCATTTCTCTTACACAAGAAGACACAAAACTTACCATCCAGAGGTTTGCTTTTCTTCTGTTTTTTTTTTCTTATATTAAGGGCTAAAGGACTTTGAAGTCAGCCAGCTGCTTTGTCAGTGTGACAGCTGAAGCACAGTCATTGGTTGCCCCCTCTTGCAAATGGTACAGTCCTAAATGACTGTACAGCCAGAGGTCTGGCTGCTCCCATGTGTTGTACCTGTCATGTAGATTATCCCTCTTGTTAGGATACAGAATTAAGGTCAGCAGTGTTGGGGAATATTTTTTTCTGATATATTGATATCGATATCATATAGCTAGGGAAACATCTAAGGATCAGGACATCTGGGATTAGGTAAGATGTAGGGGAACCAGAAGTCCCAGCCTTCAAAATTGTTTTGGGAATGGATAATACTTTAAAATAATAATGCTAAGTATGTTTTGCAGTTGTCACCTTATGCTATGATTACAAGTGGCTTCAGCTGGCATCTGCCACTGTATATAGTAAGTTGATTGATCATCCCCTTTAGTATGTCCGCAGTAACTGTCCATCAACTGTAATATGTTAACCATAACTGACCATTCTCTGTAGTGTGTCTGCAGTAACTGACCATCCCTTAAGTATGTCTGCTGTAACTGACTATCTCCTGTAGTATCTTCACAATAACTGACCACCCCCTGTTCTATTTCCCCATGTTACCATCAACTTTAACTGACTAATAATCTGAAGCACATCCGCAAGAATTTACTACCTTCTGTAGCATGTGCACATCATGTAATAGTCTCCCGCAGCTTCATCCATTCAGAACACACCATATTACTTTTAGCCCCTCCCACAAAAATTTATTTTGTTTGCATTACCGCCCCATAGTCTTCTCTTTGTACCACAGGCGATCACAGCAGTATGCATTGTACACTGCTTAAAATTCCCACCCACCCCTGTCCACGTCGGCTTCCCAGCTCTTTGGCCCCCATGGAGGTCTGTGGTGTGCCCCCCACCCCTTTGGCGGCACCATGACGTGACTGGAGCGGTCCCGCAACCCCAGAAATGCTGCGACCACAGAGATAATTGCTGCAGATTTCCAGGGGTATGCAGGGTTCATGCGAGCCCAGCTCGTCCAGAGTTTCTTTGAAAAAGCTGGGCTCGTCGTGAACACTAGGGAGGTTGAAATACTGATAGGACAGTTATAAATGATTGCTGGTAAACTTCTATATGCTCTGGCCAGCCTGATTTGTAAATGTCAATTTGCCAATTGGCCGCCTTTCCTTAATGTCTTAATTATAAAGCCACTGACATATTCAATGTCCCAACTTTTACATTTCTCTTATTTTCCAGTAGCTGCCCTTTTGAAGATTAATGATGGTGTACCGGTAATTCTTTCCCTATTATCTTGGGACAGTGTGACATCTTCATTAGGGCTCAGTGGGGCAAAGACAAACATTTTGGGATGTATACAAATCACAGTGGATGAAACATACTCCTATAATAAGTTTTGGATGGAACTGGTTTGTATGTGTTAAAACTTCAGATTGTCCTGATACAAAATAGACTCTCAAAGAACTGATTGTTATTTATTAACCATGTTTGTTAATCGGATGAAAATGATCAATGTATTTGCAGAAAAATGGCTGCAAGTGTGTCTTACATGTTCCAAAACTCTGCCTTGGTAAAAGATAAAGATTTGAAGCAATATGTAATGTGTTTCAGAGAAGTCATAGGGTATGGAAGAATAACTTGGAAGTGGGAAAATCTCTACTAGTACACCTTTCCCATTACTGTGAATGTATTTCAATGCCTAAAACATGAGATTCAACCTTTTAAAAGGCACTTTACGTTTCTCGTTCTTGTATTACCACACTAGTAAAGAAATGACATTAGTCTACTGTTTTGTGTGTTTAGACAAGCCATATTTGGTAAATATTCGAATATCTTGTATTATGTTGCCTGTAAAGATGTTCAATGGCTTTAGGGAAAATGGCACTCTTAGCTGCTTTTCACTGTAGAGTGAGTAAATAAATGGTTTATGTAATACAGAGAAAATTATTATATGTATGTGGAAAACTAAATATGCTGAATAACTACATGTACAGCAGAGGGAGAAGGCTCCTCTCTGCACTAACTTCTGAACACAATAAGCTTTTCATTAAAGCAAACCTAAACCATCCTATTTCCTTACACCTGCTGCTCTTGAACCTAAACTAACCCAAATGCCTCTGTATTACTTGTCTTTCATGCTTCCCAAAAGCACTGTCTATTTGGGCATATAGCCAAGTCAGGGAAGGATCTGATATTCACGTCCAATGCTCTGTCCCAGAAAAACTGCGCTGCTGATGCAGAAACAAAATTAAAAGTGTAATTTAACACTATAAGGGTCAGCGGCAGTGCTTTACCAATGGCACACTTGGAAAGGTGACAATTCTGCAGGGCAGTTGTCATCTCTTTACAGTATGCGCCTAATGCAGGGGTGGGCAAATTTTTTCACTTGTGGGCCACAATGGGTTTTTAAATGTGGCATAGGGGCCGGACCAAGAGCCTGCAAGAGCGGCCAGGCATAAGGGTCCTAAGTCCTCGTAGCTAGAACAGGATATTTAAAAAAAGAAAATATGTAAAAAAAAAAAAAATTTATAAAGAATCTTTTGATAGAGAAGCTTAAACATTCTATTTCAGGCACACTATGGCCTCTAGGAAACAATCCAAACAATTATCTTCTAGCTGTTATCTTCACTTATTGCAGGGAATAAGGGGAGCCAGAGCCTTGACACCAAGGTGACAAAGAGCCAATTTTAAAGGCCCTCAGGCCTTAGTTTGCCCATGTCTGGCCTAAAGAATAAAGGCCCCCATACACCGGATGAGCCTGGGCCAATAGACGAGCGATGTAGCACACCATCGCTCAGAGTATCTGCGGACACCCTTTCTGTGCCTGCCGTAACTTTGGATGGCGACGCCGATCCCCATTCAAACTAATGGCAGCGGACAGAGATTTACCGACATGTCAATTCTCTGGCCAACCGAGAACAGATCCCTGTTGCCCCATATGGTTACCCGTGATTCACGTCCAATTTTGCTGACGGCCGTGAGTGCGCAAGCACACTGGTCGGCAGTAAAATCGGCCACGGCCCGCTAGGTGTGCCTTATGGTAATATTACCAGATATTATCTCTTTAATAAGCCTCCATTCAGCCCTTTCTAGTCTGTGAGTAAATGTGTATGATGTAGTTCATTATAGTATATTGTATTTAGACAGTACAGTGACATGTGATGCTAAAGCACAATGGGCCTGTAAATGTACCTGCAATATACAGGGAGTGCAGAATTATTAGGCAAATTAGTATTTTGACCACATGATCCTCTT
>CM070033.1:102370096-102385223 GCA_036250615.1 Ptychadena robeensis | reverse complement strand
GGGTTCATTGAGAACATGGTTGTTGTTCAATAATAAAATTATTCCTCAAAAAGACCACTTAATATGCATAATTCTGCACTCCCTGTATGTCCTGCTCCATCAAGCTAAATACAGTTATGTGATATTGTTCAATGTAGTGAGCTTCAAAGCAGGCATGTTCCATGCGTTTGGATAAAAAAAAAAAAGCTGTGTAGCTGTCTTGAATATAGGTTAAATAGCAGTAGTTGTAGGTAGCTACAGCTTATTTGAAGGTTTAGCTCTGTCTTAGGAGTTGATTGTAAATCCCCTACACGGAGAGTCTTCATCTTCTGTAGCTCTTTTTCATTTAAACAGCTGGAACATCTTTTATGTTAAGGTCCCCATACACGCAACGATTGCTGTGGGATTCTCAGGAGACCGATTGCAGCATCATGATGTCATCACACTGCAGCCGGTCGCCCCCACTACTTTGGATGGGTATATAGGGGTGATCTCATTCAGCCAATAGGTAGTGCCATCATCCCAACTTAAATAGTACAAAGAAAATACATACATATATTTGGGGCATATACATATATATCGCGGACGTTCCCACTCCGACATCAAGCTGTGGGGGGTGGGTAAAGGGATTTTAGAGGCATCAACAATATGAAATAAAGTATGAGCGACAGTTCATTCCATAAGTTCAAGTCCATAATCACAGAATTTGTGTCCATCTTGTTACAATACAAATTAGTTTTTTTGCATCTCAACGCATTTCGCTATTGTTCGCTTCTTCAGGATATATGGTTGCAAAAAAGATATGGTACTTGTCAACAAGTAGGTCTTTAGGAAGAAACTTAAAATATAATGCTGGGGGAAAGGTATTATGCCGTCCCACTAATGTCCTGTGTCAGGGTGCCAATATAGTGGAGGCGCGGGGGTGCGGCATATTCAGTATTCCAGGCCACTTGTGGGGCAGTGTCAGGAACAGCCTCCCAAGTATATACAGGGATGTCCTTAGTAGAGTGGGAGTGAATAACCAATTTTGGAGAGATCGTCAGTATCCTGCTGCTGATCAAGATGCTGATCACAACGGGGACTGCATCTTGATCAGCAGCAGGATACTCACACACACAGGACATTAGTGGGACGGCATAATACCTTTCCCCCAGCACTATATTTTAAGTTTCTTCCTAAAGACCTACTTGTTGACATGTACCATATCTTTTTGCAACCATATCTCCTGAAGAAGCGAACAATCGCGAAACGCCTCGAGATGCAAAAAAACTAATTTGTATTGTAACAAGATGGACACAAATTCTGCGATTATGGACTTTATGGACTTTATTAAATGAACTATCACTCATACTTTATTTCATATTGTTGATGCCTCTAAAAATCCCTTTACCCACCCCCACAGCTTGATGTCGGAGTGGGAACGTCCGCAATATATATATGTATATGCCCCATATATATGTATGTATTATCTTTGTACTACTTTGGATGGGGACATCAGGAATTTACTGACAGAAGGATCCTGGTCAATCTGTCCAGGTGGGCGTGGCAATCGGCAGGAACGCGCTCAGTTTTTGAGCGGCCTAAAAAATCATGCAGGAATCGGCCCGTGTATGGCTACCGTTAGTCTCGCTGTTCATCAAACTGAAGCCTGACTTCATAAGGCTCAGTGTCACTCAGCCACCAATCAGTACTCAGCAGCTACCATTTACCATTGGTAGTCACCTATCTCTAGTGTTTGCACTGTCTATATGACATTAAACCCATTTTGTTTAATGTAACTACCAGATTTTATTAGGATGCAGGCTTAACTCAACTATGTAGGATATATCTAAGCTATTTTTTAATTGGTGGAGCAGATATATATAAATTCTGTAAGGTTTTTTTGCCATTTTTGATCTTCCTTTACTTTTTGTACCTGAAGACATAAGAAGGTAAGTATCTGCTTACTGAGGGGAAAATTTTTCCCAATGTAGTTTTTTTTTTGTCTTAAAATTTCAGATTTTAGCTCACCTCATTTCCAGTGACAGTTCAGACCAGGAAGATTGAGAGAGAAGAATGTCAAGTAGTAAGCCTTTGCCACCTTTCAAACCTAGAAAGCATGTTTTGGCTTTAGGTAGAGTTTGAAGTTCCCTTGAGAAATTGCATTAGGAAGGGATTTCACTTTATTGCTCAATGAAGGGTTATAATAAGATGCAGAGTTTCCATGTGCTACAATGACTGGCAGGTGTGGTGACTCTTATATCCATGCCTATCTGTTGTTGGAGCACCAACCTGCCCGGAGCTATGCAGCTTTATCCTCTGAAACTCAATCTCAGTTGATTATTAAAGCTCAGGCCAGATTTCACTTGCAGCAGCGTTATTTCTACTGGGATATAAACAGAGCTACCTTTGGGGGGTCATTAATGCACACTTTTTGGATTTTCACTTTGGTAGACAAAGGTGAAAAACCTGATCACCGGGGCAAAGAAAAAGTGTTCAGTTACCTAGGTTTTGGCTACTTGCCATAGGTTACTGTGTTTCATTGCTCCTTGCCCAATGTTACATCAAAGAAGTTTCAAGTGTGGAAAGCTATTGTCCTCTCGTTCAATTATGTTCTGGTGTGTCCTGTTATGTCCTTACATTACAAATGTTATATTTTTGAGACTATGGCAAAATATTATTTTATTGGGTGCTATGGATTTACTATAAAATGATTTTGATGTAATGCCAGACTTTTGTCGTCACCTGTATTTACTGTTAGATGCTGCTGTTTGAATATATTGTTTAAATATATATGACTTGTCTTCTTTTCCTTTTTGCATTTTTTTCAACTTGACTGTTTGTATAGAACATATTTTGCAGTTTAAATCTTCACATTAATTACTGGGAGAAATAATTTAATGACCTAAATATTAAGGTACATCAAACTAATTTAGTAATAGGTTATAAAACTATTGTTTTCGAGGGCCAAACATAGGCCATATGTATACATACAGTAGTTGTTTATTAAATCTGTAAACCCCACCTTACTTTATTTACTTCTGACGAAAGACATGTGGACCTGGTCAACAAGCAGGACAATTGGACAACTAATTTTATAGTAATATATCATCTGTGGGTTCATTCACTAAACTGGAAAATCCAAATGCTTGCATTTGTAAGAAGAAACAGAGAGTTTGGAGTTCAAGTGATACTGTTTATTGGCAAACTGTAAAGTCATTAGAGAAGCAAGCTTTCAGGATGTTGCAGATCCCTTCTTCAGGCTAATACAATTCTGGTTTTAGAAGCTCACATTTATACACAAAACTACAAGGTCATACATTTTGTAACAAAATTTGAGTGATTGAGGTGAGAGTGAAGGATTAGTTAGTGGAGATAGTGATCAGGGTTAGGAAGAGTTATTGGTGGTAATAAAGATAAGAGGTAGAGGCATAATATTCACCTTCCTTAACAATTAAAATGTCAATTGATTAAAGACGCCATGAACTCCTACAGGGACATCTGTTTTCCTGTTACAGGTTCACCATCAAGAACAAGAAAACAGATGTCCCTGTAAGAGCTCATTTCTGCAGTACAGGGCACAGCATAAAAGACCTCCGAATTATGGTACAGAGGGGTCATTTAAAATCGTAGAAAGAGAGGCTGGAATGGGAATGTAAATTTATACAGAAATTCAGAACTCACTATGACTTCAATTGAATTTTTAACCACTGGCAATAAAACACTCCCCCTTCTTCCCAAAACTGAAAGAACCATTGCTCTTGGAACAAATAGTATGTCTGGACTCCTTATCTTTTAGCTTTGATAATTAACTATGCACATTGGTATCTAGGTTTCTTCAAAAACAGCGGCCATTTCGAGGAAGCTCTAGCCAAGCACAATGGCGTCATCACGCAAGGCTGGAGCTGCCCCCATATCGAGCCACATCGCTTCTGCGGCTGGCAGCCCGTCCGTTACATAGGATGGAGACCCGTTGTCCCCATTCAAAGTGATGGATTTTGACCAAGGTTTTCCAACATGTTGGAAACTTGTTTGGTCGAGTTCCTTCAATCAGGGTGCGTTGATTCTACTCGAAGGAACCGTGGATGGCTAAAATCTTGTGGCAGATTAGATGAGCGAGCATGGTGTCTGATGTTGCTCTAATCTGTTTCCTCAACATGCCATGTGTACCCAGCTTTGGTAGTATTTCATGGCGTCTTTAGTCAATTGACATTTAAATTGTTATGGGAAGTGAATATTGTGTCTCTAATCTCTATTACCACCAATAACTCTACCTAACTCTGATCACTATCTCCATTAACTAATCCTTCACTCTCACCTCAATCAGTCTAGTGTCTAGAGAAAACAGTTGTTTTTGTTACAATATTTATGACCTTGTTATTTTGTGTATAAATGTGAGCTTCTTAAACCAGAATTGTATTAGCTTGAAGAAGGCATCTGCGACATCCTGAAAGCTTGCTTCTCTAATGACTTCAGTTTGCCAATAAACCCTATCACTTGAACTCCAAACTCTCTATATTTATAGAGAGATAATGGGTTTATAGATGGCTAACACGTTACAACACTCTACTATTGCTAAGAAGAAACATGATATATTTTACCCCTCCACTGAAAAAACTTTCACATCACAGATCATATCATAATGAAAGATTTGACATGGGGGAGAAATCAGTTCACACTACAGAAGGGATAACCTGGATTTGAATAAAAGTTAATAGACACCTATGTACACAGGGAAAGGATGTTTGAGCAAAGTCTAATTCTGTGTGCTTCAGATTTCAGCATAGCTGGGATATTTTAGGGACTGTATTTGCAACTCACCAACTGCTTTCACGTTTCATTGAATTGTTCTTGCAATACTTGCGTAGCAGAAAGTTGGTTTCAGGGATCTGGCTGATCGCCCTTTATATAAACTCTTCTTGTGGTTTTATCCATAGTAATTATCTGGCCTACTGAAAGGTGTTAGGTGCATCTGCACGGTACAGCCCAATATATTCTTGTATTAGGGTAGCATTAAGGACTATTTTATTCTCATGACACAAACTCTGAATTGGATTCAGTTGGGGTCAATTCAAAACTAAAGCCACCATACACCTTTATATCACTCCATACAATTTCCATTAGATCTACCAGTATAGTGACCTCCCTGATAGAATACATAGTGATTGGAAGGATTAGAAAGGTCCCCATATTACATGGCAGAACGTAATATAATGTAGATTTTGGTAGAAGAAATATTCATTGTATGGTAAGATTTCATGGTATATGGGGGTCTTTAGAAACACTGTTATGGCTGGACATAAATGTTTATAACATGGCTTTATTCTGTATAAAAGAGTATGCCTATATTTACCTTATACTGAAAATGTAGCATAGTACTGAAAAGTAGGCGCTTCCTGTAAGTTAAAAAAAAAATTTGTGGGTGAGTGTAGCTCCAGTATCTAACATAAGTGAGTACACCACTAACCTCAATTACATTGTACAATTGCTGTACCCACAACATTACTAAACACACAAAGTGAGTACATCCCTAAGTGAAAAAATATTTCAAATTTGGTCCAAAATTTCTATATTTTGTGTGGCCACCATTATTTTCCAGCACTGCCTTAATTTTCTTGGGCATGGCGTTCACAGGTTGTCTCTAGAATTCTCTTCCACCTTCTGTCACCCACATTCCGTTTGAGGATACTCCACAGATAGGGTTAAGGTCTGGAGACATTCCTGGCCAGTTCAGCACTTCAGTTTCTTTAGCAAGGCAGTGGCCATCTCTGCTTTAGTACATGTTGGTATTCATGGTTCCTTCAAGGAACACGCTTCAGTGTCGACAGCACTCATGCAGCCCCAAACCAAGGCACGCCCACCACCATGCTTAACTGCTGCCACACACTTGACACCATCTGAACCAAATATGTTTATCTCCGGTTCGTCAAACTCTTTGTTGTAGCTCCCAGCGCATATACAGTCGAGACCATAATTATTCATACCCCTGGCAAAGTTTGACTTCAACCAGTTATTTTTTGATGGGAAATGACATAGGTGTCTCAAAAAAGATAATAAGACGATGTACAAGAGGCATTTTTATGGAAAAAACATTTCTCAGCTTTTATTTACGTTTGAGCAAAAAGTGTCCAAAGTTCTATACCATTCCAAGTAGTCCAAGTGGTTCTAAAGCATCCTAATTACCCTGATTTATTGGGAACAGCTGTTTTAATGAACTCAACAAGTGAAAAACAGCATCTCTCTGTAGTTGGTTTGTGGACAGTCATGGCTAAGACAAAGGAGCTCAGTTAGGATTGTGTGGCTGCTCACAAGTCAGGAAAGGGCTACAAAGCCATATCTTAGTGTTTTAAAGTTCCAGTGTCTACAGTGCACAGTATTATTAAAAAAATACAAGATGTTCCGCACTGTGGAAAAACTCAGAGGACGCATCCTGGCCAGGAGGATAGTGAGAGAGGGTCTGGGCTCTGATGGTGGCAATGTCTCAGGGCAGACAATCCAATGGACACTGCACACTGTTGGGTTCCACGGATGCAGACCAAGGAGGACGCCACTTCTCCAGAGAAGGCGCACAGCTTGATTGGCCTTTGCAAATGCTTATCTGACTTCTGGTCTTCTGTGTTATGGTCAGATAAAACAGAAATGTAATTGTTTGGTGACAATGATGTTTCCTTCATTTGTCATAAAAAAAGGAGAAGCCTTCAACCCAAAGTACACCATCCCCACTGTCACACATGGTGGTGAGAACCTAATGCTTTGGGGGGGGGGGGGAGGGGTTCAGCCAATGGACCAGGGAACCTAATCACAGTAAACAGCAACATGAAAAAAAGAAATACATGAGGATTCTCAATGACAACATCAGGCAGTCTTCAGAGAAACTTGGCCTTGGGCACCTGTGGACATTTCAGTATGACAATGACCCAAAACACACAGCAAAAGTGGTGAAGAAATGGTTAGCAGACAACAACATAAACATTTTGGATTGGCCCAGCCAGAGTCCTAAATTGAAACCAACTGAGAATCTGTGGAGGGAGCTAAAGATCAGGGTAATGGCAAGAAGACCCTCCAACCTGAAAGATTTGGAGCTCATTGCTAAAGGTGGGTTTACACGTCAAGATTTTTGTTTCGTCCAACTTCAGATTCGATATTTTTTTAGATTTTTTATCGGATTTCGTTCGTCCATTTATCGAAGGTAATTAGATTTTTTTTTGATTTTTGTACAACCGACGCAAAATATGGAATGAAAATAATCGTTGGAACACGAATGAAAAATCTTTCAGATTTTTTTTTTTAGGAAGTGATAGGAAAAAAATATCGAGTGAAATAAGGAGCGTTCGTTTTTTACACGAAAAATTAACGACAGATGAAAGTTTACCAACATGTCCGATCACCTTGTGGACGATTTTTTGTCCGATATCGAACAAAAAAAAATCCATCGAAGCAAATGGTCGTTTCAGATTTTTGTACAACGAACCAAAAAATCGTTCATCGTCCATCTGTCGAACGAAAAAATCTTGACGTGTAAACCCACCTTAAAGATAAATGGGCAAAAATACCTGTTGAGACATACAAAAAGCTGGTCTGCAATATAGGAAGCGTTTGATTGCTGTAGTAGCCAATAAATGCTTTTCTATTGATTATTGAGAAGAATTTTGGACATGCTCAAAGGTAAATAAAAGCTGAGAAAAATTATTTTCCCACAAAAATGCCTCTTGTACATCGTCTTATTATCTTTTGGGAGACGCCTATGTCATTTCCTGTCACAAAATAACTTGCTGGTTGAATAAAAGTAACTTTAAGTAAAATTTGCCTGGGGTATGAATAATTATGGGCTCGACATTTTAAGGATATGACAAAATACCAACAGCCATGGTCACTGGTTGCAAATGTAGCTGCAGCTTCTTGCTCCTCTTACTCCAGGAGAGAGGCAGGGAAACCTTATCACGCAGCAGCTTCCTTGGAAGAAAATAAACTGGCAAGTGTGAATATGTTATGATTTGTGGCTCCAGACAATTTTTCTGTAGTGAAAGATGGGGAAAAGGGCTCTTTAAATTTTGAGTAAAGGTTGCCAACCCCTGGCATAGACCATCTTATCTTGCTCTATATAGAGCAACAACTCTACATTGGTCCCTTTTCAGGCGGCTGAAACACCAAAACCATGCTTTAATCCAGGTTGCAATCCAGATTACAAGTATGTGATAATTCAGCTTTTTTTTAAAAAATTTAGTTTTCACTTTGTCACAGTTGGTGACTGAGATTACCGTAATAAGATGAAAAAGAATGAACACAATTGTAGTATCAGAGGATATTTTTTAAAAGTTACTTTTGGAGGCCACTGTATACTGCTTTGTTAACTATACAAACTAGGGCACTAAGGCATGGTATTACACACTGTTTTTAACAGTGGTTTTCATTGTCAGCATAGAGACCATATACACAACATTCTTGAGGATTTCAAGTGTCATAATGAACAAATAAAATTCTGCTTTTATGAACTAAACTCTTTCATCAGCAGGAAGCTTTTTAGAACAATCACTCAAGCATTGAATGGGTTAATCATTCAGACAACAAAGCTGTTTTCTAAACTGGAACTGCTGGCTCCAGTCGCCCTTGTTCTATAAATACATATGGATGGTTTCCAGATGAATGTATAGCACGTGCAGAGCATAACGTTATAGGCCAGTAAGTATAGAAACTGTATTTGTGTCAACTATCGCTCTTCTTTATGACACACAGCAGAGTAACACAAGAACAGAACCCGCATGCGTAAAGGTTGTTGCTTAAGGTTTTTTTAATTTTCCGCTTCAGAATATATTGTTTATTAAACAGCATCACATTTTTTGATCGGTTGGGAACAGCCACTATAACAATAGTGCCATGCTACAGTATTTACAGAGGCTTATGTCTACCTATTCCAGAAAAATTGATGCAGAATTCTAAAAATATAATCTTTTCATTATAATGAATACCATCAATCCAAAATAAGGCTCTATTCTTCACTCTAATAGCTGCTTAGGAGCAGTAGCTAGCTAAGGGTCAGGGTCAATTCAGTACTTCAGCTATGGGAATGTCTAACCAGAGCCTAACCCATCCTACTGTAAACATATGAGAACAGTGATACAAGTCTTATTAACTTAGTGAAATGCATAGAAAGTCAAAATATAAACTGCTTTATTGTTTCAGAAAAATCCTGTATCTAGGACATGACAAAACCAAGCCTAATCTCAACTTTGATTGGCTGCTGGCTGTTACTGTACTTTGTATTGGTCTGTATAATGCAAGCATACACCCACTAAGGCAGTGGTTCCCAAACTCTCCTTACAGGGCCCCCCTCTTCTATTTAGGAACATTATCGAGCTCCCAACTCCCTATTCAAACGCATGTTAAGAATGAGGGCCCGCGCCCCCCTGGAATACCTTCGGGCCCCCCAGTTTGGGAACCACTGCACTAAGGCATCATGTATGTATTGCCTGGGCAAAATTGGTCAATGTATTCTCAATTTATCTACATGTGGATCCTGAAAGGGTACAGGGATTGCAGAGAGGTACTATCTTCCATATACAGAATGACAGACAAAAAAAGAACAATTCCAACATTCCATACACAGCATCTTTTCTACATATAAATATAAATACACACATATATAAAAAACCATGACAAGGTTAGTGATCAGTCCAGTGAGTAAATGCAGCAACATCCACAATGAGTCACTGCGGCCTGCTGGCCCTATGAAAGTAGATACATTGTCATAGGTTTGCGTAGACGCAGAACAGAGAAAAAAAAGAATGCATTGGAAATGTTTAGATGATGTCCATGGAGGAGCATTGTTGGATTTTTGTACAATGGTTCCTTGCTTTTGCAGGACAGTTCTTCATTGCTCTTCTTCCAGGAAGGCTTTCTAAACACAGGGATTGATAACTGGTTTCTAAAATAAGCAAGTTTTCTCAGTTTCCAAAACAACGTTATGTTCGAGTCAATGTCCTTAACTAACTTTAATCATCTTCCAAAGCCAAGAAACCCATTAGGATCATCTGTTGTCAAGATGGATGTCAGGTGGGACTGATGTTAATGACGTAGGTTGGCTGATGGAACTGTTAGCACGTGTACTTGGAGTGTTTGTAGTTTTGGTGCTTTTCATCCCCAGTTCCCGCTCTGTTCTTGTACGTCTATTACATTGGATAAAGAGCATGCGTCAAAATATATACTTCCCATAATACAACTCGGAGACATATGAACAGATGAGCTTTCAGATGTTAAAATCTAATATTAGGAAGAGCCTCTGTAATGTACAAGAGTGCTATTATTCCCTCCTGGTTACAGTACCTGTATAAAAGACACCTGTCCACAGAACTAGCTACCATGGCCAAGACCAAAGAGCTGTCCAACAATGTCAGGTACCTGTAGACCTACACAAGGCTGGACTGGGCTACAAGACTATCGCCAAGCATCTTGGTGAGAAAGTGACCACAGTTGGTGCAATATTTCTCAAATAGAAGAAACAAAGATAACTGTCAATGTCCCTCATTTGGAGGCTCTCTGGAAGATCTCACCTGGGGGAGTTGCAATGAGAAATTGGCAAACATCAAATACTTATTTCCCTCTCTGTTTATCTGTTAGTGAAAGATGTCCATGTTTGCCATGTTTGGAGCTATTAACTATGCAGGACCAGCAACTACTTCCTGCAGTGGGATGCTGAATTAGAGATGATTCAGCCATGTAAATCCCTTCCTAGTTACCTTCAGAAATATCTGACACTGGTCTACTATAAAGTTGATGTGACTGAGGAAATGTTCCTCATGTCTGTAGTATCATCATTTCAGCAGAGGTAAAGTCATCAATATAAGATATTTCATGATAACAGTTAAACAATATTATCACATGTATTTGAATGTTACTGAAAGTCCACTTTAGGGTAATGACAACAATGCAGCCTGTACACTTATACTATAAGGTTTCATATACTGTATATATTTCAAATATAAAATGATCCTATTTACCTGTTATACATCTTAAGAGTAACAAGCACCAGTGAAAATATAATAATTACACCAACCACGATAGCAGCAACTATCGCCCCAGCACCTGAAAGACACATGGAAATCAACATATTACATCTTTATTGTAATTCTATAAAGTTATAAATATGTGAAGTTTGGTTGGCAGATAGCTATATGACTGAATAGAAGAAGATCTGCAATTACATGAGTGATTAGACTCTTGCATTTACATAAGGATACAATTTAGCTGCGCTGATTACCCTGCAATCTATGGACTGGGATAGGAACCATTCAATAAGCAGTATTTATGAGATCTTCTCAATCCCAATTTAAGTATACTGCAGCAAGATTATAGGGTACTGCTGTTGGTTCTCAATCCTTTATCACATAACAAAATGTTTCCAATGTAATACACACTTTGAGCTAAAAGCAGTGTTCCTACTCCTAAGTAAATAGTGGTATATAGCATATTACAGCAGGTAATATATTCACTGCACTTGCAATTCCATATGCGCATACTAGTGCTAGTGAGTTAGTCCCTGGGCTCTACTTGGAGTGCATACTGCCATCCCCATCTGAACTAATGGGATCAGTATTTATCAACATTTTACACAATTTACCGGCATGTCAGATCCCCGTGCGATCCAACATGCGGCAGATTCCTGGTCAATCTGACCAGGTGGGTGCACCTGATTTTCTGTTGACCAATTGCGGGAACGCGCAATGTGGTCGATCGGCTGAAGAATCGTGCAGGAATCTGCCCATCTATGCCCAGCTACACTGTTTGAATATGCTGTATATTCAGTCCATAAGTGAACAAGTCTTTCTGTGAGTCATTTGTTTCTCTTAATTTCCTCCCTCAAGCCATGGGTACATCTTATGGTCCAGTGCGTCTTCTGGTCCCTGCTTCCTTATAGTAAAAATCTTAGCAACTTGTTGAGTTCATTGTTAGAATCTATGTATCTACAGTGCATCCAGAAAGTATTCACAGCACATCACTTTTTCCACAGAACACATTTGTGATGTTACAGCCTTATTCCAAAATGGATTAAATTAATTTCTTTCCTCAGAATACTAACACCCCATCATGACAACATGAAAGGTTTTGGCTAATTTAATAAAAAAAAAAACTGAGAATTCACATGGACATAAGTATTTTCAGCTGTTTTGATGCACCTTTTGGCAGCAATTACAGCCTCAAGTCTTTTTGAATATGATGCCACAAGCTTGGCACACCTATCCTTGGCCAGTTTCGCCCATTCCTCTTTGCAGCACCTCTTAGCTCCATCAGGTTGGATGGAAAGTGTCTGTGCACAGACATTGTAAGATCGCATCAGATATGTTCAATCACATTCAAGTCTGGGCTCTGGATGGGCCACACAAGGACATTCACTGAGTTGACCTGAAGCCAATCCTTTTTTTTGTAACCTTCCCCAGATTTGTTCCTTGAAACAATCCTGTATTGTCTACAGATAAATCCTTTGACTTCATGCTTGAATTGTGTTCTGACATGAACTGTCAACTGTGGGACCTTATATAGATACTGTAGGTGTGAGCCTTTCCAAATCATGTTCAATCCACTGAATTTACAACAAATGGACTCCAATTAAAGCAGGGTACAGACAGCTCGATATTCAATATTCATCATCACGCTGCTGTCAGATATCGGCGGAGCTGGGGAGAGACAGCTCTGCTCTCCCCAGCTCAGCTGAAGCTTTGCCTGGAGGCCAGCGGTCTCTATGCAAAGAATCAGGCATCGGCCGTATTTACGTTTATGTCCGATATCGCTGTTTTTTCCCGCTCGAAAACAGCCATATCGGACATGACCAGGATGGGCACATATTATATGGTGCAGATAGATGGCCGTGAGCGTGCACGGCGCTCGAAGTGGCCATCAATCTGGCCCATATCTGCAGGTCTGTACCCTGCTTAAGCTGCAGAAACATCTCAAGGATGATCAGGGGATCAGGATGCACATAAGCTCAATTTTCAGCTTCATGGCAAAGGTGAATACTTATCTACATTTTTTTTTAAATGCCAAAATCTCATGAAAAAAACTTTTTCGCTTTGTCATTATGGGGTGTTGTGTGTAGCATTCTGAGCTGTGAATACTTTCCAGAGGCACTGTTTCTACTGTATCTGTGAAGTTCTGTATGCATTAAGGTTTTTCTATAATATTATTATGTAATTCTAATGCCTCCTACAAGACGCTAAAGTTGAGGTCCAGTTAGTTTAACAAAATATTTATGGGTGCCCCCTTATATTGAATATATATGTGGTCATTTTTTTTTGGCTCAGCATATAATTGAATACTTCTTTTTATCTTCCCCCCTGAAGTGTGGTAAACCGTTGATGACTTTATGACTTGATTTGGGGGGAATACACAACCAGAGTAGAGTGTACGCTTTTAGGGATCAGTCATCACAACTGAAATCTATGACTAGAAAGCCTGTGGGACTGCAGAGTAAAGTATGTAGCTCCCTCTATGCCATCCCCCTCCTCGCCCCCTCCTCGTCTAACCAACCTTAAGCTGGCCATACACCTTTAGATCTCTCTGTCAGATGTCATTTAGATCTACCAACAACTATGTAGTGACGGGTCCTCTGCAATTGAACACAGGTAGACTTGATGGTTTAGAAAGTCCCTCATATTACATGGTTTTGGTAAAACAGAAGGAGATGTAAGGGAAATCTGACAGAAATCTAAAGGTTTATGGGGGCCTTAAGTCTAGCTACCCGTAAAGAATGTGACCATTTTTATACACTGAAGTGCTTCTTTACCCATTGATTTCAGATTTTGACATGGTCTGTATTAAACATTGTTACAACAAATTACAGTTACTGACTGTACTCACTCTGATAAAGAATCTGTTCTTGTGACTTTGTTGTTATATTTCTCGGAGATAATGTTGTATTCAATATTTGAGGTGTCGTTGCCATGACAACTGTACAAAGAGAAAAGAAGTGATAACATTAAATTAACCAGCAAACACAACGATATATGAAGTTTCCATATGAAAAAAAGCTCCAGTGCTGTGTGGGTTTTCCAATATCACCAGATATACCCAACACAGGCTTTAGTAACACACACCCAAAAACACTGTCTTGACTACCAGGATTTACATAGGCTTATGCCACCAATAACTCCTACCGATAAGGTTACCATGCGGGAATGTAAAGTCTACAAGATAATCGAACAACTAATATTTAGTTTGCATGTTTACTGTTTGATGTTTACTGGAAAAAGTGGCACTGCATTCATTTTAATCTTCCTAACACGTGCAGCAAGAATATAAAGAAAAGTATAAGAAACTCAACATTCATTCCTCCTTCAGTAGATAAGAAAAAAAAAGAAACCTATTTCCTTGTCTAATACAATAGGTGACTAACACTACTGATTGAACACTTACCAATTACTTGCTTTGAAGCTTAAGTGTAGTCACCTTGAAATTACATGTATTGCAGATGGTCTGTTGTTTTATTAATGAGTTCCCATGTTAATTCTTTGCCTTTTAATGGCTTAAGTAGCCTCCCACCAAACTGTGTGGCTAAGGCATTACTCGTGGGAAGGCATTAAGGATAACATGCCCTGCCCACCAACATCCACTACCTCCTCTATAAAACGTCATTAGAGATGGGGTGTGTCGCTGGCCCTACTATTTAATGTCATAGGTGCTGCACACACAATGGGGACAGATATTTCCTGCTGTGCTACAAGGGCTGTAAGCCCAAGTCATTTCACATGAAGGGCCTTAAAATTTATTTCACAATATAATTAGTCAAAACTAGTACAGATATTTCTTTACTGGAGTGGATAGAGTTCAGCTTTTAAGTAACTTTTTATACTTTTAAGTATTTTTTATTAATCTAATATTTTATAACTTCTACCACACATTTTTGGCCACTATGGAAATTCAGTCTAACACTATATTGAGCATATGAACCGACAAACCACTAAACCTAAATGGATTAAGCAAAAATATATAATAAATGGACACATAGATTAGCAAATATTCTAATGCTTAAAAGCCCTGAATACATGGGAATCAGAGTTCCCATCTGATTATGAAGTAGCTGGAATATAAAGCTGGGCATACATGGGTAGATTCCCGTGCAATCAACCAGCGACCAATCACAGGGTGATCACAGCCTCTGTGTGTTGTAAGCTAGCCATAC
>CM070033.1:102358925-102369996 GCA_036250615.1 Ptychadena robeensis | reverse complement strand
AAGACTCGCTGTCCCCATTCAAAGTAATGGATTTCGACCAAGGTTTTCCCACATGTTGGAAACCTGTTTGGTCGGGGGTGTGCCCGGCTTAAGAAGAGCTGAGACATATAGGGAATAGAGATGGTTACTTCAGATTTAACTTGGCCTTCACAGTTGGAGGTTCACAAAGGCTTATGGCAAGACATCTGTGTTAAAGCTTGTCCTACTCTTTTAATTGACAAGTCAAGGTATACTGGGTAACCATTTTGCCTCCACACCTACAGCTAGCATTTTAAATAATTATCTTAGACAGTTGACTGGACACCATTTTCTCTTGGATAAAAAATCAATGGCCATGCAAGGAGATATATCACAAGATATGTATTGTACATGATATATATCTCATAATTACTTCTGCTACAATTACTACTGAAATAATGCTCTAGTATTATATACTCAAACTCATGGCTCTTTAATCGCTGAGAGCCTTATAACCACAGTTTAGAAAGAACTGCAACAGAAGGAATGTGGACCTGTCATGGTCCACCATACTGGTTGGGGTAAACACAGAGGTAAGTCTTTCTCTGTTCAGTTAAAAAATAATACAAATAAACAAATATATTGGAAATGTTTAATTTGTGTGTGCAGAGATGCTGGCTTCCACCAGAGGGCTACATACACTTCTTCTATTGTTAAATTAAGACTCTAACTAGAACAGTAAACAAGACTACGTATTTCAACTTTTCTTTGAAAGTTAATACATTTGAAAGCAGTCAATCAAGTGACCACTTAAAAGATTACCCATCCAAACAAAAGTTTCTGTGGAGACTTTATAAGTAGTCTAGTGAGTGTTTGTGGAATAGTTCATGCCCTCACATCCTGCACACTGCTGGGAGCTTTATATTAAGCTCTGACACAGGGTTTTGACAGCTTTCCGGGAGTATATCGGGTTCTCCCGATCCCCGCTCCTCTAGCATTGCGGACAAACTGGGTTCACCTCAAAAGCTAGGGAGATTAAGGGTTGTCAACCAAAGGTGGCAAGTGTGTATTTTGCTGGATCAGCAATAATAGAAATTGAATGCAGTAAACTAATCTAATGGTAAACTGCAATGTATTACATTTCTGTTCCTGGCTTTAGATATCATTTAAAACACAGACTACACTGCATTAGTTGGGAGAAGATTTAGTATATTTCTGTAGTGTTTGAAGTTGGTTGAAAGCTGCTGTGTTTATCCATCTACAGGGACCTTCTATCATGAAATATGTTTTTGCCAACCACTTCCACATCTTTATAACATAGCGCACAGCGAGGGAGCCCATTCCCGGGAGAGCCCTAATGAGCCTACGTTTTCTTAAGGAAAGTAGGCTTTCACATAACTAACTGCTCTGCTACTTGTAGGTCCATAATGCAATGCTGGCTCCTATGAATAGCTCATTATATTTGCTCAATATCATACAATGAGGCTCTGTATTAAAGCTCACACTAGTGAAACAGCGGCTATAAAACACTTCATATATGAGTGTCTCTTGTACAAATATGTTTTGCCGGAGGATTTCTCTAATAAATCACACACAATTTCCCAAATTACACCATAAAATTTCAAATTAAAAAATGTTCTAGTTGACCTAAATAGATAAGTTGTTTTTACTATATGATGTATTTTTTTTTACACATAGAGGGAAGCAGAGTAATGGCTGACTTTAACCCATATATCCGTTGGGCTTTTACATAATTCTATATAGAGATCTGCACTTCAACAGGTGTTGTTTTAATTTCCTACTGAGCTTCCTGGAATTACAATTACATTTTAAAGATAGACAGTGCCTATCAAGACTTTTTTCTGTTGCTGTCTGTGTCTCATTCGCTTAATATCCCAATATTAACAGGAATCAAATCACCTCGCTGGGATTTCCATTCCTGTTGAAGTAACATCTCACAATTTTGCATTTTGTTTCCATGTCCTGGACAAACAGTAAAATCAGCATCAAAAACTTGGGATGAGCTAATTTAGTATAACTCAATCACTGGCAAACTCACTGAATCGATTGACCAAAGTGAAATAGGATATAAAATCTATTAAGCAGTGATCGGTGGATACGTTTCAGTATATCATTGAATGAACATCATACCCCCATACTGTAGCTATGGTGTTCTTTTGGTGATGTAAAGGTATTGTTTTTGCGCCAAATATATCTTTTGGAATTATGGCCAAAAGGTTCAACCATGGTTTCATCAGACCGTAACACGTTTTCCCACATGCTTTTGGCTTGGATGTTTCTCTTCGTTAGCGAAGGCTTTCATATTGCCACTATATACAATACTGCACATCACCAAAAAACACCATCCCCGCAGTGAAGCATGGTGGTGGCAGCATCAAGCTTTGGGGCTGTTTTCAGCTGGAACTGGGGCATTAGTTTAGATAGAGGGAATTATGAACAGTTCCAAATATAGGTCAATATGGGCACAAAACCATCATGCTTCTGCTAGAAAGCTGAACTTTCAGCATGACAATGACCCAAAGCATACATTCACATCAACAAAGGAATGGCTTCACCAGAAGAAGATTAACGTTTTGGAATGGCCCAGACCTGAATCTGATTGTAAATCTGTGGGGTGATCTGCACAGGAGTGTTTCTGCAAAAAAAGAGAAGTCAAAATATGCCATGCTGACAGACTCATACCCCAAAAGACAGAGTTCTGTAATAGCATCAAAAGTTTCTTCAACAAAGTGTTAGTTTAAGGGTGTGCACTCTTATGCAACCACATTACTTTATTTTCATATTTTTTCTTCCGTTCACCTAAAGGATTTCAGTTTGATTTTCATTTGAGTGGCAGTTTATAGGTCACATTAAAGGTGGAAAACTTCTGAAATGATTTATCTTTGTCTCATTGTTGTACAGCACAGGGACCTGACATTTTACCAGGGGTGTGTGGACTTTTTATTTCCACTATATGTACTATAATGGAAAAACATATTTAAATATATTTAAATATAATTAACATTTAAAAACACTTAATAATTAATAATTGAGTCAACATGTTTTGCCCCTAATCTGGCTTATTCAGGACAATGACAATGAATCTAGAGAATAAAGTGAAATTATATTATTCTACCATGAAAAGACATCGAGTGCAAGAAGAATGTTCATTGTATCTATAGAGTAGCTTACCAGTACTGTGTGCACATCGACCACCAAACTGAAGGGACCCTCCCATACGCCAAGCTAGGGGAGGAGGTGTGCCTTAGAAACCTCTCCCCAACAGTATGGGCCCAGGTTGTGGGGATATTATTGTATATTGTAAAATATGTATTTTAATTGCTGATGGACTATAAGATCGATTGAGCAAACAATAATGCATGTATGGCTACCTTTAATCTAAATCTTTGATTGATTTGCTGTTTGTCCTTTCAAGGACAGACCACACTAAAACGTTTCCTTTTGTGTAGTGTATTCATTCATATCAATTAGATCTCTGATGACTTTGAGGTACTTTTTTACTAGGCAAATTCATTATTTGAGTTTTCCTTGTTCCTTCTTTATTCTTCTGCTGTTTGAGATTGTAAAATCAGCTCACATATACCACCTGGTTACAGCTAAGCACACATTTCAATGTCAAGTTTATTCAGAAAGCTTGCCAATAGCTTTATACTGATAATTTACGATTAAGAGATAGGCAAAATAGTGGAACAATTCTTACAATATATATGTTGGGACAAGGGCAACAAAAAGGCTGGAAAAGTTGCAGCAGGAAGAAAAAGCTGGGGAAAAAAATAAGATAACCGTCCAAGAGTCAGATGTAAACATGTGTAAGGGTATAAAGGGAACAAGGTTAAAAATCAATAGGGGGCCCCCATATCTTTGGGCATTGGGACTCTGCTATATTAAAATGGGGTGGATTCCACTAAATGTGTAAAGGAACACATGAAAACATTGTATGTGAATTGTCACTGAATTCTTTTTTCATCTTCCAAGCAAAAAGAAACCATATAAAAACATCATGCAAAAACACATCATCTACTCAGGGCCCAAGCTCATTTGATGTCCCCACGTCAGCAATCGTGCCCATGCATTTGAATGGGCTCTTCCCCACAGCCGCGATCAGGCGCAGCCACGCAATCTAAATTGCGGCTCACTGAGTTATTGCGATCGCGCCCATTGACATGAATGGACATCTCAATTGAATTGATATTGATCGCTTGCCATAAAACTAGTAATCACCGCCCCACGATTCTAAAGTGGGGACATGGACCTAGGTGAAGTGGTTAGTTTAAAACAATTGGTCCAGACTTGTGACTTTGTAAAAACATTCAGTACATGACCAAAATATTTCAAATGAGACCTCAAACCTTTGTGCAGCTAAAATCTTACTTTATGCATAACTAAGATGCATAACTGAAATATACTGTTTGTACATACTTCTAGGCACTACATGTAAGTGATTTTGTGGTTAGTGCAATGAAAAACACTGCGTTTCCAGCTCCCGGACACCCAAAAGAGCTGCAGCTTGGATGGTGTGACAGTAAATGTCCCCCCGGACAACATATAAAGTTGTCTTCCTACAGTCTAGCTGAGTTTTTATTAGATTTTGAAACAATAATATATCTGGATGCATTTATAAATGAAGGTAGTACCTGTATTCTGATCGGTTGTCTGGGCTAAGCCTCAAATGTTTTTTTTCCAGCTGCTTTTGTGAAAAAGAAAAATGGGTAATTTACGGTAAGGAAGTGTTAATTAAGTGATTTGTGGTAAGATGGTGTAAATAAAACAGGTTCCAATACAATAACTCTTAAGCCGCTGCGGTTATGTTTTAAGTTACCTCACACCTTATAACATGTCAAACCTGTATATGTACATTACAAAAGAAGGATGTGTGAGGAAATAGGCCCGAGGGACATTACTAAATAATGTTCAGTGACATGAAAATACTTTATCTGAACATTCTGTAATTATTATATCATGTGACAAATCTGATATTTTTTCATGAGGGGTGTCTGATGAATAAGAATGCATTGTATTCGCTCAAGGACACTTAAGACAGAATACAAAGAGAGACTTCTGACTTCCTCTTGTATTATCCATAATATTTATAGAAGAAACCACTACCAAGGAGGACTTAGACATCAGTAACAGCTCTATAGACAATCTTAATGGACTAGGCTCCTTTTAAAACTCAAAAAAGGACGTTCCATTCTAATTGAAGCTCGTGCCATTTATATGTTTTAATGAAAGTTTAACATGTTTAGTGACCCTTACAGAGCTCACAATACTACCCTAGAAAATTCTAGTCTTTTCTCTACAAGAACTGTATAAACTCACTTCAAGCTAAATTCAAGTTCACCATCTACTTCCTAGATTAAAGGTGTAAATTTTTTGTTCGTTCAACTGTTCAACAATTTTTTTGTCGAACATCGTTCGTCCATTTATCCATATCGAATGAAAATACATTCACAATTACTTGGACAGATTAAAATTTACCAACACGTTCGATAACCTTTTGAACGATTTTTGGTTCGAGGTCCAACAAAAAATTATCCATCGAACCAAACTGCCATTCTAGATTTTTGTACAATAAACCAAAAAATCGTTCGTTTTTGTCTAGCGGACGAAAAAATCTAGATGTGTAAACCCACCTTTAGTCATGGAGATGACACAAGCCTAGGTAATATCACTGGACAGGTTTATGTTTAAAGACCTGAGAATGAAAATAACGCTCCCACCAGCCTATATTAATAATTATATTTATGCATTTTATGTGCTTGGAAGGAGATGTACGGTAGATAAAGCAGAGGCTACGTTTTAGCCCATACATTATTTACTTTTTCATCCATTTTTTATTTTAACATTCACATTCACAAACTTTAAACTAGATGCTTTAAAAACGCAAACATAACTCTAGTTTATTTACAACAACAAAACGTTCAATGAAATGTGCACTAGTTATGAACTATTTATAGATTAAAATAAGATTGAAGAATGTGCAAGGTCCAGCTATATAAGTTTTGTATTGGTAGCAGACTTTGTATCTTAGGGCTAGTTTACATTGCACACCCTCAGAGTGTCATTGCGGCAATGCTGGGGGTTGCCGTCAATGAAAAGCAACGTGTCCATTATCAATCCACTCATCAATGAAAAGGGTGGGTTAGGGCCAAGCATCTTAAACTGCAGGCAGCACGGCCCTGTGGAAACAACCCTTTAGATGTGGATGCTGGTCCAAACAGCAAAGCTAATATATAACTAGATAATTAAAGAAAATCAATGCTGAAATAATGCCTTCCCCTCAAAGATCAGTAAACTAGGGGGATGGGAGGAGCACATAATTGTTCCAATCTTTGGTGTCAAGTCTATGTGCAGCCAAACTTAGTCAAATAAATTCCTTTTTTGTAATGTTATAGGAGTACATAGAAGTGGATATTGTTCTGAATCCTCATTATACCCAAGAAACCAAGACTTGCAGGGCAAGCAAAGGGTTGATTTTTCTTTCTGTCTTGCTCAATTATGCTGAGGATGCAAATGTTTGATTAAACATCCGGACGCTGGGCTCTGCGCTCCTGCTAATACCATGTATCTGTTTGTCATTTCACGCAAGTTGGTTTCAGCTGCAGTATAATGGAAACTAAGTACTGATGTCATGTCAAGCATGTTTTATTCTCCGAGTAATTGATTTATGTGCTATTGACCATGTCCTCCATATAGATTTCTACAGTCAACTATTTCCGTGAAAGCAGCTTTTAGAGGATAATATTGACACAACTATCTCTACAAAATGACTAAATATCTTGTCCAGTCAGTTATTACATTTATATCTACATGCTGTATTTCTCAAGAGTTAAATGACAAATGAATAGCTAAAAAAATGGTCTTCATGTCTTTTAACCAGCCATGGATGCATGCAAGACTATTATGAAATTGTCAGCCACCCTGGATAAGGTTTACTTAACTTTTAGTGTGCTTCTCTTTTGCAGACCAGATTTCAGCCTTTTTTATATAAATTTATATTTGAAATTCAGTAAGCAGCTCATGTACATTGTTCAAATACCTTTGTAGTTTTTCATTTCAATTTCATTGGAAGGTGGACCACTAGGCTTGGCCTGAATATGGCAGAGGAAGCCAGCATTTTGAAAGCAGTTTGTGCTGAACTGAGCTAGACAGGTCATAAAATTAAGATGTTTTTAAATGTATGTGTCAGGTCAAAGACCATGTTGATTTGTTTAAGAGCCCAATTTATGTATTAGCACCCAGGTGCCCAACCTGCGGCCCGGGGGCATTCTTTGGCGGCCCCCTCAGTGCTCCACTTGCGGCCCCTGAAACCTTATTGTTAATGCATAGGGCATAGGAACTCACCTGTCTGCCAAATCGAAGGTTATGTGTCCCATTGATATTATCAATTTGATTTGATTATATCTATGAAGCACATAACCTTTGATGATATACATGACACAAAATGTGCATTACCATACTAAAGTGTTCCCTAATAGTTGAAGTATAATGTTCAACACATTGTATTATTCAAAAAATGAAAAATAATGTCTTCTAGTTATGCCTTCTGTATTTTTCTCATTAAAAATGCTTAGACAAGTCAGTATAGATTGAAAATGCTATGTGCGGCCCTTTAGTGATGCGGAGGGATGCATTTGTGGCCCTCCATATCAGCTCAGTTGCCCACCACTGTATTAGCACATGAAAAAAACTCTTCTACTGAAAAAGACTTAACAGTGTGGTAATATTGGAATATAATCTCTGACTATAAATACACAGTTTTACACTATTCATTTCTCTATATTAACAATGATCCTTTAGGCGTAAAGGTATGATTAAATTACATTATTCAGATATTTCTCCTTTTTACCCTTCTTCTCTCATTATCAACCCTTTTATATTCAGTTAAAAATGTAACCAATAACCAGACTTTTCAAAGGTCTTCACAGCCTATATTTGACCTACTACATAAATTCTTCAGAGTGGGACCCATACATGCTTTATAAAGCCACCATTCCATTTAAAGGAAAGCCCATCTTGAGCCCGGCAAGAGCCACAAAGTCCTTCTTTATAGACTAAATGAGGCACTAACAAGTTTGTTTGATGCCTGTTCATATACCCAACCCCTCTAACTGCAAGGTAACAAATATTATGCTGAGCTTAATGGTTCATTATATACGTCTGCAATTGGTTGGTGTGGCTTTTCTTTGAAGTCACACGCCAAAGGTTGCATACAAGTTTATTGTGCATTTGGCCATCCTCCTACACCCAACCCCACTTCTGACACATTTTCCTTGAAGAGGGGCCTATTCATAGAAACTACAGTATATACTTGGAGTGTGGCTATACCTTCTCTGCTATTAAAGCAGACTTGTTCTAAAAAAACCTTTCCTTCTCATACTGCTCACATTCCTGTACTATGGTAAAAATAGCATAACGTAGATAAAATGGTGTTTATATACCTTACCTTCTCTAAAAAATCATTAAGCTTGTGCCAAGCAGAGTAAATGTGGGAATACAGGGGTCGTTTTTTTTTTTTGTTTGTTTAAAAGATTAAAAAGATAGACTTTTAATTGTTTGAACGAAAATCTAAAACTGAACAAAGGTTTCGTTCGACCGACATTGAACAAAAGTGAACGATATCGAACAAAAAATGTTTCGAAAGCTTATCGGATGTGTTTGATCTATCTTGTAATAACTATTGTAAATCAAATGCACCATTGTTTCATTTCATAATTTTTGTTCGATCTAATAAATTTAATTAAAGCTATTTCTTGTTCAAAAATCGAACGAAATTTAATTCCAGAAATATCGAACGAACGAAAATACAGTGCATACATTCCATACAGGCACAATCAATATTCGATCAAAATATCAAACATCCTGATCGAGTCGTCAACTGTGCAAAAATATATACGAGTATTCCTACCTTTAATGACTGGTTGTTCTTGACTAATCCTTATGGCTAACCTCATGACCAAATGGTCACATGACCAAATTTTGTTTATTTGATCGCATGATGAGTACTGAAGGTATCCAGCTTGTTTTAATGTATTACATTTAAAATTCCACAAATATAAAAATTCCATATTTTAATACACATTTTAATCCTTAAAACTCACCTACAAAATGAAATGGTCATATCCGTCCTACTTATTCAAACTCTTTCCTGTGACATGTCCCCTGGAGTTATGCTATCCTCAATGCTGGAATCACAGTATTTGTGGACTGAGCAACACAGTATTATAACTAGGAGGATCGACTGCTCACCATTGGTCTGTATGTATAAAGTTATTTTAAGTACTGCTGGGGGTGGTGCTATTAAAGAATCAATTAACTTTGAAGATGTAATTAGTTTTAATTATTGTTGAAGTTTGTTATCTCTGGTAGGATTAATGTCTATCCATCCATATTTAGGAGATTACTCCTTAGTCTGTGTGCATTAGTGAAATTTTTGTTTACTGTATGTTCAGGTATTTGTAACTTTATGAGTCCTGCATGAGTCATAGATAAAAAAGGGTTTGCCTACATTACATGAAAATTTGTGGATGAACTCTGAGTCCTAGAATCACCTACACTCTTCTGAAGATAAGAGAATTCATCTTCAAGCGGATACCTTTGTTTTTAAGAATTTTTCTGCTGCTGGAACCTTTTACATGTTAGGTGATGCCAGTCTTATAGTGTAACCCTGGCATAAAGAGTGTATGCTCCTGCCAAGCACATAAAAGAGCTTTTATAATGCCTACTTGTAGACCCCTCTTTAATCCTGTACCCAGGGATATTAAATTCCTTTCTGTAATCATACAGTGAATACAACTTGAAATATCATCCCTCCCGTTATTATTTTATTTTGGCTGTTACGATGAAATTGTATAATTAACCTGTGATCTCTAAAAGGGTCAATAGAAAAGCTGAATGATGTATGTGGGTAACAGCCAAGTCAATTTCTTTTAAAGAACCATTGCAAGGCAACTGCATTTAAAGGCAATTTATAGAACCTATTAAACTGAGTATATATGGACAATTACTGAAGTGAATGCGAAAAGTATAAGTGGTCAACACCATTTAATTTGTTCTTAGATAGATCAAATGTTTATATTCACCAGCATTTTATGAAGCAAGAACTGTATTTTCCACTCTATCCCAAACTTTACCCCAAATAAGGGGTCTCATAGAGCTAATACAGCCATACACAGAGCCCATCAAAACCAAGTAAAGCGGGGTAAGCCACTGTGTTTGCGGGCTGTCAGCAACCCCCTCTCCCACTCCAGCAGCCAAGCTGTATGCTGGGGGAGAGACAGTGATATTCCATAACTGTATTCCCAATGAAAGAAGAAATGGTGAGCTACTACATTTTATATATAATTAATATAATTATATATGTCTGTGTTTATGCCTGTGTGTCTTTCTGTGTGTGCTATATATACAGTGGTGTGCAAAACTATTCTGATTTCCTGATTTCTTATTCTTTTGCATGTTTGTCACACAAAATGTTTCTAAACATCAAACACATTTAACGATTAGTCAAAGATAACACAAGTAAACCCCTACATGGCCCTGTGTGAAAAAGTAATTGCCCCTGAACCTAATAACTGGTTGGGCCAAGCAGCAATAACTGCAATCAAGCGTTTGCGATAACTTGCAACGAGTCTTTTACAGCGCTCTGGAGGAATTTTGGCCTCATCTTTGCAGAATTGTTGTAATTCAGCTTTATTTGAGGGTTTTCTAGCATGAACCGCCTTTTTAAGGTCATGCCACAACATCTCAATAGGATTCAGGTCAGGACTTTGACTAGGCCACTCCAAAGTCTTAATTAAGGTGGATTTGCTGGTGTGTTTCAGGATTTTTTGGTAGACAGTAGAATTCATGGTTTCATCTATCACAGCAAGCCTTCCAGGTCCTGAAGCAGCAAAACAACCCCAGATCATCACACTACCACCACCATATTTTACTGTTGGTATGATGTTCTTTTGCTGAAATGCTGTGTTACTCTTACGCACCTTCCAAAAAGTTCAACTTTTGTCTTGTCGGTCCACAAGGTATTTTCCCAAATGTCTTGGCAATCATTGAGATGTTTTTAGCAAAATTGAGACGAGCCTTAATGTTCTTTTTG
>CM070033.1:102336246-102358825 GCA_036250615.1 Ptychadena robeensis | reverse complement strand
AGTTATTTTTTCACAAGGGAGGCAATCACTTTTTCACACAGGGCCATGTAGATTTGGAGTATTTTTTTCTCCTTTAATAACGTAAACCTTCATTTAAAAACTGCATTTTGTGTTCAATTATGTTATCTTTGAGTAATAGTTAACGGTTTTTGATAAGCTGAAACATTTAAGTGTGTCAAACATGCAAAAGAATAAGAAATCAGGAAGGGGGCAAATAGTTTTGCACACCACTGTATATATGTCTGGACTCTATATCCTTGAGGTTTATTTTAGCATTTAGTGTATATTTACATGGTTACTTTTAGGCAGCTGAAACACCACAACACACTGCCCTGGTGAACACCTCCTGTACACCTCCTGTAAACGGACGGTCAGCAACTGTTCATGTAAATGAGCCCTGACCGTTGATCTGTTGTCTTTTCACTTGTAAAACAAATTGCAGCTTTTAAAGAACCTTTGCCTATTCACCACATGGCCATGTGTTGAAAAGTAATCTTTTATGCTTTGTTCATATAATTTCATTTAAATTGGTATTTTACCAAACCTGGTATTTCAGTTTCAAGTTCAGTCTTCTACTAATTCTTTATGTCTACCAGGAACAACAGTGATGAAATCTGTATGTTCTCTGCATGTGTTTGTAATAATTAAAGGAAATCCTGCTTCTACTGTTTGTATATGTTCTTGTTCAATGCTGTGGAAAATGCAGAAGGACTGCGAGTTCACCTGTCATTATAGAAAGGTTGAATATCTTACCTAAATAGAGGTGGAAATTGATTAGGAAAAAAGTAAGATTTTACTACTAATTTCTATGCCAATTGTCCTTTAGACCACCATACCTGACCTATAACTATAGTTCTTATTTGAGAGGGATGAACCCTTAATGCCAAGAATGTATGACATCACATTCCATACTGGAAAACATGTTCCAGGTCAGCAAAAAAAACTCTCATGTGCTTTAGAGGGAAACAATCTGTATCCAACATGGAAGCTGATGTCCTATTTTCAAAACACTTTCCCTCACTCTATACAGACTTTCTACTTTCTGTCACAGAGTCAGAAACAAGCATGTAGTAGATGCAGGGTGAGGGATGTATCAATCAATCCCCATGGATGTTGGACCCATCTAAAGTATCGGCCATGGATCAAACACCCAAATCAATTTTTTGAACGATCATTGGACATTAATTTATTGGCTGGGGGACTGGGCACAAACTTGATGCACTTGAACTCTATTTGTTGAATAAGAAGTGTGCAAGCTGCTTTGACCACACAGCTGCATCAATTTATATTCAGGTTTGTGGAATTTGTTAAATATATTATTGGATGTGTACATCAAATTTTAGTCATGTGACAGCCCAGGAGCTTACCGATTGGACAACACTATCAGATAGGGGCAAGGAAGTAATCCTCAACTGTATGAGTGACATGAAACTCTTGCATTGCTTTCCGTCTATGCGACCAGCAGCTGAATGGAGCAGCTGAGAAACAAAGAAATGTATGTACTGCTCTTAGGGCAATCATTCTGGCAAACATGTTGATTTATCATGCAGGGGTTAAGCCCAAAAGGCTATAGCGTTAAAACCAGTATGAACATGCAAAAAAATTCAAAATTTTTACTGTATGTTCCTTAAATGATAGAAAAAATATAACAAATCAAATATATGATATATGGTGTTATATACACAATAGGTTAGTGAGGAGGGCATGTGCCTATAATTCTCAAAGCAACACTTTTA
This sequence comes from Ptychadena robeensis, assembly GCA_036250615.1. NCBI lineage: Eukaryota > Metazoa > Chordata > Amphibia > Anura > Ptychadenidae > Ptychadena > Ptychadena robeensis. The sequence goes on along the minus strand of CM070033.1, from coordinate 102,357,089 downwards.
GTGTGTTGGTTTGAGTTCCAAAGGTTGTGTGGCAATGGGCACAAGGAAATCTAGTTATGGCCTTATACATAGGCAATTTTCAGCATAAATCTTTTTCATAAAGGAACCTTTTCATTTTGGGTTTAGTAGTATTATAAACTGAGAATTCCAAAGTATACCACCTGAATTTCCTGCCATGTAATATTAATGTGCTTATATTATATAAATAAAAGAAGCTTTATGTTTATATCATATTTTATGCAGCTGCGTGTTCACCATGGTTCTACGGATTAAATTTTAAGACTGTAAATGAAAAGCAGAGAATTGTCTCAGTCAATATTTTGTTTCTCTTCGGTGGAATGCAGATAGGTGGACAGGTATTTTTCCCGGTGACGTCTTTCTGCTGCATTCTTCCTTACTGAAAGCAAACAGCTCAAAATGAGAACAAAGGATCATCAAACTGAGTGGGCAGAAGAAACCTACACTTCTCTTTCTGAACAAAGATGATCTGGCGTAGACCAATGATGTTCTCGAACCACAAAAAAGAAACCTAAATCAGCTCTCTATAATTGTCACAGCTTAAAACAGATCTGACTTAACCATTTTTTTCAAACCATTTTTTGAGGGTATTCAGTAACCCACTCTTACCAGTTCTTTCAGGGCAAAGTAAAAGTATCTCCTCATCAAGGTAAGCTTTGCCATCTGCACCTAGTGGTTCCTTTCTGGTTCAATCAGCTACCATTCATTGTTGCACCAGAGATTATCAGTATGTCGGAGCATTAAAAAATGATTAGGGCTTGCTAATAAATCACAAGGCCAAAGAATTGTTGCATGGGAGAAGAGGGCATTGATGCCATGACCCAGGTAAGCTCCAACACTATCCAACCAAGCAGATTACTTTGAATGGACTCAAGAAAAAAGGCCAAGAAATCCAGGGAGCCTGGCCTATTTATATTCAATTGTTTTTATATATATATACGGTATTTGTGTTTGTCCAAATTTTCATTTAGGCTAGTTTGACCTTTTGATTCTTCCACCTGTTAGTTTGAGGCCAACTTGATTTATACTGAAAATACTACCCTCCTGAACCTTTTTCAAATCTCAGTGAATTTGAAGGTTTTTTTGGTCATACCACCAATTTATTTTCTTTCCTCAATACTTATTTTTCAAATATAATATTTTTTAGCTGCTGAGAGATAGCATGGATCAATGAATATATGTCCCTGTAGTTTGGGTTTCCTGAAAGTACTCTCGAGTTGAGCTGAATCAGCAGGTGGCAGTATCTCTTGTCACTTCATTTTATTCCATGTAATCTACAGGAACTATAGATATCAGGCAAACAAAAAATTACTTTAGGCCATTAAGGCCTAAAGTAACCAATAGGGTTTGGTAATACTATAATGATAATGGCCAGTGATGGCTTCTGCAATGGGCTAATACAAGTCACCAAGTGTTTGTAATGCACTTTTAGGCATGGACAGATTTTACCACTGTGTTAACGATGCGACAGGCCCAGGGGTTGATGTCAATGAGAAGTAACAGGTGTGTTGAAAATTAATAGAAGTTGCGGCTTTTCTGCATTTTTTCTGTTCTTATAATACTGCCAATATGGCAGTAATGCACCCCAGCATGACCTATCCATGCCGTCAAGTGGAAACATATAATTTCTTAAGAGACATCTGGTTGTTGTGGTAAACAATCCACATATACTGTATTGTATTTACAAACACAACTGGGACCTTTTTTTGTTTATTAACAGAAGCAAATAACTTGTGGCTTGCATATTTGGGTTTTGGTTGGAACCTTTAATGACATGATAATGGCAGCTGTGTTATTTAGGAAGGTTTTCTTTAATAATCCTTTGGTACCATACATTAGCCACTTGTACAAAAGTATATCATCAGCACCATTGCACATTCTATCTACTGTATGTCCAGTGACGGAAAAAAGGATACTTCTTCATTCGCGTTCAAAGTCAGCATCTCAGTACTGCTTTTGTAGACCCTCAAGTCTTATCTCTCATCAGCCCAAATAAATAAAGATATAAAACGATTTCGCCTATGAATAGGAACCCTGTTATACTTCTTAACTATGGATGTGAAAGATTTGCTACTGAACTGAGAAAACGCGAGTTTGTTCACAGGGCAGGAAAACATTTTTGTATTATGTTAGTATCAAATTTCTTGGATTTTTTTACAAGTGGGTTGAGAAAGACACACAGCAATTGAATACAGCTGTGGAGCCCGGTTTTAAATAATGAATACTCTCTCTGATTTGGCAAAGAATTGCCTCCCTGTAATATTTTGACAGAAAATACAAGTCTCTCTTTAGAAAAGCTCTAAATTTGTTTTTTATTTTTGGTTCCTCCTGTAATTTTACATGAATTTGTGTAATACAGGGTCTAATCCTGATAAACATCGTCTGCTGAATGTTAATGTGAAAAAAGTTTACATTGATTGAATAAAGCACACTGAAGGCACTGATAGGAGTTAAAAGCTAGAAGCGAAATATGGAGAGACTAAAATACAGTCCAGTCCAAATAGAATGATACGTATAATGCAGAGAGCATATACTAGCCTCCCAAAGTTTCTGTGTTTAATTCAGATATCACCAGTTCCACCCAAGTTGGGCAGACCTTTGCTTATCTGTTTAGCTGGCCATACATGTCTCGATAGCGGTCCAATTTCTTGACAGATCGACCGTGCACCTTTTTGTGTGCTGCCATTTTTTTAGGATGGGGACTCTGTCGATCTAAAAATTATGGACATGTCCGTAATTCGTTAGATTGAGTTCTGGGACGATTTCTGGCCCAATTTAAGGTGAACGCATTTAATTTGCAGCTGATTTCACAGCAGATGGATCGCCGCGAATGGCGAAATTGACTGCAAATTAATCTGTCTCTAGCAGAAGATATATTTGCAGACACCTTTTTTAAGCTCCTTAAATAGAATTGGTAATATATTCAATCATTAGTGCTACAATTACGCTGATCATACACAGTTTGATTTTTCCATTTGATCGCATTAAAAAACAATTCAGTCGACCATTTGAAAATCCATTCCTTTATTTGGATGAAATTTAATTGGATCCAAACATTAGATCGAAATCAAACATAAAATTGATCGAGCAGTGTTTAGAGATGTTGGTATATTTCAGTCAATCGTCTAGGAATCTGAAGGGTTTTCTAGATATTTTCATCGATTTGTAGTCAATGGTTCTATGGAGCATGCGCACAAAACTACGTAAAAGGAACCAAATGAAATAGGATTGAATTTTAAGTGGATTAAATGAAAAATCAAACCATGCATGCCCAGCCTTACATTCAGATCTGCCTTAAAAGTTTAAATAGGACTGGTGATATGTCATAAGCCCCCCATACAGACTTCAATCCATGGCCGATTGTCCGCCGCTCGCAGCAATCGATCTGCCACGCAATCATCCTCCTCTAATTGTGCCATAAATCGGCCCACGAATCGAACTTAGACATTACGGACATGTCCGTAATGTTTAGATCAATCTTCATACTTTAGATACACTTTTGTATTGCTTGGACAAGCCAGAAACCAGTGTACATGGTCACAATTGAGGATTTTTCACTGTTAAACCACTTAATACCATAAACCATTTACACCATGCTGTCAACCACCTCACCAACAGTCTGGTTGCGTCCCTTTTACATATACAATGAATGTTCTCATTCCCCAAAGAAAATAAGAACTTCAGATTGTTATGGAATTATTCCACTTTGTTCTTTGGACTTTGGCGCAAAATCCAAAATGTTAATTATTTACTATAATCAGATTTAACTTGCAGTGCACTCCAGTAATGGCTCTTGTGCGATATCTCCACCTTCCCAGCTTGTATATTAACTTGTTTCTGATAATTGTAAACTCAGACTGATAATGTAAATCAAAAGAGATGGAATAATGTTGCTTAAGACCTAAACGGCAATGATCATAATCTTTAAATGTGTCGTTTTTGGTTCTTTCTTAATGCTCATAATGCTTTCCTAATGCTTAAAATTATAATTACTTACTCCCAATGCTAACTGATCATGTTTTAAGAACTAAAGACAGCTGAGTTTTTAGTTAATTGTCCATTTATCCCCTATTTAGTCTTTCTTTTCAGATGGGTCATCATTAGTATCAATATAAATATCATTCCAATGACCACAAGGCCTTTTGGTGTCTAGCCGGTGACAAACACCATGGAATTCTTAGTGAACCTTAATGTCAGGTATGTTTGGTGAAGGAGAATAAAATTGGGAGCTGAACTTTCTTCACTCAAGTGAGGCTTGCTCTAGGTTATGCCATTGCTTTGCCAAACCTTAAGCCCGTACACACTTTTACTCATTGGAAACAGTTGTTATTGCTTGTTACCAACCACCAGAGAATGAAGAAGGACTGTACACACTTCTTCTGTTGTATGGAGATGCACAAGTGAGCAGGACCCCGCTGTGTCCTTTTCCATGGAAGGCTATGGGTGTCAGGCCAAATGACCATTGATAGATCTGTTCTAGCTGATCAATGAACAACAGACACCTGTACATGAGCCCTAAAGCCAGCCATAGATGGGTCGATACCCGTTCGTTCAACGTACGATTGATTGTTAGGGAATCTAACAACAAAACGACCCATGTATGGCCGGCTTTAGATGTCATGGTTAAATACATAACTTCAAGAATGAAGAAGAAACACTGGGAGGCTTTTCTATTTTTTTTAAATATTGCACTTATACAGCTTATAACCCGGGTATCTGTAGGTGGTGTGGGATAGTTACAAAAAGTACACAAGGTTTTTCTCTGCATCGGACAACAGAGAACCTTGTTGATCCACTTTCTTCTGCAGAGCTCATGTACTTAGATCTTTTGATCTTTGTCCTATGAAATAAATATGCTTATTTGCGATAAGAGTTTCTTCAGAAGCTGAAGTGCAGTACAGTGAATGCAATTCTTCTGTCATATAGAGTATAAAAGCAGCTTTGTATGTTGAAACAAGCCTCCACTGATACCTGCAAGCTGCAGGTGTCTTGGAGAAATTCATCTCCAAAGGTAACAGTAGAAGGGCTACAATTGTCCAGTGTGAGCTAAGCTTCTGAAGAAAGGACTTGACCAACCTTAGGCTATGTATACATTTCATACTTTTGTTGCATTGGGCAGGTTGAGCATTCAGATCTCCTAATTACTGGTTCTGGCCTTTGTACACACACTAGATCTTTAAACTGTTTACTAGCATGTGTACAAGCCTTAAGTTCTTCTGATGAGAATTTTGAGGAATCATTTTTTCCATGGTGGATGCAAACACATAGGTCATAGGACTTGTTTGAAAGCACACTTAATGATTTTAAATAATATTTTACTACATAAATCTCCATCTTTAGCTTAACATGCCTACTGACATAAGACAATGGTAATACTACCGTGTTAACCCAAAAATAGGACAGTGTCTTATGTTAATTATTGCCCCCAAAGATGCCCTACATCTTATTTTCGGGGGATCTTATTTTTCCATGATAAAGAATATAGCACTGGGGTATCAGGGTGGGGGATCACTTAAAATGACACAGGGGGGAATCAACATGGCACAGGAGACTCAGAGGGGGATTACCATTTTAGTAACCCCTTCTGATCCTCCTGTGTCATTTTGATTGCCTCCTCTGATCCCCCCTTTACAGAGTTACTGTACCGTATCTTCGGGTGCCTTATTTTCTGGGGGATGCTTTTAAATTTCAGTGTGAGGCTAAAATATAAGGATGCCTTATTTTTGGGGAAACAGGGTATTCAACTCATAAGTGTCTGTTCTTGAAATGATGAGTGCATATATATTTATAATGGGCTACACTAAACACTGTAGGCGTGGCCATGGCTCTGTCTCAGTAGTTATAAAGTAGGAAATGCCAATCCTTACAGCGTTTATAAACACAATTTTCAAAAACTATAGGTGGAAGATTTCTACTCCCCACCTGTTTCAGTGATAAATTCCATAAATTCCTTTCTGTCCCAAGGACAATGGTTTAATCTATTTCCTTCTCTCTGTAGCTAAAAGAAAAAGAGTTGGCTGGTGGTACACTTTAACTTGCATTGCTTTGTCTTGTAATATATTTATGAGAAACTTAAAATGGTCCAGGAATGATATTACAAACAGTACACCAATTTAAAATGTTGGTCTCCGTCCAGTTTCCATATTCTGATCCATGGACAAAGCTGAAACAATTTGTATAGGGAAAATAATCTGTTTGAGCCAGATCAATGCTACAGTGGAAATATTATGAGCCAGAAGGGGCCTGCATTGGCATGCAATGATTTCTGTAGCTTGCTGAGTACTCAATAGAAGGAATTCAGGCTTTTTGTGACATAAATAAATGACTAATAATGTTACAGATACATGAATTTGAATGTATCACAATAGGTTACAGAGCTGATAATACATTATGATATACCTTTGTGTACATGTATTAATGAGAAACTAAGTTGCTGTTTTTTTATACTTTCTGAATGGAACTAAATCCGAACAGTGTAAAGATACTACAAATTCTTCTACTTGGGAGTGACTTTTTCTGAAATGTTGTTCTGTTATAAATCTGTTACATTTAGATCCGGTTTGTGATTATAAATGTTGTACTTAGTTTTTACAAGTCTGATGATGTTTTTCAACCACAATGATCTGTGGTCCTGCAGTAGCATTGTGGTCGTGAGTGCATTCTTCCATAATCTGTATCTGGTTACATGAATGCTTAGAACTCCTTCTTTAGTCCAAACATTCACATCAAATATGGCAGAGCTTCTTAACTTTTACCTTGGTCTGCGGCCAATCCGCTGGCAGACTGTTACCCATCCATGGTAAAACTCACACAAACACTCATAAATGATAAAGGTTTGGTACAAATTCAGACATCAAAGTAGTACAACTCAGCTTAATATTCTGTCTGAGATAAAGGTATTTCTCTATGCAGTCACAGACATTTGTTGGGAGAGGGAGCGTCTATTTTCTACTATATTGGTGGCTGTGTGGTTTTTATAACAGCAGCTGGAACAAGGATCTTCTACTGAGACAAAGTTGCAGTTTTAGCTGTGCGGGAAAACCATTACTTGTTGACTTGTTTTTGTACATGTGAAGGCTCACAGACCTGGATTTACTGCCCAGTGAGTCATTGACAAGGGTGCAGCTATCACATTCTGCATGCTTGCTTTAGCTTAGTGACACTAGATGACACTAGGCTAAATCAGGGTGCACCAGAACAAATGTCATTACCTTTGTATAAAAAAACTCCCTCATTTATGATATCTGAAATCAAAGCTCATGTAGTCCGATTTTACATTTCTGGCACCCCACTGCACTGAGAGGCGTTTATGTTGACTTTTGATAATCAGATTCAACTGCAAGCTTTTTAAAGAATACAACGAAAGCTAAAATGGGAGAGCCCAAATCTGCCCTCCTGGTTATGTCCATAGAGCTTGTATTGGCCCCTTCACACTGGAGTACAGGCAGCAGGAGAAAATCAGATACAAATACTGACAGCTCAGCAGAGTTAAAAGCTGCATCTAAGCTCTAATTTGTGGTATAATGTATTTAATGTGTTATAATATGTATATATAGTATAGTATATATATATATATATATATATATATATATATATATGTGTGTGTAGTAAAGAGTTCACTGCGTTTGCACACGGGTAGACTTGATTGTTTAGAAAGTCCCTCATATTATATGGTTTTGGTTAGACAAAAGGAGATCTGACAAAGAAATCTAAAGGTGTATGGGGACCATACATGGATAGATTTTTTAATAAATTTTTTTAAAATTTTGATAAATTTTGGTTGATCGGGCCAGCTATTGGAGATACCTTAAAACAATAGTTTTTTCAGTCAATTGAACGTAAATATCGAACCATGTTTAGCCACATTTAGACCTCCTAGGTGTCCAGTTTAAAGCTAAGCTGTATACTCAAGCAATGTCTTGCTTAGGGGGGCCCCTTAATATTTCAATTACAGCTTTTACAGCTTTAACAAAGAAAGAAAAAAAAAAAGGTCAATACAACCCTGGTAATGCTTCACTGGGAGTGAATAGCTTATAAATGGTGGTTTCCAGTCTACAAAGGGGTTTTCAGAGGGAAGTGGTTTTCAAGACCGTCAGATCAGAGTATCAGATTAATATTCAGTGCTCTACACGTTGTTTTCCCACATTCCCCCCTCAATGGGTTCACTTAATAAAAAACATGTTTCATGCTAAATAACTTCATCTGAGCTGGGAGGCTCTATGGGCTAAGAAGAAGTCTTTTGGGTGCAATCAAAATCATTGCCAGCTGACAGTTCTCTACTCTATAAATGGTAAATGGAGTGCTTACGGTAATTTAACCCTCATGCTGAAAAACTAGTAGTATCAATAAACTTCAAGACATTTAGATAAATGATCCATAATGTTGTACATTTCAGTTTTAGAAGAAGCAAGTTTGGTATTTGAAAGAAAATGTTTCTTTTTGTGCTGTAACTTCTAACATACTTTGGCCCCACATCTCCCTGTTGTGCAACACTGAAGGGAATTTGATATACCATACTTGATGTAAAAAATAAAATTGCAAATTAAACTGAAAAACTAAAGGAAATATTCATGTCAATCTCTCTTCTGTAGCCTTAAGTTGTAGACATGATTGCACTAGGGGAGGTGGCAACTCCAGTCAATTGCTGGCATATTTGTCCAAGGCCCCATACAGTTTCTGAATCATGCTTGCTTGAATTCTGAACAATGTGATTCCCCTTAAAGTAAAACTATGGACAAAACAAAAAATGGAAAATATGATGCACTCTGATGCTTAATAAGCGAAAACAGATAAATTGGTCTTGGAAGTACACCTTTAGATCACACCATATAATTTCCTTTAGATCTACCAACACCTATGTTGTATAGTGGTCTCCTTTACAGAATACAGTGATTGGAAGGTTCAGAAAGGTCCTCATTTTATATGGTTTTGGTAGAACAAAAGAAAATTGTGCTGCTACTTTATTGTCCTCTGCTGCTTTTTATTAGATAAATGATCAGCTACAGGGTGCTCATATGCAACAAAGGTGATTATTCCATGTGCCCAATGCTTGAGTTTACAGATACTCTATAGGTATAACTGCCATTTAAAATTAGAGAAAGTTAAACTATACTGAGTACTGTTGCATACCCAAATAGGTGTGTGCATGTACTGTGCAAGTAAATTGTAGCAGATTTAACCAACTCTTTAGAACGATGACCCACACCTCTCAGGCCTATTTAATTTAGAATTAGCCTAAGCACATCTGGAAATTAGATCCATCCGTGCTGGGTGATGCTAAATCATTGGAATCAATACGAAACAACCTGAAGGAGTTTTTTCATTTTAACGATACCCCAGAGCAGAGACCCCTACCGATGTGGGAAGCACACAAATGCTTCATAAGAGGTCAGATGATAAGACTCCTCACGAAAAAAAAATGTATAGCCTAACTGTCAATTAATAAACTCATGAACCAGATTGCAGAGCTTGAAAACACTCACAAAAGAACCCAGGCCTTACAGGTAGCAGATCAACTAGTAGAATTACGAACCCAATTAAAGGATCAGTTGAATGCACGCACCAGGAGAGCATATCTGCTATCCCAAAAAATATTCTACGAATATGGGAATAAAAGTAGCAAATACCTTGCGAGAGCCCTTAAAAAGAAGAGAGTCTTACATACAGTGCATTGTATTGCTGATGACAAGGGTCAGAAGCATCTGACCTCCGAAGCGATAGCCAAACAGTTTGCTTCGTATTATCAGAAACTATACAACCTGCCCCGCACTAACCCCGCCCGTAAACAAACAGCTATCGTCGATTTTCAAAAATAAATTTCCCCAGCGCCCATACCCGACAAAATCTCAAAAGACCTTGATGCGCCAATTTCACTTGAGGAATTCACACAAGCGTTAGGCTCTTTAAAAGCTGGCAAAGCCCCAGGCCCTGATGGCTTATCCGCCATCTACTACAAATCCTTTGCTGGTATCCTCGCCCCTCACTTTCTAAAATTTTTTAACTCCATACATAATACTAATACTAACCTTTCTCACTCCTCATTATTGGAAGCCCACATCACGGTCATACCTAAAGAAGGAAAGGATGACTCCCACTGTAGTAATTACAGACCAATTTCGCTATTGAACGTTGACCTCAAACTCTACGCAAAGATTTTAGCATCCAGAATAGCGCCATTACTCAAATCTCTCATTAATCTCGATCAAGTGGGATTTATTCCTGGAAGAGATGCCAGGGATAATACTACTAAGGCAATTAATATCCTGTTAGCGGCTAAGTCGACAAGGGAGGAATGTTGTTTGCTTTCGACAGATGCTGAGAAAGCTTTTGACAGAGTGGACTAGGATTATATGAGAAGTACTCTTGAAACGATAGGTCTAGGCCGCATCATGATCGTACAATGACCCACGGGCAAAGGTGAAGGTCAATGGGGTCCTGTCTGATGCATTTCCTATTGGAAATGCCACTAGACAGGGGTGCCTCCTGTCTCCTTTAATTTTCGTGTTGACACTCGAACCGCTGCTTAGACAGATTCGGGAATGCCCGGAGATTCGAGGCTTAAAAATTAAGGGAACTAAACACAAAATAGCGGCATTTGCAGATGACCTGCTATTCTTTTTGACTAAACCTAAAAAATCTTTTCCGCCACTCCTAACCATTCTGCAGGATGTCAAATTTCAAAATTAATCATTCTAAATCCTTTGCCCTCAATATCTCTGCATCAGTACACACTCAACAAACATGTCAAAATAGATTTCCGTTTCAGTGGGCCCCGACATCGATCAAATATTTGGGAATCCATCTTCCAAAAGATCCTGATGATATTTACCAGCTAAATTTTCCGCCACTTTTGAACTCCATAAGATCTGACCTTACCAGCTGGCATAAACCACTCTTCTCATGGTTTGGCAGAGCTGCAATAATAAAAATGAACATCACCCCAAGGTTCCTCTACTTATTTCAGACCATCCCCTTAGCGATCCCCAAACTTTTCTTTAACTCCTTACGATCTCTCATCCGCAGCTTTCTGTGGGGAAGAAAACAGTCCAGAATTGCATTGAGAACCCTACAAGCCTCTAAACGCAAGGGTGGCATAGGCCTCCTAGACCCGGAATCATATTACAGAGCCTGTCATATGGCAAGAATCCTAGACTGGAAACATATCCAAATCCCTTCACTCCACTAGCATTTAACAAAGAGTTTCCACCAGGAGATCAATTCCGACTCCTACCCTCTCCAGTACAGCAAACGGATATACAGGCGGCGCATTTCTTTTTAGGGAAACACGTTCAAAGATAGATCCGAATTATTAGACGAGGGCCTGCCCATTCCACAATGGCTATACCTCCAAACACGCCACTATCTCAACTCCACAAAAACCAGACCACTTATATGTAGAGACAAGACTCCTTATGAAAATTTATGGAATGGGGAAAGAGGTATCAGACACTCCGTGTCAACCCTATACAATCTCTTACTAGAGAATTCGTCTGCGGACACACACTCACATCGTGAGCACTGGGAGTCTGATCTTCAAACTCGCTTTTCTGGAGAAGAATAAGAAAAGATAAACCTACACACGACGAAGGGGTCGCTCAACGTGCTGACCCAGGAGAATAATTTTAAACTGAGATCTAGGTGGTACAGAACACCACAAGTTTTGAGTACCATATATCCAGAAGTAAGCGATCAGTGTTGGAGATGTTTTGGCGATACTGGGACGTTCATCCACATTTGGTGGACATGCCCAAAGATAAAAAAGTTCTGGGGTCAGGTACACTCCAAAATCGATGAGCTTTCGGATATCAAGTTACACTTTGGTCCAGAATGCATGCTTCTCCACCACAATATCTACCCATTCAAACAGCACAAAAATTCCTTGGCATTCCACATGTTGAACGCAACAAAACTGTTAATACCAGCGCTTTGGAAATCCGATAGGATACCCTCACTGGAGGACTGGTATCAACGTATAGATAAAATTAATGAGATGGAAAAGCTGGTCCACACTTCACACGACACAATGGTTAAATATGTTATGACATGGTCTACATGGAACTCTTTCAGAGCCGATGATTCCCAGAACGCATAAATATATCACATATTGAACTCTCACTCATAACGATACAGAGCTATTTATGTTTAACATAGATGAATGTGATTCTTGATACTTCTGTTGAGATGCTTAAAAAACAACGCACTTATACCGCAATGTCCTTTGCATATTTCAACAATTTGTTGCCGCTGAGAATCATTTTAATACCAATACGTAAACAAGAAACAAAATTGATATACAGAGTTGATACTATTAGTTGTGTTGCTATACACAGAAGTTAACAAATGTTAATGGTAATTGACCACTCCACGAAATACTTTGGTCACTCTTAGTTATTAAATTCAGACTTGTAACACTGCAGGTTATGGTTATACTTTATGATGATGATAGACATTTAACTTTAAATGCAACCTATTTTGCTTTTTTCTTCTGACAACACGTTTAAACAGTTGACTTTGTATTTCCATTGGAGACAAACTGTACTCTTTGTAACAAGCAATGTTTGAATTTATTGCCATATACATTGTACTGCTTTATTTCAATAAAGATATTTCCACTTTATGAAAAAAAAAAAAAAAAGAATTAGATTTGAAATTGTGTTTCAATGAGGACGTTTTCATCTGGAGTGTGGAGTTCCTTTCATTTACTATATAGTATAGCCGATTAACACATGTAGTTCAAGGGAAATCATTTGAATCTTGAGAGAGCTTAAGGAGTATTATAAATGCATTGTGACACTTGTACTGGACACTGTCATATTCTAAACGGATTAATTTAAATAGACTTTAAGACACAAATTAGATAAGGCTGTATGTTTCATATAAGAACAACTTTAGAAAGAAAAACTATTCCACCAGTTTGATTTTCACTTGCCTATGTTCTTATCTTAAGGTGACTGTATGATCGTACATATTTCTGTACCTGGATGCATCATTGACAAGTTTTTTTTGGAGTTTGATATGAGCTGCCCTGTGATATCAGCTCTTGTTTATTTAAATCCCTCGCTAGGCCTGGATGTGGAAAGATTAGGTCCGTTAAGACCCCCAATATCACATGGATATCCTGTGGATTAACACGCACCTTACAAAACAAGTGCACTGAAGGTATGGACTACCTGCTTATTTGTAAGAGAACAGTTGGTTATAATAAGTCATAAACTGATATTGGCACAATAAAACTTAGCTACACTGCACAGACAAAACTGTAAAACATCAATATCAATATTGGCCTGGGCTTGATGAAGGAAGTGCCTTTAAACTGCCAAGGATAGACACACAGAATAGCCCCCAGTCAGATCACATGTACACAACATAATCAGTCGTCTTAGAAGTTGACCATCTATGAGAATCATAAGTTTATCACAATATTGCTTTAACCTCGCTTGCAAAATCCTTGGTCTGTTCTTGACCATAGAACACATCACACTATAGGACCTAAAAGTCCATTTTAAGTCATATATGAAAAATCAGCAGCCCTGTCATTCAATTAATTCCTTAGGAGATTATAACACATGATTTATTGTACTCAACTAAACAGTCTGGTATGATGAGATTGTGTCATTTGTCATCAGTACCAATAAAAGCTATAGTCATTTCCTGATCACATACACCAGCAGACCTTTCATCTGATGAGGTAGAAGACTTGTAATCATATGTGAACATTCTGTGGCTTGTGGTGTGCTTCTGAAACAAATAATGATGTGTTGTGGTGATACTTCATCTTATCATTAAAAATAAATAACTGTCTTAATACAACGAGAGTTAACATATATTGACACTTGTGAGTTGACGCATTGCAGCAATGAAAATACACCCCTATTTTGCCAACTTGCAGCACTTTTGTATTTATATTTGACTTTTGGGTCACAGCAGCCAGTAGTAAGTGTTTTACCTAGAGAAAGAAACAATTTAAACAAAATATATGTGAAGCAAAACAATATTTTGTAGTTATGGATAGAGTGGGAAAGGATAAGAACCTATGTTGAGTTTTTTTTTTTCTGTTAATCTGGTCATCTTCTTGTTAGGGGTCTGTAGATGACACAGAATTTTTAGGGGACTGTAAGTCCATGTCTCCACTGCAGATTCCCTGCGCTGAACATACGTCTCAAGATGCGGGCCTGCACATTTGCCCAGCAGATTCCCCAGTTTCACCACAGCTATTTGATGCAGCAGAGGAAAGACAGCTTTGGGTGCTGTTTTCCCATGTCTTGAAGACACCTCCATTGATATTCAACTGAGATGTCTCCACAGCTTCAAATCACCACCATGGGTGCACCGTTCAGAGTAGGCAGTGGGGAAAAAGCAGCATTGGACACAAGCCCTTATAGTAGTGATATCTATATCAGTCCCTTGGAACATGTTCCCAGTCTATGTCTGTCTCTTGCAGGGTCTCTGCAGTCTCCAGACATACTTGGAGCTTCCTAAGTTTTACCCATTTTCTGTTGCATGCTTTCATCTTCTAAAACATGTCTAGTCTCTAACTATTTACTATGCCATTACATCTGCTAAACATTAGTTGTGGCCCTCTGATGGTATCAAGGGCTGCACTGAGGTCTAATATAAAGTAAGTTTACCAGCTCTAGGCCAGACCAAGAGCATAAGTCTATACCATATGTTTGTTTAACCGATGTTTTTATTTAACTTAAAAATAAAAAAAAGAATAATTCTGCAATATATCACAATCAAGTATTATAATATATGTTTCTTTATGTATAAGATATGTATCTCTGCTTGGATGTTATACATTAAACTGCTCTTCTCAAACTACTGTGAAGCTGGGTCTCAATGTTTTTCACGTAATCAGAAGTAATATATTTTATGCCTCAGTTAAAGTAGCATTGTCTGTATCAGGATACAATGACACAGCATAAATCTGTTAATTATTGTGAGGTAGTCTAACCCTTTATAGATGATACATAGCATAGCCCTCACTTAGGGACTGACTCATTCACACAGGAAAAAAGAAAAATACAATATGTATCTGCCAATATTAACCAATCAGGTTTCAAATTTTTCATAACTTTTTAGGAAGGATCCTTATTGGTCATTATGGGAATAAGTCAAATTTGATAGCTCAGCCCCCTAGGGTCCAAATGATTTTTCAGACAGCTTTTTGGTAGATCATATAAAATACACACAGGGGGCACACATAAACATAAAGATGCTATAAATTATCTCATACCTCAGTATTTTATCGCCTTGCAAAGTAAAATTCACCCAAGTGTAGGGTGACTTTGATCGCTAAGACCATATTTAGCTATAATATATTAGGCAATCTTAGCCAACTATAAATATTATAGATATAAAATTAAAATAAAACAGTACATGTAAAAGGTGTCCCTAATAAAACATTTTTATTCAGACTTAAGTTTACCCTATTGCTGTGAGGAGCTGAAGGTTCAAAGTCTACCCAGAGCGCTCTCCTATCTCCAAGCAGCTCTAGAGGATCTATGGAAGATCTACAATGTGCTGGTCATACAGCTGGCATAGATGTCCCACTATTGTCCACATATGTAGTTGTCTACCCAAAAGCTCACTCCTATTTCTAAGCAGCTCTACATAAAGAGGATTACTAGGGAAGATCTGCAATGGGCTGCTCATACAGCTGTCATACATGTTCCACTATTGTCCACATATGTAGTTGTCTATAAAAAGCAGCTCTACATAGAAAGTAAAAAAGATTTTCAATGGGCTGGTCATACAGCCGTCATACATATCCCTCTATTGTCCACATAGGTGGTTGTCTATCTAGAACTATCTCTAAGTAGCTCTAGACGACCTATGGTAGATCTACAATGTGCTGGTCATACAACTGTCATACATGCCACACTATTGTCCACACACATAGTTGTCTGGCCAGAGCTCACTCCTGTCTCCAAGCAGCTCTACATATAGAGGATCTATGGAAGATCTATAAAGTGCTGGTCATACAGCTGGCATACATGTCTCTCTATTGTCCAAATACAAAGTTGTCTAACCAACACTCACTCTTGTCTCCAAGCAGCTCTACATATAGAGGGTCTATAGAAGAACTACAATGTGCTGATCATACAACTGGCATACATGTCACACTATTGTCCACATACATAGAAATCTACCCAGAGCTCCCTCTTGTCCAAGTATTCCTCTATATAGAGGAAAACTTTGGAACTTCTACAATGTGCTGGCCATACAGCCAATGTAGATGTCACACTATTCTCCACATATATAGATGTCTACCTAGATCTCACTCCTGTGTTCAAGCAGCTCTACATAAAGAGGATAACTATGAAAGATCTACAATTTCCTGGTCATACAGCCGGCAAACATTGTCACTTATGTCCACATATGTAGTTGCTCATGATAGGAAAGCGGTGACAATTCTAAACTATCCAGTCAACCTCATTATTTTATAATGGTCCAATCACTGTATATGTCAAACTTTAAATGAGCTTTAATAATCAGAATCAAATTACTTAACAGAGTAAAAAATCCTATAATGTAACAAAAAAAACAGCATTTATCTAAGAACAGACAGAAAATTAAGAATTGGACAATTTGTTAACTAAATTGCAAGACATGCTTGATTAACTCCAGTTATATGCTAATGACAGCTACGAACCATTGAAGATTTGTAATGCAGCATGAATACGGTTACTCACCTCCACTTCCAGCTAGCAGGAGTATTGATTTTCTTCACCCTCTGGGTAGAGAGATTTTTTTTTCTCCTCAGATCAATACCACTTCTTCCATTTTACCATGATGGATCCCCTGGTTTCAATCCTTATGTAAGCACAGGGATGGCAGTCTTTCAGTAGAAAATGTATGTTCTCTTCCACCAGAGTTCTGCTAGAACGCCATATTGAAACTATAACGTGATCCTGTTTTTCAGGCTCTACCACTCCTTGTTCAGGTGTACTGTGACTTTTTTTTTTTTTTGCTGTTTATTAATCACTCTCTCCTCCTCCTGCACTCCTGTCCAGTGTGTATTCTGTAAATCAGTAGTTGCAGACAGACGGCTGATTCTACTCCCACCTCCCCTCTGGGTAATTGCCATGAACCACAGACCCACCCCATGCTTACAGTATCACTGCTCAACTGTCATGATTTTTTACGAAACTTTCTACGCTTTGCTTCCAAGTCAACACTAAATGCAGTTTAAACATTGAAATCACCAGCTCCTTATTATAGGTAAATCTGAGAAAAGCTTCTTTGTTTCTTTAAAACTAACATGAATGGCATATTTCTATAGAGCTAAGCTCAACAGGAAATATGTTATCTCTGAATTCCAAACTTAAGCCCATTTTTCTAGGATTACTTGCGGAGAATCTGTCACTTGTCGAATAAGATCACAGAGTTGTGCGGCAGAATGAGATGGTGACGAAAATGCTTTTCATTCCTACATTTTTTGCAGTCGTTGCCAGCTAACTGGCAGTAGAAAATCATGAGGTTCAGTGCCGGTGTGTTGAAAATAAACTTGCAATTAATAAAATAGTGAGGCTATGAAGCCTCCTTTGCTAAAAATTCAGCTTGCTTCACTTTTGTGACAATTACGTTTTTTTTTATCCATGACAAGCTTGCAGATCAGAGTCTTCACTGGATGCATACTTGCTCTAGACCAGGGGTGGGCAAGTGCCTGACCAAGAGCCTGTAATGGCAATAGGTGTGCCAATTTCATGCATCACTAATGATAGCGGCAAAGTGTAATTGTCAATGTGTGACAGGGACATTGTTATCGTTTTACAATTCCTTCCTTGGTGTTTGGGCACCTAGGTATTATGTAAACTTATTTCAGAGAAGTGTAGGGGAGCATCTTTTCAACAAGGTGACAAAGGAAAATAAAGCTCCAGCTTAGTTTGCCCACCCCTGCTCTATACCATTAAAGAATGGGAAGTGGGGAGCAGGGATTGGGAAAAAAAGTTCTGCTGCAAGTGAATTCAGGGAGAAGCACATGATCAATTGATTACTTAGTTCTTCTCTGATTGGCTGACCCTGGGAGAAATGTGACAACTATTCCATGATAATGTTGTGTAAGATAGGGAGTACTTGGCTTTGGTCTAAAGATGCTGATGATAGCCAGCCTTGAAGTGCAAGCAACTTGCCATAGAGCAGTGGTTCCAGAACTTTCCTTGCAGGGCCCCCCTTTTCTATTTAGGAACATTATCCCTATTCAAACACAGGTTAATAATGAGGGCCAATGCCCCCCTGGAATACCTTCGTGCCCCCAGTTGGGAGCATATCCAGGTAAATGATAACAAACTTGTCTTTTGACATCCAACTACATCTAAATGTTTTTATTGTTTTAAATGTTTCCATTACCTAAAGGAAACGCTAAAAGAAGTCAACAATATCTGTATTATTAGGGAAAACTCTCTTCACTTCATTTCCTTTAGAGTTCACAGAAAGACAGGAAAGTGAGTCAACATGCCTCCTTGCAATTCAACAGATTTCTTCTCTTCTTGTTCTAGGGATGGCTCACAGATTTCAATTTTTTTTTAACGACCACCTCTCCATCTTGTGACTTAACAATAAAGGACCAGCAGTAGAATGTTGAAGTAAGCACTCTGCTCAGATATTTCATGAATACACTTTTCCATTACAATGAACATATAATGGGGTTAACATTTGCCTAAATGGAAAACATGTTTCCTAGTCTTAGCAACAAATCTCTGCATGTCCAAATGTTCTTTTCCTGATGACAGATGACCTTGTAGGAAGCAGGATGGAAAACTCAGAGTCTGTGTACACTGTATCATATCTATCTTTTATCCAGGCAATTCTCATGTATTGGGTATAAATTATTTCCTGTATTGTCAGACATTCATCATACATATGTAGGGAGCGATGAGTGGAAACAGACTATGAACACATCTCTTTTTGTTTTAGATAAATGATGGATCTGTCCAATGATGGCTCACTATGTACCTATTGGGAAACCTCAGACACAGTGTGCATGTGGGAAAAAAATCAATGCTCACTCAATGTGCTGAAAAATGTCTCGGTCTCTTCACTCCTATACCATCCGCCTATTGCTTAATAGTATACATTGCATCACTGGCAGCAATGGGTAACTTACAGTCAGCGTACAGTTATTTTACCGTGCTGTGCCTGATCAGCAAGACGCTTTACTGGAGAAATACAGAAGCTGCCAAACCTGACACCCTGACAATCCTGACTGTATAGTACTAATTGTCTTGTTTTATGTGGTCTCTGTATTTCTCTGTATTTGTAAGTCTCACTAGTAGTTTTATTGTATAAGGACACTGCACAGCATTTCTTCCTGTGTCCTGTACATGGAGTATAGATCTCACTAGTGGAACTTCTACATGTATGGATACTGTACAGTATTACTTCCCATGTCCTGTACCTAGAGGGTAATTCTCACTAGTGGCAGGTCTTCTCCATGTATGGATACTGCACAGTATTACTTTGCATGTCCTATACCTGGAGTGTAATTCTCACTAGTAGTTCTTATTCTATGTGTATAGATACTGCACAGTATTACTTCCCGTGTCCTATACGTGGAGTGTAATTCTCACTAGTAGTTCTTATTCTGTATGTATAGATGCTGCACAGTATTACTTCCCGTGTCCTATACCTGGAGTGTAATTCTCACTAGTAGTTCTTATTCTATGTGTATACATACTGCACAGTATTACTTCCCGTGTCCTATACGTGTAGTGTAATTCTCACTAGTAGTTCTTATTCTGTATGTATAGATGCTGCACAGTATTACTTCCTGTGTCCTATACCTGGAGTGTAATTCTCACTAGTTGCAGGTTTTCTCCATGTATGCACACTGTACAGTATTAATTCCCATGTCCTATACCTGGAGTGTGATTCTCACTAGTAGTTTTTATTCTATATGTATATATGCCGCACAGTATTACTTCCCGTGTCCTATACGTGGAGTGTAATTCTCACTAGTAGTTCTTATTCTATATGTATAGATGCTGCACAGTATTACTTCCCGTATCCTATACGTAGAGTGTACTTCTCACTAGTAGTTCTTATTCTATATGTATAGATGCTGCACAGTATTACTTCCCATGTCCTATACGTAGAGTGTTATTCTTACTAGTAGTTCTTATTCTGTATGTATAGATGCTGCACAGTATTACTTCCCATGTCCTATACGTGGAGTGTAATTCTCACTAGTAGTTCTTATTCTACATGTATAGACGCTGCACAGTATTACTTCCCATGTCCTATACCTGGAGTATAATTCTCAGTAGTAGTTCTTATTCTACATGTACAGATGCTGCACAGTATTACTTCCCGTGTCCTATACGTGGAGTATAATTCTCAGTAGTAGTTCTTATTCTATATGTATAGATACTGCACAGTATTACTTCCCGTGTCCTATACCTGGAGTGTAATTCTCACTAGTAGTTCTTATTCTATATGTATAGATGCTGCACAGTATTACTTCCCATGTCCTATACGTGTAGTGTAATTCTCACTAGTGGTTCTTATTCTATATGTATAGATGCTGCACAGTATTACTTCCCGTGTCCTATACCTGGAGTGTAATTCTCACTAGTAGTTCTTAGTAGTTCTTATTCTGTATGTATAGATGCTGCACAGTATTACTTCCCCTGTCCTGTACGTGTAGTGTAATTCTCACTAGTAGTTCTTATTCTGTATGTATAGATGCTGCACAGTATTACTTCCTGTGTCCTATACTTGGAGTGTAATTCTCACTAGTTTTTCTTATTCTATATGTATAGATACTGCACAGTATTACTTCCCATGTCCTATACCTGGAGTGTAATTCTCACTAGTAGTTCTTA
>CM070033.1:102319847-102333517 GCA_036250615.1 Ptychadena robeensis | reverse complement strand
AATAAAATTATTCCTCAAAAATACCACTTGCCTAATAATTCTGCACTCCCTGTATCTATCATAATACAGTTATATTACTTCAATTATAAGTCATTGTGACAGGGTGTCACAGTGTTGGGTGAATAATGTGCTGGATGGTGTGTACATCGCACCCAGGTTCCGGCACTCTGTGTACTGACCACCCGGAGCCGGTCCGGGTTTTGCCTGCCTGTGGGCTGATCTCACAGGTGTGCTATTTAGGTCAGCAGGTCTGACACACAGCTCTCTCTCTTTGCAGACAAGCTGGACGGCTGCATGAGGAGGGAGCTCTGTGTCTCTGCTGCAAAACCCCTTTTGAAAACACTGACCTAGCAACTTGCTAATAAACTTCTGGCAACAGACTGTTGTTCACCATTCAAGTGTCAGCACTACTATTTGGGCTTGAATTAACCCCTGCAAGGCTGTGTACAGCTCACAGTCATATATAATTATATTGCCCTTATGGGGCTCATCTGCCTAATCATTCTTTACCTCATTAAGCATTCTGCACTGTGCTCTTGCAGTCATCTTTACAGGATGACCTCGCCTAGGGAGAGAAGCAACAGTGCTTAACTATCCCCATTTGCAGAGAGTCTTTCTTACCATGGACACATGAACATCAAGTCAACAATTCTTGAAATTCTTCTGAGAGCTTTTTTCTACGAGGCATGGTTCACATCAGACAGTGCTTCTTGAAACCAGTAAACTGGTGTGTGTTTTTAAAAGGCAGGACAACTTTCAGCAACACATCTAATATTGGATTGGACTCAAGGTTGGTTTACTCCTGGCACCAATAGGCTCTTGGGAAAGTCATTAGATATATGGATGGAGCACAGCATTAGTTCCTGTGTCCTATATGTGGAGTGTTATTCTCATTAGTGGATCTTATTCAATATGTATTGATGCTGCACAGTTCTACTTCCTGTGTCCTTTTGTAGAGTGTAATTCTCTAATTCGAAGCCCATGTCCAGGCTCGGTCTGTGTGTGGTGCCTCTTGTTGCACTAACTCCAGCCTTAGTCCACTCCTTGTGAAAGTCCACAACACTTTTGAATGGCCTTTTCCCAACAATCCTCTCCAGGCTGGGTTCATCTCTGCTGCTTGTGCACCTTTTTTCTTACACACGTTTCACTTCCACATAACTTTGTATTAATGTGCTTTGATACAGCACTTTGGGAACCCCGTACATATTTTGTAATTATCTTTTGAGGCTTTCCATCCTTATGGAGGGTGTACATGATGGTTTTCTACACTACTGTCAGGTCAGCAGTCTTTTCCATAATTGTGAATCCTACTGAACCAGACTGAGAGACCATTTAAAGGTTCAGGGACCCTTTGCAGGGATTTTGGAGCAATTAGCTGATTAGAGTATGACACTTTGAGTCTAGAATAATAAACCTTTTCACAATATTAAAATGTTCTGAGATTTAAGGGCTGCAAGCCATAACCATCAAAATCATAACAAATAAAGACTTGAAATATCTCACTTTGTATGTAAGTAGTCTGTTTCATATATCAGTGTTAAATTTTAAGTTAAATTGCTTCCCATGTCCTGTACATAGAGTGTTTTTCTCACTAGAGATCCTTGCCTTATGTGTATGGACACTGTACAGTATTACTTCCTGTGTCCTGTACATAGAGTGTAATTCTCACTAATGGTTCTTATTCTATTTGCATGGAAGCTGCACAGTGTTTCCTTTTTGTGTAATTTAATTTTTAATATGCAGTATGGATAGACCAGGCACAGTAGTATTTTTCACACACTTCCCATGAACAGAAGCATTTTCTTGTTTTGTATTGTATCTGTTATTTTTCTGTTGATATGTAAGCAGCATGCTAGCATATTAACTTTATTCTCTATATTTGTATGCTGGGAAAAATTCTCTGTATAGGTTTATGTTCTGAAGTATGGCAATTCCACACTAGCATTTCATTTGCATTTGTTATGTATGTTGGGTGTAATTCTGAGGATCAGTTCCAATTTTAAATGTATGGAAGCTGTACGGTTGCCCTGATTTTATTATATGTTGGGTACAATACTCAATATTTGTCCTTATCCTGTGAATATGGATACTGCACAGTAGCTCTTGTTTTTCATGCCAGCTATAATTTTCTATCTCTTTTATATTTTTTATAGGGATTCTGGACAGTCCCACTTCTATTGATCAGTTGTGTAGAGGCTTTGTCTGAGTAGTAGTGTACTGTTCGTACTGACACCAGGCAGTACAACTTTTCATAATCTATATGCTTAGTGTTATTTTACTTGTTTGTTCTTATATTGTTTGCATTTATGCTGTACAGTACACCCTTCTGTCCTGTAACTTTTTTTGTCTCAGTGTGTTGTGTCTGAACTTTTTGTCTTTATTCTTTGTGTGTGATAACAGAACAACTTCACTTCTTCTGTGTATTGTGTGTAATTTTAAGTATATGCTCTTATTCTCTATCTATCTGCACTGTAACGTACTAAATTATCAGCAAGTCTGTTGTTGTATCAATGAATTCTGCACAGCACCACTTCTCTTATATTGCAAAAGTGATTCTTGGTATTACTTTTAAACTATTTCACTATGCCAAGTTTTTGCTGCAGTCAGAGTAATGTCCTTATCACCCAACTCACTGTTCTCACAGCTTGTCATCTTTTCCATGTAATGGATAAATAAGTTAGTGAATTTTAATGCATCACATAGCAAGAAAGTACAGTGTACAGCTCAGCCATATTCAGCAGGTTTCCCACAGCTATTCTGGGCCAAATGATGTCATTACATTACACTACATATGATGCGGTCTGGCATGTTGTAATTTGGCAGTGCTCCATTGTTGTATTATCCACCGATCCTCTCATTAATGTTTATTTAACCATTTTATGAAGTGGAACTCTAAAGTAAAGGCATTTTTTAACCAATGTTCTCCAAATCTAAGCATGGACTGTTATTCGTTATGTTTATTTCATTCATAAGCATTTATTATTTGTTTATACCAAATCATCCAAATTCCTAGGCATTGGATTGGACCTGAAGTATGGCAGAGGCAAATATCTGGATGTAGGATGAAGATTTGGGAAGGTGACACAGATTGGTACCTGTTCAAACGATTAACCGAGCGATTGATGATGTTATGCCGTGCACGTTCACATTCATCAATCGTGCAGGTCATTGATAGCAGCAATCGATTGTTGCCACCCATCCAAAGCATGGAATGGAAATCTGTTTCACAAAGTGGTGCGCAGGTTCTAGAAGATAGAATACTAAAGGCCCCAATACACCTTACAATGTTACCATACAATTTCTGTATAATCAACTTTTCTTCTACCAAAACCATGTAATATGAGGATCTTTCTAAACCTTCCAATCACTATGTATTCCTTTAGGGATAGTTGTTGGTAGATTTAAAGGAAAATGTATGAAGTGGTCTAAAGGTGTATGGGGGGCTTTATGATGCAGCTCATCATCTGACTACAGATACAATTATAAACAGGATTTTTCTTTGTCTTTACTTTTTAATGTGTAGGTATTAATTGCATTGTTTATGTGGGGACCTCAATGGAGCAACCATACTTCTCATCATTGTTTCAAACAATAATTAATCTTGCTACATTTTAAAAACATAAATATTTTTCATTGAACAATGCATTTCCACAAACCTGTACTTTATTTGCATTCTTGAATTTATCAAGGAACTGCCCTATTTAGAGCCATGTAACCTTATAGTATGACGTACACTGTTGGATAAAGAAAGTTTGAACTGCTAGATAATTAGGAGGATTATATTACAATCAGGACAATGCAATCACTGTGAAAGGAGAGGAAGTTCTCATGGAGTGCATAAAGGGAAGTAAGATTGTATTCCACATACAGACCTGTCCTGCTGGTAATAATAAAAGTGCAGAAGTAGAACAGTTAAGGACACATTTATTTTGTGTTTTATTACCTCTCTAAAACAACAATATGTCTTTATAGGTCAGTGACAGCTACAGTCTGTAGAGTCTTTAGTCTTCAATACTCACTACAACAATATTATTGTGCCTATGAACAACAAAGGCCTAAAAACCCAACTAATCCTTACACTAAAGTTGGGAACACAGGCATAGATAGATGCCTGTGTTCCCAATGGATGTCCGTTTTGAACACCTTGTGCACTCACAGCCATCTATCTGGCCCATATCTAATGCGGGTTGGTAATATCAATCCCGCTCGAAAGCAGGGATATCGGACATGAACGTAAATCACAATCGATGTCCATTGCTTTGCATGGGGACCGCGAGGTCTCCATGCAAAGCATCTTTGGAGCTGGAAAAACAGCAGTGCTGTGCCTTCAGCTCCTTCAATGTCGGTCATCGCGCTGCTACCGGGAACCTCAAATGGCTCCTATATCGAGCTGCGTGTTCCCGGCTTAAGAATTGATAGGTTTACAGTTATTGTAAATGTACATTACAACTCTTTTCTTTTAGTTGTATGGCATTGTACACAGGTCAGTGAAGAAGTAGTAGTGTAGAACAGGGTTTCTCAACTCCGGTCCTCAGGGACCCCCAACAGTGCATGTTTTGAAGAAAACCTGAAACAATCACAGGTGAGGTAATTTGTGTCTCAGCAGAGCTCATTAAACCTTGGTGGTCTTCTGCAAAACATGTACTGTTGGGGGTCCCTGAGGACCGGAGTTAAGAAACACTGGTGTAGAATATAGTGATGTATTTTCGTAATCACTGATTTTTACAGAAATATACAAATATCTGCTTTTTTTTGCGAATACGAATATTGCCTATGCTGCTTATCACTATAAAGTGTTGAAAAAGAGTGTATAGAGCACCAAAAGCAATTTGAGTGACATACTGTATATCTGATTCAACCAAAGATTGAAGAAAGGACTAGTAACTAGCAGAGATAATGAAATGTTTTCGAGTAGCTGACTTTGTGAGTTGATTGCAAAACTCCTGAACATGCTCTCTGCACTAGAATTGCTGGAGATGTAGAGTAGAGTTTGATTAAAAAAAATAGTATTGCTCTAGCTCAAATTAAGTTCAAAGTAAAGTTCAGCCTGAGAAATTTCAACTTTACTTTGAACTTGATGAATGCTAAAACTATTTGTGTTCGAGCAATACTTTCTTTTTTTTGTAGTATACACTGGACCCTTCTCTACATTACAAGTTTGTCGATGATACCATGCTCAAGTGCTTTGAGATTAATTTACAAAGTCGCACTGGTCAATGTTTAAACATTTGACCGTCTCAAGTAACCAGTATTGCCTGGGGCCAACCTGCATCTGATTTTTTGGGGCATCACTGATCTCATTCTAAGTTTTCTTATACTAGCTGTCACAGGCAGTATTGTACACCCATCATTACTGATATATAATTATGAATTTACCTTCACACTTGTGCCTCAGATGCCAGGAAGGTAATGTGTAGGCACTCACTTTCTTAATTAAGACCAAACTGTTTGATTTTGGATCCTCCAAGAACTCTGATGCACTATTTATTTTCTTTCGGCTAGACCCAAACTACACCAAAACAACATCAGCAGTTTCTCCCATAATTGTTCAGTGCCCACTAGTGTGTCATTTTCACACTTAGTGATGGCTTTGATGATGATGAATACATTAGATAAATATTGAAACCTTCAAGTGTTAAGAATCAATAAAAAAGGCTTCTTATGGAGACTGGGAGTTGTATGTCACTACCAAATTGATCACCATGTCTGCCAGTCAAGACACTGCTGCTACACTCAGCTTCTATGAAAGATAAAAAGTATTTCTATTAGGGCTGTTTCACATTACATGTGCTGTTAAAATGCATGTGGTCCATTTTGCCTACTTTTTCCATTGAAGTATTTGGAATGTTAAGTGCAGCCAAACTACATACAGGAGAGTCTAAGTCTTATGTTTTCTTATGGGAAACATGTGTATCATGTGGATTGTATTGTAGCGTAACAGGATTTGTCCATGAAATGGTTAAATGCATCTCTGTGTTCTCTCTAGCTGCTAGCCCATCCCAGAGCAGGTGTCATATAGTCTAGTGATAGGAGGGGCCTAGGTAGTCTTGCCTGGAGAAAGGATACAGCCTGCAGATTCAGCAGAGCTTCCTGTCAGAGCCCCATGGGACAGGCCTGAGGCCTGGCGTAAGCAAGAATCTCCAGCGGCATGTGAGTAGATCATTTCCCCTATAGGGCTGGAGTAGTTGTGGACTGTGACCACCAAACAGAGTATTAGCCCTGGGAAGCTCACAGTCTCTTGTGGATAGGAAGACACCCCTGGAGGATTTGGGCTGCAGCACCCACTATCTAATGTTTGAAACTGAATACTTCCCTAAGAACTGACCCTTTCTCTGGGAACAGAGGAAGTGCTACATGTGTAAGATATCTTACCTTCAGTAAAGTAGCCCCAGTTGAACAGCAACTAGTGTGTGGACATTCCTTTATTACTTATATGAAAGAACTGTGTCGTAGATATACTTTCTACAAACGGAACTGTGTGTTGAGAACCCGCTGACCACCTGTCTGGACCAGGGTGCCCGTCTCCCCTACAGTAAGTTGCGCCCATGTATTTCCCCATAACAGGCCCAAGATGGATGCCCAATAGGAAGCAGAAGGAAAAGCGCGCCAACCGGTAAGAGACCCAGCCAACACCTGGTGCCGTAGGTCACGTACTCCCTAATGGCCCCGCCCAGACAGGCGCTAAGCAGTCAGCCGTGCACCACTCCACTACAGTATAACGTGCCTGTTGTCCAAAAAAAGAGCCCTTATCATTTTATCATTCTGTTACACTCACAGGTTAAATATTTTTGGAATGAATGATACCGCATTGGACAACACAAATCACCTCCTTCTTTCAATCCCAGACATAGATCAGCCAATTCTTAGAGAGTAAAAAAAAAAATGTACCGTATCTATTTCTTATAATGCCAAATCACACGCTAGTAGAATTCCACTAGAGTGGCTATATCAAACAAGCAAGCAAACTATGGTCTGCATATCTGACACGTTGTCAACTTTGATTTTAATAGAAAATGCATATTGTGTACTTAGGGTGCTTGATTTACTGCCCACCACTGTACTAAAGGATTAGAATTTTCTTAAGTCCCCCGAACATGATTGGGTAGTTAATGTAAGCATACCCACTGAGGCAAGTAACCTTTTTATCCCTTTAGTAAATCAACTGCACTGAATTACCTGTGTTAGTGTTAAACTGATTGAGCAGTTTCCACTCTTTGAGTAGAATCAAGAACAATATTTATACAGACTGAACACCTCATTTCCCTACATATTCTGCAGTGCTACCTTCTATGTGTAAAATATTTTACCAACGAGATTTGACAGCTTTACATCCCCATCACTCTTTCTTCCCAAACCTACTACTCCAAATAAACATACTTACAACAGTAATAGTGGTAGAAAAGTGTATATAAAATTTTTATGGACACAGCTAGCAGTTGAGACAAACCCAGTGTGTTCAGAGTTTGAAAAACAACAAATTGCAAAGGTCCCTGACAGTGCCCTTCAACAATGAAACGCACCAAACTGCCTGTACCAGCCACCAGCCTTACCCCACTAGCTTGATAGGCACTTCCTTTAACATTGGCTCCTTAAAAATCATTGTTTAACCAAGCAAAAACCCAAACAACTGGTGGGTCATTGGCCCTTATAAGTTCTCTTCCGTAGGGACTGCCCTTCTTTCAGGACAACACCACATGTGGTTATTCCACTAATATCTTCCGGGGAATTGTCATGGACCTACCACCACTGTGACAAAAACCTAAACTGCACTAATAACCTGAAACAACAGTATAATAGGGGAGGGGGTATAAGAAACTCCAACAACATGGCCAGCCAGACATCCAGCACTGCCTTTTTCCGTTTAGCGCCTATCTTTTCTTCTTTCCATGTGGGTCTCCTTCTGCTTGTCCCCCCCCCCCCCCCATCCAGTCAAGCTGGATTCTTAAAAGTTGGTGGTTATTCTTAAAGGTTGCCATTAAAAGGTTGGACCCCTGAAAACAGGTCTTTAGTTCCTTAGATATCTATGCAATCTATTTGTTCCACCCCCCTGAATTAAAGTGGAATGTCTGCAGTTCAACTGCATTTAAGCTTTGTCATATGCCCTTGAAACATCTTTTGCCAAAAGGCAGTGGTGGGCAACTGAGTTGATATCGAGGGCCACAAGCCCTCTGCATCACTAAAGGGCCGCACATAACATTTTTAATCTATACTGACTTGTAGAAGCATTTTATAACACACAATTACAGCAGGTATAGCTAGAAGACATTATTTTTCATTTTTAAATAAAAAAAAATAAAATATACTTCAAGCATTAGGGAACATTGTAGTATGGTAATGCACATTTTGTGTCATATATATCATCAAAGCCTCTGATGATATCTATGGGCCACACAATCTTTGATTCAAATGTTATGTGCCCCTATTCTGAGGTTATGTGCCACAATATATATTATACAATTATCCCCCGTTGGTTGGTGGAATAGTGGGAACATAGGCAAGACCTGTTCATCTATTCATCACCCCAAACACGTCTTTGCCCGGGATCTTTTAAGAGCGAGAAGAGGAGGAGAGGCAAAGAACTTGCTCAGGCGCTGTCTGGGTCACTGATTGTCTTTCATGTAAGCCAATCAGCATGCTTAGGTTGGGCACCTGGGGTCTAAAGGAATCTAAATAGCATGTGTATCTGCCATATTCTCCTCTTCTGCTGGGCGGTGGGTCTCTGCAGCCTCTCTCTTTTGTCTCTCCAGGCTATGCAAGCACTGACAATGGAGCGCCAACAGTGCTGCACTGTATGCAAGGATGCCAAGGGCCCCTCTTCAATCTGAAGCACTGATTAAATCACTGTCTTTCAGAGGAGCTATGGATTTCACATTAAAAGGACATTTCTAGAACTAGATTTCATTTTTTATGCATGCCTTCCAAAAAAATATTTTTCCCAGGAAAACCTTGGAAAGAAATATTGTTTGGCTTAAGTCCAGCTCCCATGAAAATTCACACGCTGGCTATAGTCACAGTCTTAAGAGCACTACACTGCACTCCACACACTTGACAACATTTAACTTACCAAGAAGTAAGCTCCAGATTATCATTCAAATAGGGGGAGAGGCATAGCACACCTCTGAGTTTTGTAACTTTTGTATACTCAAATGCATTTGTTTTATTGTGCAGTGACTCTTCCTATATAGCAAATGAACTTTCTTCTGACACTATTTCATTCCTTTTAGCTTCTGTGAAATAAATTTTTTTTGCATAACTTTGTTGTGTCATTCCAATGCAATAAGCCAGCATTGGAATGCCAGCCAAAAAGTAAACTGTATTGCACAAAGTATTAGGAAACCCTTCTAAATAACTGAATTTGGGTGTTTCAATGACTTCCTTCACCATAGTTATATAACTGTCGTACTTAGACATGCACACTACAAGCATTTGTGAAAGAATGAGTGAGGGCTTGTTTCCACTTATGCGGTTTGCCGCTGATGGATGTGGTGCTATCCGCACGGCTGCGGCTGCTACTGACCACAGCCATAGCCATCCATTGGCCAGTCTCCACTTGGGCAGTCTGGTGCGGATGCGCACAGTGGTCGGTTCTGAACGCCCCCCTATCGCGTTTTCGTGTGGTGGCCGCACCCGACCGCATCCCTGGACAAGGGGCATGCCCAAAGTCCGCATCCGATCGCACGGACGTCGGCGTGCAACCGCATGGGGTGTGGTCGATAGCAGCTGCAGCCGCGCGTATATCACCGCAGCCATCTGCATGTAACAGCTACGTGGAAACAAGCCCTGACTCTCAGAAGATTAATGAATTCCAGCATGGTGCCATTATAGAAAGCCAACTGTGCAATGACCACTTGCTGCTACATATTCCAGAGTCAACTATTGGCAGTATTAAAACAATGTGGAAGCAATATGGAACAGAAACACATAAAATCACAGAGCAGGCTCAGTTTAAACTGAGGTGCATATTGTAGAGACAACAGATATAGACCTCCTTGGCATGTTCTTCAGATAATTATCTCAAGAACAATGCATAAGGAGCCCCATTAAATGGCTTTCTATGGCAGCTGCAACCAACCATTATATTATGAAGTGCATTGGATGAAGTGGTGTAATGCATGACGCCTCTGGACACAAGAGTAGTGTAGTGATGTGGTCTCTGGATTGAGAAATCAGGCAATTCTTTCAGGCAATCAGATTAATGAGTGTGGGTTTGGATGCTAGGAGAATGCTAGGAGAACAGTGGTTTCCTGAGTTGTGCCAAGTGTAAGGTTTGGTGGAGGAATGTTTTTGGCTTCAGGGTGTTTTTCAGGGGTTGGCATGTTGGTTACAATGATAGGAAACTAGTACTTCAGGATTTTATGCTCCCAACTTTGGGTTGTCCCTTTCCTGTTCCATCATCATTGCACAAAGCCAGGTCTAGAAAAATATAGATAAAGGAGTTTGGTGTTGTGAAACTTTACTGACCTACACAGAACCAAGCTCAACCCTATAGGTCACCGTTTAGATGAATTAGGGTGGAGACTGCAAGTGAGGCCTTCTCATCAAACATCTGGTCACAAATGCTCTTCTGGAAGATTCTCAAAAATAAACTCTGAAACCTTGTTGATTTGATTGTGGGATGTCATTACAGTTTATGTGAATATAAAGACTATTGCTTTTGGCAATATGGTTTATGTGTGAAAGGAGCTCATTTATAGACTTCTTACAAAAGTGTTTCTGGGTGAACGTACACTTTTATTTAATCCCAATTAAATGAAGAAGCATAAAAGTAATCAATTTATGCTTACTTCAAAAAAGTTCCAAAAGCTCAAACTATTCCTTTAACAATGTATAAGTATGTTATGTTGTGTTATTTCTACTGTACCAGTAACTTTGTCCTTATCATAGGTATAATCTAGGAGCGTAGAATGTTCTGTCCCTTGGCGCCAGTGGTATATTTGTTTTAAACTCTGTGTATTACATTGAAGAAGGTTATCTGTGTTGTTGGCACTGTCTTCTTTAGCATCACTGAACCCTGCACACAGGTCCACAGCACAACAAATAAAATAAACATAAAGATACGTGATATATCATGAAAAGGCTCTACACAGATATTACTGTCTTATTGTATGTGGTATCATACTAAAAAGTATAATGTAGAACTAGACCATGATTTACCAAGCTGCAATAACATACAACATGTGCTAAAGTGGCTTCTTAAACACTATGACCACAGGTACACAATTTTGAGCTGAGGTTTTTTATGTAGAATTAACCAAATTCAGGCAACACAACAGTAATTTCTCTTCGTTATACTATTTCAAAGCCAGTACAAAAAAAAAACACTTTTAGGTTTTCTAGTACATATATGTGTACAGTTGTGTTCAGAGCAGCAGTCCGACATAACTAACTTGATCAATCACTGTTTTAATAGTATTTATATGTTATATGGCAAATAATTTACTGGTATGTATAGTAGAGTAATAGAAAACCAAAAGAACCAACATTCATGACATGCAGACTGCCTATTCTGAGCAATATAGTAATTAGTTCCAAAAAATAGCAGTGTGCAGATTTCTCACAGAAACTATTGTCAAGTACAAAGCAGTCTTGCCATTATGCCCCCTTTATGAGCCTGTGTAGCAACTGGTGCCATACATCCTACTGCAGTTCAGTAACCCCCGAAAGACTGGCATCTACAGAGGGTTAAATATGGCGACTGTGACAGAAGAGAGCACAGCGGGTAAGTATATATTGTTAGGATTTGTGACAGCTCTGAGATAGGTAAAGTTTTAATAATTTTTTTTAGTATTTTGGACTTTTGGTGGTCATGTTGTACAATGATGATCCAACACACTCATCTCTCCTATTATGTAAATAGCTGCTCATGAGTAAGGCTGGGTCTACACTATACTGCCCCAGCAACCGCGGGGGGCCTTATGGGTACGTCGGTATGAGCATGTTTTGGCGCTGTTTAGTGTGCTGTATTGCCATGCCAGCAATACCGTATCCTATACATTTCTATTGGCAAACTGCTTCCGGAAACACATTGGATGTGCTTTGCGTGTGTCACACACCGTTGTGAATTCTGGCACGTCATTCCCCATGGTCTACGCACAGGAAAACCGTTCAGTTTTCCGTAGTGTACAGGCACTTAGTTGTTAGTTCCAGATTGTAAAATGTGTCATTCCATAAATTGGTCAGTAGCTTCACAGAATGGGTAGTGCTATTGTATCATCTGGTGGAGATCAGGAGACTCCCTCCTTATTTTTTATTTTTTTACATTTGGTCTATTAGGAATGACATTTTCCTTGATTTTGAGGGGGGGGGGGAGTGCATCTTATAGTCCAAAAAAATCCAGAAACACATAGAGTGGAGAAAATGATCGGCGACAGTTGATGGTCAAATGCTGAATTCAAAACACAGTACAGCAGGAATGTTGTATTTATTTATTGTATACCAGGGATCACGGATCAATCTACAGTGCATCCCGAAAGTATTCACAGATATTTTAAGTGGAAAAAAGTAATAAGGCTGTAACATAACAAAATGTGGAAAAAGTGATGCGCTGCGACTTCTTTCTGGATGAACTGTAAATAAATGAAATAAAGATCATAATTCTGTGCAGACGCGGTTATGCCCCTGAAATGGAGATTTCAACTACAGAACTAAACCCAACATACCAGTGAATGAATATTGTTAAGAGGTGGCCAGCCCAATCCCCAGACCCTAATCTAAAGGAAAAGTGGTGGGCAGACATCAAAAATGCTGCTTGAGAGGTAAGACCAATACCAACAGAACTGTGGAATATTATTTCAATATCCTGGGGTAGGATGCCTGTTCATAGTTGCCACTAATTGGTGGACTGGAGGAAAGCAAAGATCATATTAG
Source organism: Ptychadena robeensis (assembly GCA_036250615.1). Classification (NCBI taxonomy): domain Eukaryota; kingdom Metazoa; phylum Chordata; class Amphibia; order Anura; family Ptychadenidae; genus Ptychadena; species Ptychadena robeensis. Next base: position 102,320,650 of record CM070033.1, on the reverse strand, counting down.
GATAATAATTAAAATAATAACTTTCTGTTCTTTACTTTTAACACATGGAACCTGTGTACCTGTGTCGTGGTGTGCAGTGTGGCCAGTGTCAAATGGCTCTTATGAGCTTTTAGAGAAAACCTGAAACAAAAAGCTTGCGGCCATGTAGATGCCTTTGCCTTTGCTGTGGGGACATCTAGTGGTAGTTTGTAGTATTACTGCTCCTTCATCATTATTCAGTATAAAAGTGGCATTTCTACAATTTAATTAAGGCTGGGTCTACACTATAGTTCTATACTGGCGCATCATTAAGCAGGTTGTGGTACATCATACAAAATGTGACACAATGTGTATATCTCACCAGGCATTGTGGGTCTGTCAGCCTGTGCATACTTCCAGTGTAATGTCGAGGAGTGTAGTTAGTTTAGGGTCCTCAGCTGCTCCTGTGTTGTAAACCTGTACCTGTGTGTTATCTCAACTCTAATTTAACCTCCCTAGTGCACTGCTGAGGTCCAGATTTCTGTACCAAAAGCGCACCATAGACTCTAATGGAATTTTTTTTGTGTTGTAGGCCTGTAACTTCCAAAAATCTGTCCGTACAAGGGTCTAATAGACATCCAGATTATAATAATGTTTGAAGCACACAATTATTATAAAAAAAAATACATAAAAAAATTATGAAATGTATCATTTAAATGCTTAAATCTCTTGAATACTTATTTGGTATGAAAGATTTCAAACCCGTATTTATTGATTTCAAAACCATATTTATTGATTTCAAAACAGTATTTATGTTTGTTTATAATAACATTTTTATTTTGTTT
>CM070033.1:102273295-102285219 GCA_036250615.1 Ptychadena robeensis | reverse complement strand
CCCACCTTGCAAGTCAGACCACATCTAATGGATCGGGGGGGGCACAGAATCGGATCCGAGGAAGAACACCTGTTGGTATTTTCGGGTCCGATTCTGCCTTGATCAGGGGGCGTTGCGGTCGGGAGCCGCTCCATCGGACCGGTCGGCCGTGTAAGGGTGGGCTGGCCACACGATCGGATCCCTAATTGGCTAATCGTTTCTCACCTGTGGATGCGGCGGAATCGCCGGAATCCATCGGTTTGCTGAATTCGATCAGCCAGGGGAATCCGAAGTGTATGGTAGCGTTAAGCTGGCAATACACCTGCAGGATTCTCTGTCAGATTTTCATCAGAATCAGAATAAGATCTACCAAACAACCAGGTAGTTAGTGACCTCCCTTGATACAATACATAGTGCTTGGAGGTATAGCAAGGTCCTCATATTACTGGTTGTTGGTAGATCTGAATTGATCTGATCGAAAAGGAAATCTGACAGAGGAATCCTGCAGTGTATGGCCCAGGCTTCTGTATGAGAGATGCCAAATATGCAACATTTCCAATGAAAGATGAGCAATTTGATTGTCATCAGCTTTCGTATTCATCGAGTTTGCATACAGCAAGTTTGGAGTTCCAATGGTACATATCAGTTTGCATATAATGTTGAAATTCAGCATCTTACCCAACACTAAACAGAGGAGTGGAATGAGAAGGGAAACTCTGCTTTCAAGTAAGTTTATTTTTTTGTAAATAAGAAGTTTGCAATTGCAAGATGTGCCATCACCCACCGTAGTTGTATAGAAAAGTTCAGGACTGTTACATAGATCTTCCTGGCATTCTGAGGAATCTTTCTATCGTCTTTTTTCTTTGTGTTTTGAAGTGAGCACAGTGTGTAAAAGATCCCCAAAAACCGTGATGAAACACATTTGCTGAAAAAATCCACAAAGTGGTTGCAGTTATTGGTTTCCAATTCCATTTGTCCTGAGCCACAATGTGTGGATTTTTGTTTGGCACTCTGTTTTTGATTTCCTGTGTAGATTGTGATGAACTGTCGTAGGATGATCGGTGGCTCACATCACCCTTCCCCCTCAATGTTCTTTTGTCTGCTTCTATACAGCACTCCCAGTTTTCCTTATTTCCCCCTCCTCTCTCACGCTATATTGATTATGCTCTCAATCCATTCTGCTGCTGCTGCTGGTATCATGGAAGTGTTTTATTCCATTTGTGCTTTTACTACCCTACGTCTACATTTCTTAACCTGTTCTCTCCAATCAGAATGATAATCATTTGACAATGTGGCAATTTTAAACTAGTTGCCAATGGCCAATGTGTCTAGCGTGAGTTGGAACTTCTGATTAACCCTAACTACAGCTGCAATGAAACTGTTTTTAAATCTGAGACCAAAACACCGATGCGTAGTTTACAGATGTCACCCCAACTTTGGGAAGGGCAAATTTAGTTGAACATGTGTGTTTACTTTTTTTAGGTTTGTTGTGTTTCATGCTGGTGTAGGTGTTATGTAGGGAGTCTATGCCAATAGAGTTGGCGTCTCTATGTCCAGTCTGTAAGTCATTGATATTCAAACGCAAGGGAAAAAAAGTGGACCGCCTTTAAAGATAGCCAGCTTATGTTTGGTGCGTATGGACCAAAAATCTAATAGTCATGGCAACCTTTAACAGATATAAATGTAATCGTTTGAGTGACTGTAATGAGCCCCAATACACTACAGTTACTAGGTTACGGAAATTGTAATCAACGCTTTTTTACCAAAAACCATGTAAAATGAGGCACCTTCATAACAATTCTATTATCTCAATTAAACCTACTATGTATTCTACCAGGGGAGGCCCCACTTATACTACATAGTTGTGGTAGATCAAATGGAAATGTTGGAATTATCTTAAAGGTGTCTGGGGGGCTTAAGGCTAGAGATCCACTATCTGTTAAAAAACCCCTGCGTTAACACAGGACACAAGCCGCTCCCGTTGAAAAGCCCCAGATCCGCTGGTCTCGAGCTCCTCTGTTGATGTCACAGAAGCTAGTTTAGGGGGGGGCTTAAAGGGGACACTACGTAGATCCCAGTATACAGTGGAGCCTAAGCTGGGAACGTGTAGATCTGTGTCAGATTGATGGCAGCCTTCGAACCGCCATGCACGCTCATGGCATTTATCTTGGCCAAGATTCTACTGCGGTCATCCTGTTTTTGAGGGGACCCGATCATCAACTCGAAAACAGGGATATCTGACATGAACATAACAATCACGGTCGATGTCCATTGCTTTGCATGAAGACGAACCCTCCTCAATATCGGGGGAGCAGCGTGATGACCAGCATTCTCGCTGCAGCACGGGAACCTGAACGGCTCCAATATCGAGCTGTTGTGTTCCCCGCTTAAGCCTTAAATGTGTTAAGTTAAAAACACTTCATCACTCATGTGTAGGGGAAAACATAACAGTAGCTGTTTCTTTTATTGTATGCATGGCATTGTATGTTATATTGCACACTGACCTGTTTAGCATAGGGTCAGGTCGTAAGGTGTGTGTGCCTTCCTTAATTGTTAGTCACCAACAAAAAATAGAATGGTGGCATTCCAGACTTTAGGTTTAGTAACACATCCAGTTTTAGTACCCACAGCGCTGTTTTCCTCTTTCGTGGCAAGACAAAGCATGTGGCCATCCCACTGTGACCTCCCAACATACTAGACCAATGGGTGTTGGGCAGGATGATTATTCAAAGATCATCCTGGCTAATTAATCAAAAACCAACCTAACTGAACCTGTACAGGAGGTATAAAGATGGCCATAAGGGTTGATTTTTTAAAATCGATTCTAGCACAATCGATCGCAGTAGGCGTTTGTGGTGATCAGCTGTTCTTAAATCCATTCCGGCCCCCTTCTTCGAGTGGGATTGATAACATCGCTCAAAGAGAGCAAAACTGAACAGGGAACCAACCTGTTGGAATACATGTTGATTGCCACAAAGTATTGAATGGGATCATGTGCGCAGAAGTTCGCTTGCATCATCATGCTGTGCTTGAAGTTCACGATTTCGATTTGGTTATGGCCACCTTAAGATTTGTATTCGGCTGACGATTGTTTAAATTTTTAGTTACTATACTGAAAACTTTTATCATCGTACTGTCCAATGCTGGCTACTAGTGAGGACTCCGATTGATCGGCGATATTTGGCTTCTTAAAATAGCTGATGCGATCGGCGCACAAAAGCCGATCACGGGGGCGTGGCCTGACCGCCGAGCTGCATGGAAGCATGCTATGGAGATCTCCACTTACCCCTGGTTTTCTGCCTGTTTCCTCGCCATCCTTCACTACCTGCGTCCCCCGCAAAACTCACAATCAACGGTCTGAGTAGTCCACCCTCCACTCCGGTGACAGTTTGGCGGCGGCGGCGCTGACTTACGGACGCGGCCGAAAATTTTGGCCCCGGCTTCGGCCTACTCGCGCCGGTATGCGGCGGTTGCCGCAACAGCCTGGAACCCTCTCAGCTAAACCATCGCCTGCTACCTCTGATGGACCAACGGGCGGGCATTATGCTCTTCCTGCCCAACGACCACGCAGTGGGACCATCAGAAGCTTGGGTGGGCGGAAGGAAACTTGAGGGCCGGGGGGTCCTCGTGGCTGCCCTTCACTAATGCTGGTTCTTGCGCCCACTCCCAACGGCGCTCTCTGTTCGATGTGACGCACTCCCTCCACGGTCCACAGTTCTCAGCCCTTCATCTTTGTGCCTTCCTATCCTATGTGTGAGAGTGACAGTGTATGGGCAGACACGAGTGGGGCAGTTGAATGAAAAAGTGGCCGAAATCATGCGTAAGAAAGCTTGTAATAAGGGACATGAGCGTGACTATTGCAGGTACTTTCTTAATTGTATGATACAGTGGACCTCTGCCTGCCACATTTCACCCCATATATACAGCACACACTCGCCCCCATATATACAGCGACACATCTGCACCCAAATTATACAGTTGAACCTCTGCCACCCCAGATATACAGCGCAACCTCTTGCCCCCCCATATATGCAGCGCACCCGCGCCCCCCATAATTTTACAGCGCACTCGCCCCCCATCCCCCCCCCCCATATAATAGAAACAGCAGCACTCTGCCCCATATATGCAGCGCACCTCTGCCCCCACATAATATACAGTGGCATTTCCATGCCATTAGGGATCGGCAATCGGCCGTCATGATTGGTGATCGGTAATCGGTGATCGGCCCCAAATTTTCTTTTGATTGCTGGCAGAATCTCTACTGTACCCTAATCAAAAAAAAAATGTTGGACACTATACCTTCTTCATAACAAGCATACCTACATTACACATGGTGAGGGGACTTTAAGGCACCATTAACACATCAGATTTTTCATCCAATCACTTAAATTCAAAGTTATGCTAGCCATGCACATGCCGATAAAGCGGCCGATTTTAATTGACGCGGGCAGTGCGCGATCGAGCCATAGGTCAGGTTTAAAAAGCGGCCGGCTTATCGGATTGTGTCCACATGGTGCGAAAGATCCTTTCGCGCCTCCAACTCTCGGCGGCCAAGGAACGTACATGTCCGATAATCTCTGGCCGGGCCAAGCCGCAGGAAGCCAATGCCATACTGCAATGACAGACGGACGTCTTCATTGCAGCTTACTGGCGGCACACAAGGGTGCCCGGCGCTTTTGAAGGGGCACCATAAGCCGGGTGATAAAGTGATGATGTCATCACGTGGCAATCACGGAACAAATCGGGACTGTCTGCCGCACACATAGGCGTGTGTATGCGCAGGCTTTAATACAACTTTGGTTGATTGATTGGAAAATCTATGGCACCAGACCAATGGTTGATAAAACCTCCTAAACAATTAAAATGTGGGGGAAAGAAGAGGGAATACAATTTATTGAAAAAGGATTGGAGTGATGTAAATTTAATTGGTTGTATTGAATTCATTAAACTTTCAGACTATCCGAAAAAAAGTTGATCAAATATCTGTTAGTACAGTTGGAAAACATACAATCAATCACGATTTCCATGACCCCAAACAATTGATCTTTGTAAGGTGATTGAACAGAAATCTAAACGTGTGATGGGGGGGGCTTTAGAATTAATGGACTGGTATGGAGAAAAAAACAAACCTATTGTTCATAAATCTTAAAGCCAATCTATAGGCAAATATTAATGCATTCACCCTGCACCATCATAGTTATTTTGAATGAAATGGCACTCACAAAGGTTGCGTACTTTCTGCCATCGTAAGTCACATCACTTCTTACATGCAAATTCTTTCAAAGCGGACTGTGAGAAAGCAAATACTTTATGCTTAATACAAGAGCTTGTTATGTGCCAACTGAGTCTTGGTCTCTTCCTGTTTAGTGGTCATTTCCTTGTTTAACGCACGTTGCCTTCCTACAGGAAAGGTCCTCTTAGGGATCATTTTCTTTTTTATCTCTTGGATGATATTTCTGGCCCGGAGCCTATGTTTTCCATCTAACTTCGGTCTTGGCCAACTGATAGTTCTTGGCAACTATATCCGCTAGGCAACTTTGTGTTTGAAATTGATTTTTCTACTTCTGGGCTGGTTATTGACCTCTTGGCATTTTTTTCATTGTTGATATCCAGATCAGAGTTAAAATAATGAGGTGGGCTAGCAGTCGTTTTGGCCTTGTGATGCAGTTGGCAGGTTTGTAGAGCAGGAGTTACAGAGATTATTGTCGGGCTCTTCGATTGGCCCTGGCATGCTATGTTTCTAAAGAGCACTGTTCTAAAAACCAAGTGTAAAATAATATAGAAAGGTGTATTCAATGAGATTTCCTTTGTATTTTGGTATCCATCTTAACGCAGAGCTTCTTGTTTAATCGGGCAAGGTCTATCCTAGCTACAAGTTGACTTCGTAGGTCTTTCCATTGTATACAAGGTGTTAAAGAAATCACCCTTATGTGATGTTCCCTTTTGCCCACATTGGCCACATGCATCTACTGACTGTCAGCTGTATAGACAAAACCACCTATCCACATGATGCCTTTATTTCTAGAGATTTTTCTTCCACTACCGTTCCTCAGTACAAAATATTAATAAATAGCACCCTTACTAATTTATAAAGGAGCACCAGATACTAGGGATGCCTATCACATACCTACCCTTTTGTTTGGAAAAAAGAAACTAGGTTCTGAGTTTATTGGTAATACATGGTTGTTGGTGTTTTTTGAATGTTGACATATGTTTTTGAGGAAACTCAAAATTTTTTCTATACCCGCCCTGAAGAAGCCCACTATTGATAGGGCGAAAACGCATTGGCACTCAGAAGGTCCCACGCTCATATTCATTAGACTAGGCTCCACAAACACTTTTGGGACCTCTCCACAAACTTGTATCATTCTATCTGTTTTTTACTGACTGACTTGTTTTTAGAATCTCATTAATAACATATCTGTTTGCACCTTGCATTTCTCTGGTGTTGTCTATATTGTAGCCACCTCAAAATCCCTGGGGTTTGGCCAACCCCCTGCTCTAGCTGGTGAGAGCCACTGTGAAATGGTTATTTCTAAATATAGGCACACCGCGATAACCGTTCAATGGGGACCGTTCTCCCCAGTTGTAAGCATGTGATATAACAACACACTACAAGCTGGGGAGTGCAGCAGTGACTTCTACAGCTGCCTCACTTCACACCGTTTCCGAGGGGAGTGGCTATGGCTTAGCCCCGTTCACACTGACAGAGGACGGCTGAGCAGAAGGAGCTGTTCAATACTGTCCATGAAGACTCATGTCTTCATGAAAGTATTGGAGATTGAACGGGTTTTTCCAACATGTTAGAACCCCGTTCAATCGAGTTTTCTTTGACGGCTCATTGATCCCACTCGAAAGGATATGCAAACATGGTGCTTTGTAAATAAGATTGAGTAAATCAATCCCCGTGAGCGTGCTGTTGATTGATTGATCAACTCTTTTTTACGATCTACCGGGTAACGATGTGGTGCTAACTGTATAAGGCTACAGGGGTCCTTATAAAAATTACTGATGGTCATTACATATGTCACATAGCTCCCTTCAGCCGCCATTGCTGACATCTAATGATATTGTTGTCCCATCTATTACTTATGTTCTATCATACCTCATTCCCTCCTTAGGACTCCTATATCCCATATGATCTTATCATCAGTTTAATTCCTAGCAACTGTCAGAAATGAATTGTTCTGCTGGGACAGGTGCTGATTAATGTGTTCGCAGACACGGATCTTACAGGGGAGGTTGCATCAGATTTTTGGACGGTCCCTCTGGGAAAGTCGTTGGTCGGAAGCAGGAAAGAAGGAATCTCTATGGTTTGGGGTGATGTAGACACTGGTGATATTTTGTTGTGGTTTTCCATGTTTTAGGAAGTTAGTTGTAACAGTCTTGATACTTCAAATACTCTGTCATGAAACGTGGTTCCAGTTTATTTGTCTTGTACCCGCTTTCAAAAATATCTTGCTGTGATCTAAAAGCAAAGAATCAGTCGGCTTGACTCACAGATTTGCGCCAGGGAAACCGTAAACTGACGGGGCCCTTTTGTGCCAACTGATTTTGGAGTGGCCTTACAGGCTCAGAGGGGTGTCCCATCTAGTTGACATTTCCTTTTTTAAAATACAACAAATCGGGAGTATCCTTTTCTATGCCTGGCGGGCTTTCTGTTGAAACGGAAGTGGAAGGTAATTCTTTTAGGAGAAGCTATTTTAATATTTTGAACAGTATATAACTATGCGCTCCGGTTTAAAATGTCTCCTTGTTGGGCAGAAATACCTCCAGACAGCATGTTCTGATTGCAGCAGTAGTTCACTAAATAGATGCTTGGGCCCTACATTGATGTCTAAAATGGAATCTATTGGATTTGCTGTCAGAAGCTGCTTTAGAACCAAAAGGTGTGAGACATTTGGAAATACTGGTTTTAATTAAATAACCTACATTTTTTTATTTTGCCTCCATTTTCCTTAGTATTGCTAAATTGTTCCATTAGTAAGCAAAAGGCACAAAATTAAAATTAAGAGAAGTTAGCCAATTTAAATTGCAGATAGTTGATGCCCATATTGCTGTAAAAACTTGGAATCACTGAGAATGAATATACTGATCGACACCTATCAATTCCTACTATTTAATCTGCATGCTTTAAGTTTGTAACCGAAAATATCAGTAACCAGGGCTTTCCCAGGAGACTTGACGTATCGGTAAGCAGTTATGTGAAATAAAGCCCCTGGTACAATGATGGAGATATGTATCATTCATTTCGAAAAGTGAGGACACAAGCATGGAAAATCCAGTGATGTGTTCTACAGAAAAAAAAAAGATTGTTGTTAGAAGTCAGTGCATGTGGCGAGGACTTGTAGACTGAGAGGTAATGAAGCGAGCAATTGAATGAATTCCTTTACAAAACTTAGAGTGCCTATATATGGATGGGCTCCATAAATAAAGCTGCTGTTTTTGTGGACGAAACCAGATTGTTTTTTCCGCCTCTGGGATTAAGGACGAATTTAATGGTTACCTTGGTTTTACAGCGTTGTGTTAAAAGAGACTAGTGAAGCAACTTACCAAACTGTTTTCTTTGTGGTAATATTCAGACACTCCAAACGTAGTTTATGGTATCGCTTGTGGGCATTCCACATTACTATTCCAATATCTATTATATAATATTTCACTTTATTGTAATGGAAATTATGCAAAGTGGATCTGAAAGTCCTGTTTATAGGAATCTTTCTAGCCAGTGGTTCCCCAAAACATTCCCCGGTTTCAGATAGGACAGTTATCAAGCCGCCCCCCCCCCCCCCCCCCCCCTCATTCAAATGAATCCTTTGTGATTGATTTTTTTAGTGTGAAATAGCCCCCAAAATTTATTTGGAAGTTTAACTTCATTGTTTTTCACACATTAATACAGGTCGTGTGTCATATACACAACACAACACACAAACCACCCAATTGTGAAGAAAATTTATTTTATTCACAGAGAGAACAAACACATTAATAAACTCTGCTTATGTAGAGTAGGTGTATCAATGGTGGTTACTGTGTGCCCTCCCTCAGCCCAATAGCTTAGCGTAATTATTGACACCTTTTTCATTGATACATTAAATTTCATTATGCGGGGGGTCCTCATTACACGACATGGTTTTTCATATTGCAATGTTTAAAGTATTGATCTTGACTCCCCAGTGGGGGGGGGGGCGGGGGGGGACACTTTCCAGTATATTCACAAAAAGGCAGTGTCGGCTTCTTTCGGAAGTTTATGTTTAAGTAATTATGTTCTTCATTCAGTCTGTTGGGGTAATTGCTTTCGGGGCCAGGCTCTTTTAACTCATGCAGAGGACATTAGACATCATCATGTACAGTTTTATTTGGTTGTAGACAATGTCTACAGGGGGATGATTTTAGTGTACAGAGTTTTTACAATTTATTGCACAGTTCCCATCTACTAAGACACTGGTTCCCTTCAAACCTGGGGGGTGGGCCCCCTGGGGGGTGAAAAGGTATATGCAGAGGGGTTGGCCCTCCTCTAACCTTGTTTGAATAGGGAGTGGGGCTTGTTGATATGTTCCTAAATAGAAAATGGCACTACGCAGTGTTTTGAATGTAGTACATATTTGTGAAGAGAACTGGGGGAAACAACTTTAATTTCTCCTGTATCATGAGTTGTTAGTGTTGTGTATGATGGAGTGTTTGTTTTTTTTTATTCCATTAGCAGGTGATGATCGCCATCAGCATTTGCTCTCTCAGCTGTCCCGCTGGGACACACGTGCTAGTTTACCGATGAAAAATTGTTCACAATTAACATCGATTGATTTTAATCGATCGGCGCTAACATCGGGGTGTCTATGGGGGCCTTAAGTAGGATGACTAGGCGCATGTAGTGTGCAAGAGGCCTAAAAGGACTAGCGTTTACTGCTCAATGGGTCAGACCTACATATTGGGTGCTCTTAATATTGTGGACAACTAGTGTTAAAGTCTTAAGCTGGCCAAACATCGATCCCCGATACCCTCCACGCAGTGTGATCAATTCAAAATGGATCGATTCCTTTTCTTAGCTCTGTGCGCATGCCCCATAGTACCATCCAGTGGCGTAGGAGCAACCATAGCGCCACTATTGGGCCTGTAGCCACAAAGGGGCCTGCCACTCCAGGCTGCCTGTTCCTTTTTTTTTTTTTTTTTTACCCGGATACTTCCTGGCTGTATTCTGAAGACTATCTTGGGCTGAAAAAGCTTAAAATCAGTAATCTCAAGCTGGACTCGACTGGTGCAATATGAACAGAATTAAGGCTCCCATACACACAGCAATGGCTGCGGGATTCTCAGAAGGCTGACTGCAGCGTGATGACGTAATGGGATCGAGATTTTGGAGGACAGATCCATCTGCCACTCCATGTGGGCAGCAGTGAACGTGCACGCACATCGCCATAAAATAGACCATAGATCGCTGCATGTATGGGTGGATTGGAGCAGCAGGTCCCGGAGGGAGCCATAAAAAAAATTGCTATGGGGCTCAGTCATTTCTAGCTACGCCCCTGGTACCATTGGATACAAATCCATCTAAATACCAAAACACACCTGTGATATACTTGAACAAAATCGATTTAAAGTTGATTGAAAGAGAAAAAAAAAAAACAAACCTTAAGTTGGTCATCATATTGATACCTTCAATATCACAACTTGTCGTGCACACATATACCTACTATATGCGAATTCTTTAAGCTGTGTCACAATGTTGATTTGTGGGTGGTTGTTATGCCATTAAAGGGGTTATCTGGTTTACAGCTAGGCACACATGCCAAGAGCCATTTGTATAGATGAGAACAAACCTTTAGGGCTATAAACAACGCCGCATCTGGTGCAGAGCAGACAGTGACTGCCTTGTTAAAATTCATGGATAACCTTCAACAATGTGGTGATATTACAGGGCAAAGAAAACGGCACCAATCCGAACCCAGAACATAGGAAAGCCTCAACATTCATATTCCAGTTCTAGTACTAGGAGGCTATAAAAGGGTCATCATATGCATATTGAAAGACAGCATTCATTGTAACACTGCGGAATGAACTGGAAAATCCTTGACATGAAATGACACCAATAAAGCACCCATTTTTACATTTACACATAGAACAGACACAGGCTTTATCTGATTTCTGGCACAAGCCCAAGTAACAACTGGCATAAGTAACCAGACAGACACACCCGGAAACCTCTGCCCGCATGTGCTGCCAACCTCCATGTTAGCTGATGTTTCTAACACAGACGACTTATATGTCAAAATTATTCTTCTATTAAACAGACAGAAATTGTACTTTACGAACAAAAAACACTTGTGAAAAGACTCACTGTTGCGTAATTATTAAAATTAGAAGTAACCTAGAATGTTTTCCATAATAGCCAGTTTAAACAATTTCTGAGAAAACACACTCAAAACCCAATTGGTCCCTATGGCTCACCAAATGGCAGGCATGGTAAAGTGTCAACTGTTGGACCACCATTCATCTATTCAACTGATGGGCGATGACGATGAGTATGATAGAAAAGAACTGTAAAGTTCTTTAGCATCTTGCCAATACCCCTCGCCAGGTTTAGGGCTACCAAAGACGTAAAAGGAAAATTCTGCAGATCTTCAGAAATGGGCCTTATAAAAGCAAAGTGACCATCCGACAAATTGTATCCCTATAGGTACATCATGTCATCATGTTATTTGAACAGTGCCTGCAGAAGTGTGCAAGCGCCCGCACACACAGGGATGGCCTCAAAAACCACCACCTAAGAGAGCCACGTGCGGTAGTCAGTGGGAAAGCCAGGCATGGTGCAGGGATCAGTGGAGGAGAGCCAGGGAAGGCACTTCATGTGAGAGAGCCAGGTGCAGTAGTCAGTGGGAAAGCCAAGCGTGGTGCAGGGATCAGTGGAGGAGAGCCAGGGAAGGCACTTCCTGTGAGAGAGCCAGGTGCAGTAG
>CM070033.1:102256250-102270042 GCA_036250615.1 Ptychadena robeensis | reverse complement strand
AGCTGGACTCGTCACAACTGCTAGGGAGGTTAAAGGGTTAATAAGGTTAGTCACCCAACTGAGCTTAGAAAAAGGTGAGTATGATCAATGAGACACAGAGATGATGATGATTAGCCTAATGACATAATGAAAACTGGCTCATGAATATTAAACCTCCACTGATCGAGAAAGAATCGGACCTGTCTGAAAAGTTTTGTAGATCGGTCGGAAATCGAGTGAAGTTTTTTGAGCCATGTGATCGTTTCCAGTGATCGACCTATGAATGCCACAACCCACTTCCCTTTTCTGTGGCGTCCAACCCACATTACATTATTTCCGATTAAAACTCTGGATGTCCCATACTTCCTCCTCATACAGGCCTGAGATCTAAGATAGTGGACCCTGGAGATCTCTCCTCTGGCAGCAATCTGGAGGATCACCCTGAATGCCTTTTTGAGGATCCATTATTGGTTTCCATAGGGAGCCTGTTCTACCATTCAGGGCTCATTAACACTATATGCACTGAAGCAAAAGCATTTCCCAACACTTGTCCATCTTCACATTTCCCTGATGATGCTAAAACCAGGATGTCTGGTTCTGATGTAAGATATGGACTTAGAACAAAGGGTATAGAGGTCAGATCTGGGGAAACTGTAAGGGCTTTCACACATATTAAAAATAAAAAAATAATTGTGCAATGGTGTGTCAAGGGGTACACAGGAGAAGTAAATTAGATCAACTACAACAAATGTAGAATGCTTCTTTTTAGTATGGAAAAGTGATCAAAACCCAACACGTTAGGCCAGGGCTCCACTATGTGCTGACATCCGCTAATGCCTGCTCAAGCTTCCTTTACATTTCTGTGGATGTAGATGGGCTGTGTCAACATTAACCTGACGGATTGGGAGCTCTGATGGACTGTGGAGGTAACCCCATTGCCGCCAATGGGCGGCTCCTCCACTCCGTTAATATGCCTGCATTCAACACAGGGATTTAACGGATAGTAGAGTCCCAGCCTCCCACCCTTGAGCAGTTGGGCATTCCTGCCCAATTTTTCAGCCGATCGATGGCCATGCGTGGTCCCGCCAAACAGCCATTCAAAAATCGTGTGTGCCCACCTTGCAGGATCGAACAGGAATCTGTGGGATTGCACGGTGTTCCGACATCCCGGTAAATTCCCGGCCGATCCCATTATTTTGGATAGGGAGGACATATCTATGCCCAGCTTTACTGTGATCAGATGTGATTTCAATAGGAAAACTTCTGTACTTGTAAAGCACAAAACGACACCATTACATAAGTGTGAAAGAGCCCATACATCTCATAATAAGAATGGGATTTGACACAGATAAGGCAGTCGTTTGTCTTTTCATTTATCAGACCTCAATGTTTAGTTCTATTCGGGGAGAAGTATGAATCAGGCGCATGGTATGTGCTTATGAAGTTGCGAATGATATCCCTTTGAATTTATTGGAAAAGCTAGTGTTTTGGTTTTCTATCCGGGAAGCCTGAAGTATGCTAATAATGCAAAGATAAGGGGAATTTTGCTGCTGTGTGTATGATAAAAAGGGCTCTATGTATCAGGAATTGGGACATCTTGCGAGGGAGTGAAATAGGATACGTTGGAATCTGTGTGGTGAGTTTAGACATTTTTATAATAGGTGCCTGGAGGTAATGGAATATTTGGATTGGGGAATGAGGATGGGACATGAATCTTGATATGGATTACGCTTCGCATACACGGTTCGATTTTAGTACGATCGATTTCCAATACGATTTTAGATCTTGATATCGGACACCAATCATATGCAAATCCAAAGTAGATCCACATGGAAGGTTCGATCGGAATACGTCCAAAATCTGCGATTTTAGTTTCTATCACAAAACACAGGAAAGATATAGACACATATAATACCACTTAGACCTACAAAGGAATGGCCACCATCCCAAATTAATATCACAAAAGGGGGGTTGGACGGACAGTAGGTTCCGAAAGTTTTTCAGACCGACAGTCCCTCCGGTTTTTCTCTTTGCCAGACAGGCAAAGACACGGGGACTTTAGATGTGGCCAACCCAGCTCATCAATTAGTACCCCAGTTGGGGATTTAGAGAAAAGGCAAAAAAAAAACACGGAGAAAACCTGGGACACGAACTTCACTACCTCTATACCTCCTCACCTGACACTGTGCAGGTTACCTAACTTACCAAGACTACCTTGACTCCTATATACAGGTTGGCCCGTGCTGTTCCTGACAGTGGCCCCCTGTTCCTTCTGTTGTCCTCCATCTTCTCCCTGGGCGAGCTGAACTGGTATCCAAAAATTCTTACCAACTGGATCCAACCACGCCTCCTGTGGAAAATCTGCTTGAAACGTGCGTCGAGGTTGTGGATTTTTTTCAATTCTGCATGGACACCTAACTAACTAAGCCTGCCAGATGGATCGATAAATATCAGGACAGACAAATTATATCGCCCTGCGAAAACAAACTAGAAGATTAAAGATTTGAACTTTTTAAGGATATTTTGGACTTTTTTTTACCTATCTTGCTATCCGGACATGATCATCTTAACCTTGCATAACTTCTAGATCCTACTGTCGGTCCTGCTCACGCAGCCATTCTCTAGGGCAAACCCCTGTGTACCGTCTCTCGCCATCAGGGGTTAATCCATTTCCCCACATGGGGACACGAATGCCAGCCATTCACAGGGGGACCATCAGGGACCTCTGACACTCCCGGTGACGTCCACGCCGCAATGCTTGCGGGCGTCGCGACTCCCGGTGCTGCCGGCGTTTACCGAGCATGCAGCGGCGCGGCGTGCGCTGTGACGCGGGCACGGAGCGTTGATCGAGAGCCTTACACCTGAGTTTTAAATGCACTGCGCAGGAAGTGTGTACTCCAAGTTGCGCCCCTCCATCTGAGGGGTTGGTTGCATGCGAGACTCAACTTTCCTATATAAACCTGGTCAGTGCATACCACACTTTGCTGGATGATTACAGCTTGCGTGTAGACCCATGCTTGTTTGTTTGAAAATATCTTGGACTTGAAACACCCGGTAGTTGACCCATGCCTTTGGATTCGACTTTTGTCTGACTTCTGGAAACCCCGAACTATGTCAATGTGTTGTTGACTACTCCTGTCTACTTGCCTGCCGCCTGCCGTCGACCCTCGATCGTTTTTCGTTAAAGACTAACCCACGAACTCTGCCTGCCTCAGACCTCCGCTTGTGACCCCGCACCATCTATTACGTCTATCCTCCTTTTAAAGGGGAATCTTGAGCACTAGGACTTCGGTAACCACACCTACATTGGGGCGGGGGGGTACGTCAGGGAAGACAGGGACCTTGCCAACTGGGTGCGCGGAGAAAGAAACAGACCACCAGGGTCCCCTGCAAGGGATCCCAATGGCCGTATACTCCCATTAGGGGGGACTCTAGGGGAGCAAGACCCCCGGCTTGGCATAAGAATCCCCTGCTCCTGACCACCCCTGCACGCTAATTCCTAGGTTCTGTGGTGATCTACCTATACAGAATCATCCCAGCCATGTCTGTACTCTGAGGAAGATTTTCATGGATGCACCTGATGTTAAACAGGTCCGTTGACCTCACCATCACAAGTAAGCGTCACCTAGCACTCACGCCCCAGGGACATTTCACTCTCGAAATAAAGGGGTGGCTGTGTCCCACCAGCCCACCTGAACCCAAGCTTCCGCTGCCCGCAGGAAGGTTTTCCGGTGCGACAGTGGCGGAATTCGACACCTTTACCAGAGTGCTTGTCTTCCTCCACTTTTGCGTTACTGCCAAGGGACTTTCGGTGTGAACGCCGTGATGAACGCATCAAAGTGGGGGGTTACCATTAGTGTCTCTTCACTCCAGGTGGTGAGCACACAGAGATGGGCTTTCCTTCAAACTCGCTATAACATGACGGGACCCGGCCATGAACCACTGTCGAGGATTTCTGTCCAGCGGACTTGGCGGCAGAGCTGTTACCAGAGCACCCACCCGACAAAGGTGAGGACCAGCTGACGACGGCTATTCCAGTGTCCTGCCGCCAGTCCCACACCGACCCGCTTGAAGAATATGTGGCTGATTTTCAACACCGGTTTTCATACGGATAACTCGAGGGGAGCTGGAATGACGGTCACCTACGCGAAGCCAGTCCGAGTGGTCTTTCTGCGGCTCTTTATCTGAAGGACGAACTCGCCCCACTGCATAGCATCCCTCCTACCCGCAAGCAACTAATTGATCTGTCCTAGACAGTGACCGGCGTCTCCAGGGGGAGCAGATCCGAACTGCGGGGTGCCACGTCCACCGCTCTCGTGACTGTCCCAAGAAGACTGCAGATCGGAGCTACTCGGCCGTCACTGAGCCAGAGAGGATCGCGAACGGCGTTTTCAGGAGAACCTCTGTCTTTACTGCGGCGAGCACGGACACCACCTAGTTCCTGCCACGGGCCTAGGCATACGGGAAGATAGGTAGATGCTCATGGCCAAGCCTCCCCGGCGCGGTGTCTCCACCGGTTCTCCTCGCACCGTTCTCTTCCTTTTTTCCATACAGGGCCACGCAGGAGAATCAAGACCAGGCCATTCTAGATTAGGGGCCATGCGATTGTTTAATTGATACCACTTTCGCTAGAGTCCACACCCTCCGTCTCCGGCAGAAGACCCCAAAAAACCATACCCCTCCGTCTCGCAAACGGCTCTCTGCACTCCCCTGGGTCTGGGACTGGGGACGACCTAACTCAATGCAGTCACTCTTTCGGGCATTCAGAGAAGGAGAAGATCCGTTTTTCAGTCATTCCTACCCCTAGAGTCCCAGTGGTCTGGGATTTGCCATGCTGGTCCGCCACACTTCCTATATATGACGCGCAGTGAAGTGATAAGGGTCAATCGGACTATTGCAAAGGGTCGTGCCCAGGCCACCCCAGGCCTCCCTATTTGCACTCAAAGAGGGCTTGTCTGACCTCCAGCCTGGTCCCCCCAGTACCATCCAGTTTCTGGACGTTTTCAGTAAACGGGGGGCTGACAGGTTACCGCCACAGCCGACCCGTGACTTGAGGCCCCATCGAGCTTACTACTCCAGGGGGCCAAGATCCACCCTAATGGGCAACATCTATCAGCTGCTGGCTGAGAAGGAGTCCCTTGCCCTGAAGGAGTACATGTTAGTTCCGCCTTGAAGACGAGGGTTTCATCCGGCGGCCTTCCACTTACCCGCTCAGGCGCCGGAAATGGTTTTTTTGTACAGAACCACAAGACCAGTTCCATTACGGCCCGCATCATTGAATTATAGACAGTTGAAACGCCCCATAACGGTCAAGACCCGCTAACCCAGCTATCCGCCTTGAGCTCGCTGACTTGACACAACCACGTCTCCACTCCCGCCAAGGTTTTCTCCAAAGTTGGACCTCAGGGGGGTCACTACACCTTGTTCGGGTGCCGCACCCGGTGGATGAATGGGAAGTACCCGCTTTCAGGACCCAAGCTGGGGGCATTTTGAATACTTGTAGTTATGCCTTTCGGGTGGTTATGCAATGCCCCAGCCAGCATTATCAGGCACTTCATTAACAGACATATGTCCGGGACTTTTGTGGACAGATTGCGTTATCGTCTATTTGGGACGATATCCTTCATATACTCTGACTCTCTGAACAACACACGGGTAACCACATGACGTAAGGTACATCGAACGCCTGAGACTGTCATGCACTCTACGCCAAAGACCGAGAACGTGTTTATTTGAACAGTAACCACCGTTCACGTTTCTCGGTCTCCTTTATTTCCACACCACGAAGGCATCAAAAAAACCATGGACCCTAAAAAGCGTTCTCAGCACATCACTGACTGGGCCGGTTTACCCATGGGACAGCAACAAAGCAGTGTCAGAAGAGATTTTTGGGATTCGCGAATTTTTATAGGCGTTTTGATTGCGGGGTTTTCCAAAATCGGTCCTGCCCCTCACGCAACTCACTAGCACCAAGATGAGAGATTTACCTGGACTCCTGCTGACACTTCCCTCCGCCCACGACCCCGCACTTCGAATTCACTAAAAGGACCAGATTCACAACAGCCCCGCGTCCTCAGGCACACCGGACCCCGAGTCGGCTCCTACGTGTTGGAGGTGGAGACGACCTCAGAGTCCGCCCAATTGGCTGCCATTCACTGTCCCACAGAGGCGGCTGGACACGAACGTTTCTCCACCCGATCGCCTTTGTTTTATTCCCGTCAGTCCTACACCCCGCTGAAGGAACTACAGCCGTGGGGGACCGTGAACTATTGGCCAGGATGAAGATTGCCCCTCGAGGATGTGGAGTATACCTCCTTGAGGGTGCACAAACACCAAACTACTGATTCTAAACAGACCCCAAGAAATCTTCCAATACCTTCGAAAGGCTCGAAAAGGCTAAATCCTCGTCAAGCCCGATGGGCCTGTATTCTTTGCCCTCGCTTACGATTTCCACCCACCTGACTTACAAAACCCCGTGGTAAGCAAGAATAAGAAGGAGGCCGACGCTCTCTTCTCGAATGTTTTCCCCCCCCCCGGTAACTCCCGCTACCTACCCCTCGAGCCGGGGAAACCATCCTACAACGAGCTTAACCACATTTTTTACTCTCCCTATTGGTCCCCGACCTAGTGGATCCGTTTGAAAAGACCGAATCTGGCTGCACGAGTTCATTACCCTGCCACCTGGGACTGAACTCAGTTCGAGACGGTAATGCTATGTGCGGGGACCTAACTACCCCCCAGGTACTATGTACCTGGTGGGGGGGACACGCACAGGGAGGTCCTGGCTCTCTGCCATGACAGCCCCCTCGCAGGTCATTTTGGTGTTCAACCGAACAATGGACCTCCTCTTCAGCGCCAGTTCTGGTGGCCATCCCTGATGGAAAGAGAACTGTAAACACATATTGTTTTGGCATGACCCGGTCTGCGCCCGCTCTCAACGAGACACCCCGGAACCCGACCTTTTTCGGCCTCCTGCCCTACCACTGGCCCGTTCCCTGAACGCGCCTTGGTCCCATCTTTGCGATGGATTTTTGTGGTGGATTTCCCCTTTTGGCCCCCCCCCCCCCCCTTTCCAACTCGGCACCGGTAATCCTCCACGATCATTGACCGTCTTTCAGTTCCTAAAGATGGGTCCCATCTGGGTGGCATTAACACCTCTCTCCCTTCAGTCCGCCGAGAACCCGTCGCTTGCAAACGTTTTTCCTCTGAAAGAGGTCGTCCGGGTTACAGTGGAATCCCGGTTGACAATCGTCACGGTATCGTGGGTCGCCAGTTCACCTCTGGGTTTTGGAGGGAGGTTTTGGCACGTTGCTACTACGGGTTCTCTCTTCCCTCACACTCAGGGTACCAATCCGTCAAGCCAATGGTCAATGTGGAGGCTGATGAACCAGGCTGTATGGAAGCGTAACCTGCGTTGTTTTGTGTTAAGCACACCCAGGAGAAAGACTGGTCCTCTCTCCTCCCTGGTGGCGGATGGAAAATTTCGCATATAACAACTCCGTGACACATCTTCCAACAAACTACTCAGCGTTTCTTCACTGAACGCACGGTTGTTTTTCATCCTCGGTTGCCTCCCGGTTATCGCTCCCGGAGTCCGCGCTGTTCACTGCTTGTGACGGGATGCGATTGACCGACCTGTCATGAGGGCCTGCGCGGAGGCGGTCTCGTCCCGGGATCGCCTCCCCTCTTCAGGGCCGGGACACCATGAAGGACCATACGACTGACTGTCGCCTGCCGCGGGCTCCGTTTCCTGAATCTTCACGCCGGTGAGATAAGGTATGGCTCGTCCTCCTGCGCTCTTCTTGTCGTCGGCCTCCGCTCTGTCCATACAACGGTAGGTTGTGCACCTCGGTTTCTTGTGGGACCCTATGATGGTAGAGTCGCTCCTCGTGAACCCTGTGGCGGTTAGGAACTACGTACTCCCCTGCTTCCCTCCGCATGCTCCACACCCCGTATATTCCATGTGTCCTTACCTCAAACCTGTGAGGGAGGACCGTTTCACTGGGCGATATCTCACACACTCCGCCTCCTCCTGTTGTAACCTGGACGGGGTCTGAGGAGCTACGAGTGTGGAGAGTATACCTACTCGCTCCGGTCCCGGTTCCGGGGAAGCTGGGCGGTTCAAGTATACTTGGAAATCCGTCTGGACGAGTGTTTACGGGTTGTGATGAGAGGGACTCTATGTGGGTGCAAGCCGGCGAGTTGGGGGTTGTTGCATGCACACTGCCACTCTGGGTCGACTAGGTTTCAAGTTCCCGAGTGCCCGCAAGCAGCCTGGTCCCATCTGCACGTACCTGATGTCCGTCTTTGGAGGGGGGGTTTATGTCCAGGCTACCCTGCTCAGCAGCCATCTCGGGCCACACACCCTGATACGTCCTCGGAATCTGCATCAAGGTTTGGTTAAGATCGCATCTCAAACCCCATGGGGTACCAACTGCCAGACACATTCACAGGGGGAAACCTCAGGGACCCTCTGACCAATCCTAACGGTGACGTAAACCCGACGCAAGTGCAGTCGGGCGACGAGACCTAACCGCGTGCGACGGCGTTCGGTACGCGAAGTGAGAGGCGGACGTCTGCGTGCGAAGCGTGGCTCGGGGCCACGAGCGTGAGTCGAGAGCCTTCACCTTCTGAGTTTTAAATGGAACACTGGAAGCTGAAGCGGTGTACTCCAAGTTGACGCCCCTCCCTGCTGAGGGCGTGGTGTGGAGGACTGAGACTCACTTGCCTATTTATAAACACTGGTCAGTGCATACACACCTTTTTGCTGCGATGATTTACAGCTTGCTGTCTGACCCATGCTTGTTGTGAAAATACTTTGGACATTGAACACCCCGGGGGTATTTGAACCCTCCCCTGACTTTGGGCTTTACGACTTTGTCTGTACTTCTGGAACCCACGACCTCTGCTGGTGTTTTGTTGGACTCTTCTACGCTACTTGCCTGCCGCCCTGCCCTGCAAGACTCCTCGCCTTCGTTAACAGATACACCACGAACTCTGTCCTGATCCTCGACCTCGCGCTTGCTGACCCCGACCATGTCTCTGACGTCTTCCTCCTTAAAGGGACTTTGCCTAGGAATTCGTTACAACACATACCTGGGGGGGTAGGTACGTCAGGGAAGCAGGCCTGCCAACTGGTGTGCGGGAAAAAAGGGGGAAAAGACCACAGGGTCCCTCAAGGCTCACTGCTATCTCCCATTAGGCGGGGCTCTGGGAGGAAGACCCCCGGTTGGCATTGAGCTCCTGACACCCCTGCGCTAATCCAGGTTCTGTGGTGTATCATAACACCTACTCTGTGTATTTACACCTGTATTTCTTGCTTTCATTTAATATTTTTTTTTTGCCTTTTCTCTAAATCCCCAACTGGGATGAGCTGGGTTGGCCACATCTAAAGTCCCCGTGTCTTTGCCTGTCTGGCAAAGAGAAAAACCGGAGGGACTGTCGGTCTAAAAAACTTTCGGAACCTACTGTCCGTCCAACCCCCCTTTTGTGAAAACACAGGAAAGAGTCATACAGAAAAATGTTCATCGAATGCAATCGCCCGACCAACAAACACAATGCTACAGTTTTAGTTTGATTGTTGTACAATCTGCGAAAATTTTCCAACATGTCTGATCATTTTCTGAACGATGTTTTGATCGGGATCGAACATCTTTCGCTGATTGAACTTGGGGGCAGTAACAAACAAACAAACAAACAAACATAATATTCTAGTCTTCCACACACTTAGCAAGCCAACATCCCAAAACAATATAGTAAAGAAGAAGATCAGGGTGATAAGATAGACCTATCATCACAGATCTGAAAATTCCCCCTGTATCCCAGAGGCACAGGGACTTTTACGGCTTAGTAAGCGAGATCCAAAAAAAACATCAGTGTTAAGCTGGGAATAGACGGTACAATGTACCATCTATTCCTTATGTGATTCTATGCAGTAGCAGGCAGTGTGATGATGTCATCACGCCCGCCTGCTGGTGCCGAGAGTCGCCAGGTGAACTAATGGGATCGGACTAAAATTCACCATCCTGACAGATAACTGTGCGATCCGACAGGATGGCTGATTTTAGCCCAACCCCAAGCATGTATGGTTGCCAATGGAACTGGTTCTCTTGTGATTATTGATGATGTGAAGTGTTTCGGACAATATTATCTGCTCATATTCAGTCAAATGCTTCAGAACTCATTGGACGGCGCTTCACAGTGCAGATGGACAATGACTCAAAGCATACTACAAAAGCAACCACCTGACCTGAATCTGATTGAGCATGCATTTCACTTGCTGAAGAGAAAACTGAAGGGAAAAAGCGTCTGGTGATGTCTATGCATCCCAGACTTCAAACTGTAATTACTGCAAAGGATTTGCAACTAAGTATTAAAAAGGGAAAGTTTGATTTATGATTATTATTCTGTCCCATTACTTTTTGTCCCTTAACAAGTTGGAGGCACATATGCAAACTGTTGCAATTCCTACACCGTTCGCCTGATTTGGATGTAAATCAATTTGGATCAAATCAAAGCTGACAGTCTGCAGTTATTGTGTTTTTTCATTCCAAATCCATTGTGGTGGTGTATAGAGTCAAAAATTTTAGAATTGTGTCGGTGTCCCAATATTTATTGACCTGACTGTACATAGAATTTAGGCAGAGGTAGTAAGTTTCTTGTCCTGGCTCTGAGCCTGATTCAAAACCCAACACAAACCCTTTAAACAAATTACCCTGAAATAGATACCCTAATACTCATTCATATTTGAAAAGGGAGAGCTTTCATTCATCTTCCCTAAAGGATCATAGGTCATAGAACAAATAGTAAAAATGTAAAAGAAACTGAAAGGTTTGGTTCAAAAACATTAAAGTTGTAGTGTGATAACAAAGAATAACTTAAAAAGATCTTGTTATGTACTTTTTAATTTAATAGTTGCTTAAACTGGCCATACACCTTTAGATATTTAGATAGTCAGATATTCTTTAGATCTACCAACAACTATGTAGTATAGGGTTCTCTGCGATTGAACACAGGTAGACTTGATTGTTTAGATTGTTTACTTGATTACATGGTCTTGGTAAAGCAAAAGGAGATCTAAAGGAAATCTGACAGAGACATCTAAAGGTGTATGGGGACACTAAATCATGCTTCCATGTATGCATTTTTGAAACAAGGATGTATCTTGCAAACTCTACAACAAATTTCAGTATTTTTTCATATGAACCAACATTAACTTTAACATTTACTAAACTGAGTCTGAGATAAAGCTCTTGGCCTCACTACTTCACATTTATATTCATCTGGAAGTTGTGTTTCACACACTGTTTCTACATCTATTACATCTTGATGTAATTCAATTAACAATGGAACCATGTAATAAGGCATGTGGTGTGGTTAGGTTGTCTTTCTTTCGAAATCTTTGAACGTTTTCATTGAAAGAGGGTGTACATTATTATTCTCGTTATGATATATATATATATATATATATATATATATATATATATATGTTATATTCATATAGCATGCATACATTCATTTACAAAGCAGCAAATCTATTGTACATCAAAAGCAATTGAATCATTTATTTATACAAAAAATCATTTATTGGATTAAATGATCACCACATTCCAACATTCAAATATGTTTACAACAGTTCTTAAATGAGCTGACCCATTTGACTTTCAGAATGTTTGAATTCTGTATGTTTACTGACAGAGCAGGTTTTTGTATTGATATGGGATGTTCTTTTAAAGTTAAAGAACAATGGAAAAACAATCAATTCCTTTCTTCAAGCCCCCCGTACACCTTTAGATCACTCCATACAATTTCCTTTAGCTCTACAAACAACTATGTTGTGCCGGGTCCTCCCTGATAGAATACATAGTGATTGGAAGGTTTAGAAAGGCCCTCATATTACATGGTTTTGGTAGAAGAAAAGTTGATTGTACAGACCAGATAAAGGAGAGGAAGGGAGTAGGGGAACAGATGAGTCCATAATTTTTTAGGGAGTTTTCTTGATTTACTTAGTGACAATATTTGTTTAAATAAGGTAGAAATGCAACTCTGGATTCCCACTTCCATTTCCACTTAAGCTTTCACAGCATAAATAAAAACTGTCAAGGACCATATAAAAAAAAGTTTTACTCCTATTCGGATCCGGAACTACAGATGGTGAACACAATACAATTCGCCACATCTACTGATAATAAAAGGCTGTGTCTAAACAGGCTCCTAAGGATTTCATGAGTGTGTCGTTTCCCATTGTGTTTTGGCACGCAGGCAGATGGGGTAGGAAATTGCTGCCTAAACACATGTAAACAAATCCATAAAATAATCATAGCATCATGATCACTCTTGACAATAGACAAAATAGAATTTTGGGGGGAAAAGGTTGAAGGTTAGCTGACACACAACTGTTTGTGTTGAATTAAGCAGATAAATATGTGTGGCAAGTTCCATTCACAGATATTCTTGACTGGCAGGGGCAGCTGTTTAGCATGGTTGATGGTTTTATATGGAAATTCAGCCTAGTCAGGCCCCCCAGATGTAACGCTGATACTTCACTGTCTCTTTGGTTAAGCTAGAAGTTATTAAATGTTCCGGAGTGTAGTAAAAGTTATCAAGTACATGTTCTCTGGCAAAAAATATATAGTTAAACAAAACCGCCATTAGAGATAAAGTTACAAATCTATAATTCATAACATAGATCAGAAATCCTACCCTATGGAGAACGCACTCCTTTCCCCATCTTCATCCTCAAACTTTTTTCCTCTCTTCTCCTCTATCTTCTTTCTTTTCTTTTTCTCTCTTCTACGTTTCTTCTAAAGTTATTTTGGTTATTGCAATGACAGTGGCCTTTACTAGACTGGGGACTGTCAATGCTATCTCTTCACAAGTGGTATGATTTGGGGTATCCAGTTTTAATATCCGTCATGCTTAGGAATCTTCTGTGTGCAGGTCTATGGAAACTGTCTCAGGGTCTGAGTCATTATCTGTCATTGCCCCTGGAAATTATTGAAACAGGGTTAATCTTAGTGCCACATCTTAAATAAATTTAAGAGAACACAGGATTATTATTTTAATAGGATGGGGTTTGCAAGGCAATTGTTATTTTTTAATCATAGGCTATGGAGTATTGTATCTGTACTAGTGACCAGGCCACCAGGTGGCAGTGTGGAGTTTGTTTACATCAATCAGCTTGCTGTTGGAAGCCATGGAGAGAGAAGATGTGAAGAGGGAAGCTGCCTGCCTGAAGAATTCAGAATGGAAATTCAGGTGAGGTGAGTGGACCCCAGAATAAGCCAAGGGGAGCCCTTTCTGCCCATTTTTTTGGCTGAAAAACTCGGCTTATACTCGAGTTTATACGGTATTTCTATTGAAATTTCAATAAAAATTTTAATGTTAAAAACAAATAGATCAAAAACATAAAACATGGAAAAGTCTTATTTTAGCTTTCCTTTAGCAAACTTTTGTTTGATCTTAGTACATAACTTTGCTCTTCCACAGCATGCTTAAATGCACTCAGCATTGACCAATCCATCACCTCTGCTATCAGTATTGTCATCTTATATCATCTTTGTTGCCCATCTCTGGACTCCTTTTTCTTTATCTAATCACAATATGAAACAGTTTTCTTTATGTAGCTACCATGTTTCCCTGAAAATAAGACATCCTCCGAAAATAAGGCACTCTTACATTTATGCCTCACGGTGAAATATAAGGCATCCCCCCAAAAATAAGGCACCCCAAATATACGGTACTGTTACCCTGAACAGGGGGGATCAGAGGGGGGAATCAAAATGACACAGGAGGATCAGAAGGGGTTACTAAA
>CM070033.1:102224112-102240934 GCA_036250615.1 Ptychadena robeensis | reverse complement strand
AGCCAGGGTCCTAACACTTGGTCACCTTAAAAGCCTGTGAGTGTCATTGAACAGATGACTTATTCTTATTACAAGTAAACCAATAATTATTTGAGTTAAAACAATAGCCAGCTACTCTATCAGGACATATGTATCATTTACTAAGACCTCTTTAGGTTCACTGCTAGCTGGCTGTCTGGTATTTCATGAGGAATAACTGCAAAAGAAAAAAGATTGTGTTATTATAAGATTAGCCCAATTGTTTACTGGTAACCATAACCTTACCAAAGCTTTAGCTTACCATTAGCTCAATGGTTTTATAGGATATACACCGCACCCAGGGAAGCAGACCCCAAATTACTTTGTACACTTAAACACAGGGTACACACTCATCAAACTTCCCAAAGGCAGTCATTGAAGTTTTATTTTTTCACAAATTTGCAGTTTGGTTGTGAAGTGCACATTGTAGGTAACACTTTACATTTAGAAGCCTAGATATGACAGTTAGATTCTCACCGTTGCCAGATTGGTGAGTTGCAATCCCTAATTTATCATCTTCACCTGCAGGTGGTTGTTTACCAACGCCATGTGCCCATTTGGGTCCCCATGTTGGTGTGGGAGATGGGGGCCATTTGTTTGACCTCTGGGGTCCTTCTCCATCGGGGGGAGCTCCTGACAAACCTCTGACCACACCCGCAAACTGAGTATATATGCACATATATGCTAATAAATAAATGTTAAATTACCTTATAAAATGTACCCGTAATATTACCGTATCACTATAACATGATCCTGACCATAAGACGCACACAGTTTGTAGAGCAGGATAACCAGTGAAAATTTTTTTGTAGACGTCAAATTTCACTAGAGAGCACACTACACGGCACATTGTCATCTTTCTCACACATGGGGAAGGCAGCTGTGTGGAAGCTGCACTGTGAGAGACATAGATGGGAGACATGTCAGCTGGCAGCTTTCCTCTATAATCTCTCTGCTGTATTGCTCTGCTAATATAAACAATACAGTTTAGATGGGAGATTACAGTTTAGAGTTTAGATGGGAGATTAAGCCATGGGTGGATCTTCCATCTGACAGCTCCTTCACCTCCCTGGCTAATCTTCTTGCCGGGAGGGTGAGGATGTTGGCGGGGAGCCAAGGCGCGAGTTTGGACCATAAGATGCAGGCCCCCTCCCCCCACTTTTGGGGGTGAAAATTTGCATCTTATAGTCTAAAGAAAAACATATGTTTGATGCTCTTAGCAATATTAAAAATACTGAACCTCCTGAGAAAGCCAATGTAAGAAACACATGGAGAGAGGGTGTTTCTCAGCACTGTATAGCATTTGACACATACAAAGAACTCAGCTGGGCATGAGATTTATGTATAAAATGGTTTCATTAACTGTATTTATTGATTATGAATTGTCAGACCTATGTTGTTGTGACAATAAACTATCAATATAACTTTTCAAGATATCTGACCATATACTAAGGGTTGCCTTAAAAGTTCCGGGAGTCCTAGTCTCCACACCGGAGATTGTGGGTCTTAATGCATTGGGCATCGTTCCTTTACTTTCCAATTACTGTATTTTCCAGTGTATAAATGGGGGGGGGGTGGTGCAGGGGGCACTCCTCGAAGGTCTGCTCCCCAGATCCAAGCTCCCCACATTGAACGCTGGCTGACAGGAGCCAGAGGAAAAGATCTTCAGCATCCCCCTCACCCCCTCCTTCTGGATATGTGTAAAAGTAGCATGCTGCTACAGACGGCAAGTGTGCTCACTAGTAACAATGTGGCTGAAATTGGTATTGCAGGGAGAATGAGATTAAAGCTATTTTATTGTCAAATGTATACAATTTACGTGCCATGGATAACCGCAGGGAAACATTAATAACTGTGAAAGATTGCAGATAGGGGTGTCAAATTGGGAATGTAAATTACTAATCCAAAAAACGATTGGACTTCTAAGGGTGCTGGAGAGCTGGGGGTTGAAATTCAGAGTAGGCATAAAAATGTTTATCTGGTGTGCGTTGGAATAGGGGAAGTGGGTAGTCTTATACTGCGAGAACATCCCAAACTCTATAGTTTAACTAGTAAAGTTAAAAAGTCGTCTTATATGCCCAGTTGTTTTATACGCTGGAAAATACGGTGGTTTTTTTGTATACATGTTTTATACTGTCCCTAAACCTGTTGTATGTCAGGTGCCTAATGTCACAATGCAGATCATATGGACTCTGTTAAACAGTAACATTAAGGTTTACCATTCACCTGTAGATTTCTCAGATCTCCTTTTGTTTTACCAAAACCATGTAATATGAAGAACTTTTTAAACAATCAAGTCTACCTGTGTTCACTCGCAGAGGATCCTATATACACAGTTGTTGGTAGATCTAAAGGATATCTGACAGAGAGATCTAAAGGTGTATGGCCAGCTCATGCTGGACTTCTACCTGAAGAAATTGTCTTCTCTCTGACACAGATCATGTAGGCTTGTGCCACAATTATATTTAGGTAAATCTTGTCAGGATTTTATCTATGTATATGATCTCACTGAGAAGGTCTCACCCCACCTTATGTGAGTAGAAATTTCCCAAGAAAAAGGGAGGGTAAATCACCCAGTAGGGGCAGAAGAAATATAAAAAAATTGTAAGGGGAAAAATACAATGTTAGTTTGTTAGTACTTATTGTGAGCTGTTGCAATTAAAGAATGGATTGATTTAAATAATCCTAGGGAAATGTAATTATCTGATGTTCCTGGAAATCATGAGAGATTCCATCTTTATGTGTCAGGCTTCTGGGGGTTAACACAGGGTGCAATACCGCAAGTGTTCACTGGGGGCGTTTATAATGGTTTTCTATGGGAAAGTACGTCTTATTTGTTTTAATACAGAGCCCAGATAAGAGATTTGCACGTCAATCACTGTGCTGTTTTTTGTTGCATTCCTCCCTATCACTTCTAGTGCCATTCATGTAATGTAATTTACCGGTCTGCTTTAAATTGAATCTGAAGCGTAGACAAACTACTTAGACAGCTTAGACAAACTACTTCCTATATTTTGGCAGATTCTTCTAAAAAGATGCAAGACGTTTTTTCATTTACCTTTGGAACATTGTATCATTGCATCTCATATAGTCTCTTGGCAGGACTTGTGCCAATACACGCAACCAAAAGCACAGCAGACTAAATCCATTTCCTTTTCTAAGAGTATCCCAGAAATAAGCAAATCAAGTGACAGCAATCGTGTTTTTAAATAGTGCTTTGGTCTGAGCAGCATTGGCACAATTGCCTTATTCATACTAGGAGCCATTGCTGTAATATTTAGTTGCACAGGGTTTGATGAGCCACAATCAGAACACACAAGTAATTGGCTGGGGAACTGTTAGGATTGGATTAAAATGACTGAATGATCTATAAAGTATTTTTCATCTAGTACATATAGGTGCCCAACCCGTGTCCTGCAAGCGCCCTGTTTCAAGTTAATTGGCGGCCTACCTCAGTCCTCCACTTGCGGCCCCCAGCCTAGCTCATAGGAACTCACCTGTCTGCCGATCCCCCACGACACATCGTCACTCGTCACTTTCTTTTTCTTTCTGTTTTGGAACTCCAGGAATTGCCGACCTGTAGATAAGCGGCGCTGCCATCTAGTGGATAAATTAGTAATTATCTTCTCTCTTCATTTTGAAAATATCACTCATACTTTGTGAATTAATTTCAAAGCCCCTGAACAAGGTATAATCCCCCAAATTGCTGGAGATGTAGATAAGGGTTGTAGAAAAAATATAAAAAGTAAAGTATTATTTAAGTTGGGTAAAGACGTACCAATTCCTGCACGATCAGATCTCCGATCCGATGCCGTGTTCCCTCCCGCATCCCTTAAGGTTCGGGTCGTGCAGGAATTGGATGCAGCAACCAATGAGGATTGGGCTGAAATCAACCATCATGTCGGATCGCACAGTAATCTGACAGGACCGTAAACCCGATCCCATTAATTCGGCTGGGGACGGCTACCCCCAGCCGAAGTTATGAGCTGCACATAAAGAGCGCCGTCCAATTCTCGGCACTAGCGGGCAGGCGTGATGACATCATCACGCCGCTCCTAGTGCAGAGAATCGGATAAGGAAAAGACGGTGAATCGTACCGTCTATTCCCAGCTTTAGAGCTTATAGTTTTTTTAAATGAATAAAATAGTAATTGAATTTTCCACTTGATTTATGCAAAAACTGTACATGGTAGAGCAATACTTTCTTTTTTGTAATGTTCCTCCAACCCTTCTCTACATCTCCAGCAATGTTGGTGATATCATGTTTAGGGGCCTTGCAAATAACTCACAAATTCAGCAAGTCTACTAATTACACCAGACATATGAATCACCCCTACACAAGCAGGAGGGCTGTGAAAAGTGGTCCATAAGCAAACCGATTGCCTGGATTCTGGTTTGAGCTGGGTTGTCTGTTTATTTGGTTTAATTAGCAATTCATTTTTACGTAGATGTGAGTTTATTATAACAATCATGACAAATAAGATAGAAAACCGTATGCGTACTTACTGCCATCTTCCCCTCCTAGTACCTAAACGTGGTAACATACATGTTACAGTGGCCCCAATAAATTACTGTTAATAGGACTAGTGGTATCTTTAAGGCTAGAATTACAATTTTGCTTTTTTTTTTCTCCTGAAACATTGTCTATTGAAAACAATATAAATGCATGAGAAGGTAAAGCAATGTGCACTGATATGTGGCAACATGCTTTCACTGCATGTTTCAATGCACTTTGTTTTGAAGGTTTGAACAAGAACAAAGGATTTGTTAACCCAGTTTACCCTTACCCAATGTGTGCAATATGTAACAAGTAAAAAAACTTAGTTTTTCTATACATTAATGTTAGTATGTGATGGGCTTATATTAACACTTTGACATGGGGCCTGGACGGGCAGAAAACCAATACAATACTAGGCAGGACAGGACGCAAACTAACCCTCCTTGCCCTGTAGCCTGGCTGGGTAGGAAATGGCGGGCAATTTGTGGGGTGTGCAGGAGGGGGACTCATTGAGTATCATCACTCATCCTACAGGAATATTGATGCCCAATGTCTAAAACTGTCCCATCCCATTTTTCCTGCCACTTAAATATAACATTGGCACACAAAAATGCAATTTTTGAACACTCCCTAAAGTCTGTGACACACTTTATAAAGTAGGAGATTGAAAGGAAAGTTTTGCTAAAATTGGAATAGATGACATGTTATTCTTTCCACTTGTTCTACAACTAACACACTATTTAAGGAACATCTTAAATGGATGTGCACATGCCATTCAGAGATGATAAACAAAAGATACTTTAATAAAGCTTTGTATTTTACTTTGCGACCACCCTCAATAAGATCATATTGTTTAAAAGACATAAAAGTTACACTTACAAGTATATAGACATTTAATCTTTGCTTGACAACCATGCAGCTGCTTCTTCTGGGGACAAAGCTTCTTCTTATAGTTTTAAAAACTAGAATTATGACCAGAAAAAGCTAACATGGCATATGTGTGAAATAAAACAAAACAGTGCCAAATTACTCCCACCACTCCTTTCCTTCACCATGCCACACTATTCGTGTCCTCAGGTTCCAGACATGTTGTCCCCTGCTGCCTACCCCAAGGACACACACTCACTGCTGGTTATGTGTTCTGCGTGTTTGGTGAACAGCATCACTGCTGCTCTATGACCAATCTGTGGTTCTTATTAAACTTCTTATTAAACTTTGGTTTTACACTGCTTTTTCCTATGTTGCAATGTAAAGCAGCCTTCATATTTCATGTATACTGCTTAGCACAGTGAAGCCTTCTTAAAATAGGAGGTACTTATATGCCCCAATCCATCACAAATCTCAAAAGGGAAAATCCTCTTTTCAGGAGTGTGGGTGGAGCCATGCAAATTATTCCTTTACAACCCATCAGCCAAAAGAACCGCTGCTGTACAGTGCAAATATAGCCTTAGGGTACCGAGCCATGTATAGTGCCTATGTTTGACTGTAAAGGCGCTATATACACCAGTAAAATGCATGTAAATATATGTCAAAACAAAATGAGTTCAAACCTGATCAACCAATTACATGGTGGAAACTCAATCCATTTAGGCATGTTGACATGGTCAAGATGAATCAATGCAGTTCAAACCAAGCTTCAGAATGGGGAAGAAAGGTGACTTTGAACATCGCATGTTGTTGGTGCCAGACGGGCTGGTCTGAGTTTTTCAGAAACTGCTGATCTTCTCCAATCGCTAAGGTTTACAGAGAATGGTCTGAAAAAGGGAAAACATCTCTGTGGGCGCAAATGCCTTGTAGATGCCAGAGGAAAATGGCCAGAGTGGTTTGAGCTGCCAGAAAGGTAACAGTAACTGAAATACCCACCCGTTACAACACGGTATGCAGAAGAGCATCTCTGAACGCACAACATGTTGAACCTTGAGGCAGGTGGGCTACAGCAGTAGAAGACCCCACCAGGTGCCATCCTGTCAGCTAAGAACAGGAAACTGAGGCTACACTTCGCACAGGCTCACTGCAATTGGACAATAGAGTATTGGGATAATGTTGCCTGGTCTGATGAGTCTTGATTTTTGCTGCGACATTCAGGTGGTAGGGTCGGAATTTGGCTTCAACAACATGAAAGCATGGATCCATCCTGCCTTGTTTCAACAGTTCAGGCTGGTGGTGGTGTAATGGTGTGGGGGGACATTTTCTTGGCACACTTTGGGCCCTTAGTAGTAATTGATCATCATCGCAACGCCACAGCCTACCTGAGTATTATTGCTGGCCATGTCCATCCCTTTATGACCACAGTGTACCCATCTTCTGATGGCTACTTCCAGCAGGATAATGCACCATGTCATAAAGCTTGAGTCATCTCAGACTGGTTTCTTGAACATGACAATGAGTTCACTGTACTCAAATGGCCTCCACAGTCACCAGATCTCCAATAGAACACCTTTGGGATGTGGTGGAATGGGAGATTCGCATCATGGATGTGCAGTTGACAAATTTGCAGCAACTGTGTGATGCTGTCATATCAATATGGACCAATGTCTCTGAGGAATGTTTCCAGTACCTTGTTGAATGTTTGCCACGAAGGATGACGTCAGTTCTGAAGGCAAAAGTGGGTTCAACCCGGTACTAGCAAGGTGTGCCTAATAAAGTGGCCGGTGAGTGTATATCTCTTTAAACAGCAAAGCTCATGCTCCCTGTAGACCATTGCTTCTACACAGAGAACCCGTCTTCCTCTACTGGGGTAGGCTATTACTGGGGTTCTGCTGTCTGGGGTAGGCTATTCTATCTTCCCACATAAAGCAATCTTTGAGACTTAAACCCATTATATTTTGATGCAC
Organism: Ptychadena robeensis; assembly: GCA_036250615.1. NCBI lineage: Eukaryota > Metazoa > Chordata > Amphibia > Anura > Ptychadenidae > Ptychadena > Ptychadena robeensis. The sequence continues at coordinate 102,233,585 of CM070033.1, read as the reverse complement.
TGTTGCCGATTTAGAGAGAGACCTCAATTGGGTGTCATAGATCCCAATACATCGTAAAGTACTCTCTGCCTGCAATCCCTTTTCCTGAACCAGAGGGCATAAAGCTTTTGATCAAACATTTGTGCCCTCTGCTGGTAGTAGCAGCGATAACTCATCAAGTGGCTGCTGTTTCCCTACTCCCTCTGCTGAGAATTTCTGGTTCATCATCTGTCATCACTCACTGCCCCTTCAGTCCACATGACACACAATTTAGGAACCTATAGCTGAATAAAAATGTCTCTCAAACCTTGGCAACTCTGATAGTCGTTACCCTTACTAACCCTTGGACTGTGCCAGCTGCCCTAGCCTTTTCACTACATCCTGCTCATTTGTACCTTATCTTGGATTCTTCTGCTGTCAGCAGTCATTGGTAAGTGTGATTAAGGGACACCAACTCCATCACTCCCCGTGGTGGTGCTCTGGTGAATACTGGAACACCTTAGGCTCTGCATTTGTCTGGTGGTCTGGGTCCACTACTCCAGCTAAACCGTGACATCAAGGCCCCCATACACGGGTCGGATTCCGGCACGATCGATTCCGGGCGCGTGCACGCGAAACGATCGTGCCGGAATCGTGTGCAGCCCACCTTGTCCGATCGATCACGTCCGATTGATCAGGGGCCCAGAATCGGATCCGACAGAGAACCAACATGTTGGTCTTTTTGATCCGATTCTGCACACATCAGGGGGAGTTGCCATTTGTGAGGTGGACAATCGGACACGGAATCGTCCCGGAATCCGTTGGACAAGGTGGTATGCAGTGATCGGATACTCTTAATTGGCCGATCGATCACACCTGCGATTCCCGGCAGAATCACCGGAATCGATCGGATAGGTGATCGAGCGGCCATGGAATCCGAACGTGTATGGCTAGCTTTATGTTTCTTTTTGCTTATACATAGATTTTTCCCAATCACTGCAAATTCTGATCTGATCACAGGGTTTAGCCATGTTTTACCCAGAAATACAGGGAAAAACGCTTGGAATAAAGACTTCAGATCTTTAAGTGGCATTCTAAACCTTCATCTTCTCCCACACCATGGAGAAAAACATTAAATATGCAGTATCTTAAGTATAAGGTGCACTTCTCATTAACTACTTGAATATTAATGACCTTTCTGATGAATTGTGAGCCTGGTCTTCATGTTCTTCTTTAATACCTGAACCCCCACGCTTTTTGCTGAATTGGTATACATGGTATACAATTGGTATACATGTCCACACAGCTTCTTTGTATTGCGAAGAAATTATAAATGAATGAGAAGTAATGTATAACAGGAGCCTGATGAACATGTTTTGTTTACCTTGTTAGATCACATGATACATTGGCGCCATCATGTGTTGTATTTGCAGACCACACTGAATATTTAAACGTGACTGAGGGTGCCCATACACCTTTAGATTCCTCTGTCAGATATCCTTAAGTTTTCCTTTTGTTTTACCAAAATCATGTAATATGAGGGACATTTAAACCATCGAGCCTACCTGTGTTTAATCGCAGAGGACCCGGCACTACAAAGTTGTTGATAGATTTAAAGGATATCTGACAGAGAGATCTAAAGGTGTATGGGCACCTTAAGAGGGGAAACAACAACAATTTTAATGATAACTGGAATTATTTCTCACTTTAAAGGGACCTAAAGTAAAACCTTAATACTTAATGAAGGAATGACAATTGGGATACTAATAGAATACATTTGACGATGGCTCAAGAAACTTTAGTATTGGCCATTTTTTTTTTTATGTTTTGACAGATCAGCAAAAAAACAACATGCTTGGAATGGATAAATCGTAATTACCCTGCATTTTTCCGTACCGGATCTATATTCACAGCAATTTTTTTGTTTTTACATAATGCGGTCATTCTACCTTTATAGTATTTAGATGTTTATTAATGTGGACATGTTTTGTCAAGTTACAGGCCTACAACATTCATTAACCTCCATAGCGATATGCCCGAACCCAGTTTGGGCAAAGGGACGCAGCAACAATCGATACGCCCGAACTGGGTTTGGGCACGGCATGGGAGCTCATCTGGTCCGGCTGCCGCCTCCATCTTCTTCCTCGCTGGCTTCTTCCGGGTCCCTGAGTGACATCACGGAGGCGGGACCCGGTCTTAAAGAAATTTTTTTTTTTTAAATATATATGTTTTAACTTTTGGACTGCATCAGAGAAATGCCTTTCTATACTCCAGTTCAAAAGTGGATCCAGCTAGCAGAAACGCTCCGGCTGAGCATTTCTGCTAGTTGGATCTATCTCCGGCTGCACCCGAGTGCCTCCGGAAATAGCCGATGACGTCACAGCCCGGGTGGGAGATTTGAAATTTAAAGGTACAGAAATTGTTCTTAGATTTTTTAATTTTATTTTTTTACATTTGTTTTTTATTTTGATTGGATTGGATAAATGTTTTATAAATGCAGGGCGTCCGGCAAGGGAGAGGGGGCGGGCTGCTTTTGGTGATACCCGCCCCCCTCTCCCTGATTGGTCCAGTGTGGAGGTGGGCTGCCGAGCAGAGAGCCCACATACAGCTTCATCGGACCAGGCATCTATGTGTATCACAGGCACCCTTTAACCAGCACTACCTTATTCACTATACCGTGTACTATGCTATACCATACTGTACCATATACTATACACTATATGCCGGCTGATGTGTTGGCGGTGGGACCGATATTAGGCGGAGGACTGGGCATGTTTGGGGGAATTTTGGAGCGTGTCCTGCATGAGTCTCGGTGCCTACCAATAAATTATATTGTTTATTTATTCACATCCGTGTTATTAATGTCTGTGCTGTGAAAGTCTCAGGGACTAGCCACCCGCAATGTAGCGATCTGAGTTCACTCGATCCTATATGTTTTAGTCTGCATGACTACTTGCCAAGTACCTGACCCCCTATAGAGTTTTTGACCAACACGGGTGCCCAAAGATAACCAATTAATCAACACACTAATGTACTTTTACATTACTACTTTAACCAGTTTCTACCCTGCGAAGACATCTATCTATACTTGTCAGGTCCATAACCAGGAAGGTGGATCCGATGCCTCATCGTGCATACGGTAGGAAATAAGCAATTTTTATTTGACTGTTATTACTTTGTTGAAGGGTTTATCCCTTTAAGACCATTGGCTTCAGAACATACCAATAGTGAATGACAAACTTATAATTACACCAAATTCATTGTATAGATGTTGTATTTTACTATTAAGAAGCCAAACATGATTTTTCTGTATTTTATGTGACAGGATATATTACAATGTACTGTGGAACAATCCTCTATCATGAACCTCTCTCCCTCATAGGTTGCACCCTCTTGTTTCTGGATCATTGGGCTGCATTCTTTTGGACTATTGGGTTGCCCTCATAACCCTCACAACCCATTAATTTCTAAATCAGGATCATCTATCCCCCTCCTGAAGCCAAAGGTGACCGAAACACGTCGAGGGGAAGAGCACGCGCAGATACACCGATAAAGCTAAGATTGCATTAAACCCAATACATTGATTGTGGAGGTTTCACGATTCTGCTATACCTACGATATTGATGGACATGATCATATATGGGAAAGTCTCTGTGGAATTGAATATGGCTGTTTAGCCGCTAATTTCATTCTAGCCTGTTGGCTTCTTTTTTATCTTTTTAAGAAATAACTTTTTGACATTTGAGTTGTCTGGAGCTTATCCTTGTGGTTGGTATTTCTGACTTGGGTCACATCCAAATCCCCAAAAATTTGGGCCTAAGGCAGTCCCAAGACTCCACTTGCTTATGGAGTCATTGTTCAATGCTGTTCTAAGTGACTGCCTGTAAAATATTTGGTAGCTGTGTTTCCTTCATTAGGAGTTGAGTTGCATCTCGTGCATGTGCAGATGGATAGACAACCTGGCTAAAGGCTGCCATACACCTTACAATCTTTCCATACAATTTCTGTACAATCAAATTTTGTTCTACCAAAACCATGTGATATGAGGACCTTTCTAAACCTTCCAATCACTATGTATCCTATCAGGGAGGCCACTATACTACACAGTTGTTGGTAGATTTAATGGAGATTGTATGGATCGATCTTAAGGTGTATGGTGGGCTTAAGGGATTTACCTGGCAGTACAACCCAGTAACTTTACGATTAAATATCATACACTCTTTGTTCTTGGTAGATTATGGGATCTGCATGAGCAAGCTGCAGAAAACGTTAAAACCTATGTTGAAAGTTTCTGCTCGCTAAGAAACTTGTACTGTTCCCTTACAAGGCTCTCACTTATCCCATTTGTGTGGCATGTACACCCATACAGTATTTGGCAGTAAGCACTTGCTGCTTAACTGCCTTCAGTTTTTTTTCCTGAAGTCTATTTTGTTTTTCTTCCAAAATGTTTTGTAGATTAAATATTTTATCATGATGAATAAAATATTTTAAGATAAAGGGGTTAAAATATTTTTTTAATTATTTCTTAAAAAAAAAAATATGTACGGCATATTTTAAATTCTGTGAGAAGCAAATCCTGGATAAAAACGGAACTCTCCAATACAAGAACATCTTCAGGGATTTTGTCCAGGAATGCAATCTGGGATTGTGCCAAACCTATTCCTCCTTCAACATGATGGCACCGCACAGCCCTTTACTCCTCCTGCTGCTCGTCTTCTTCAGATTCCTCCATCTTCTGCAGCATGTGAAAGAATCTGGTCTATGTTTGAAAACACTAAACCACTCACACTAAACCAGGAAATAAGCCGACATGTGAAAGTGTAGAGAAGCTTGTTTCAATCTAAGCAAACCGTCAGTTTTTAGAAGTCCATAATAAAGTCTGTGATAATGACAGACAACAGAGTAGATACAGAAGTAGAGACTGAAACTGTTTACAGCTCAGAAAACTATTCCATCACATTTCATGCCCATTCATAAAATTTTGTCCCTTTTTCAATTCATGTGATTGTTGCTTCATTATATTTATTTGTAACAAATAATATTTTAAAAGTAAATTTTTGCAATATTTGTTTGGATAAGATTTATAAGAGGCTAGTTTTATGCCCAGTAAAATTGTCCAGTTATATTTTATGTTTCTTAAGTAACAAGATGACTTAATGTCATCTTAAGTGCTAATGTTCTTTTTTTTGTTTGGTTTTCAATACTTACATAAATTTCACATCTCTAGAAATAACAAAGTCCAAAAATAGCTCCCCACCAGCTTTTCACAGCAAGATTAGACCCCCCCCCCCGTGTGTGAGTAAGATGATGGCGTGCCGAGAAGTGTGCTCTCTAATCACACCAGTTCAGTTGTAGCTGAAGTTAGTATTGCAGGGGATTTTTTCCCCAAATGATTTGAAAACTTCAAATATATATTTTTCTGGTTGTCCTGCTTGTGTCTTATAGTCTGAAAATTTTTATTTAAAATTAGCTGCTCATTTTTAAATAATTTTTAAACAAATTTACTTTAAAAGACCAGGATAGGAACTAATAAATCCGTTCAACACCAAGTAAGAAATGGAGACGAAACCCCAAACCTTAAAAAAAAACCTTTAATAACACAGTCATGAAATTCCAGTGTTCCAAGTTATCTCTTCAAATGAAAAATTTATCCACAACACTGTGGTGACAGGACATTTGATGAATACAATAGACCCAGAGGTAAACTTGTTTTTGTGGCCACATACAAAAAAAGTATACAGAGCAACAATGCCGTATTACACTACAACTGTTACCCCTTACATACAAAGGTATTGCACGGGCCATCTTCTGAACCATCACTAGTCAGTATGCTCTTTACAAGGGTTATGAAAATAAGACAGTCTGTAAAATGTTTTTAATCTGGGATATAAATGGAGAGACAATGGAAAATATTAAAGCACACAACTCATCAAAATGTCACCCCTGACAGAACAGGAATACGGTATAGGGCTAAAACTGCTCATTTAAACTGCATATCTTGCAGCTCCAACTGTCAAACACCTTACTCCTCATTGTATGAATGATTAAGAGGGATAACATAGCAAAACCTTAATCTAGTATCAACTGGAGAAAAAAAAACCTCCGTGCAATAAAGGAAACCCAGTATGAGAGAAATGTAATGGCTGCCAATTCTCATCTAAAAATGTTGGTTGCCTGGCTATAATGCCAATCCTTGAGATTCAATATGGATTGGAAAAAGTTTGCAGCAAGTGCAATTAGAGGAGAACCAGAACTTCTGATCTGCATGCTTTTCCCATGTTTGTGACCAGAGGTACAACATAACAAAACACAACCAGGATTTTTAGAAGGAAGAGCAATGGCAGCCATTTTCCACATCACAAGTTCCCTTTCAGCCATCCGAGAAAAAAATTATATAAAATGTACACTATTGTAACTGGAAAGCGAACACCACTAGGATTGAGGGGAAACCTGCGCTTTTCTCATGGAACGCAGAGCCTTCTCTCGTAAATGCTTCTCCAGATCGTCTAGATTTCCATCGCCATCACTTTCAGTCTCCTGGTGGGGGGGAAATGTACAGGATTTTTGTTTAGGGAGGCACACGCCCGGCATCAGCAGAATTTTTATTACGCTGCAGCAGAAGACAGAAAAGGAGGCAGAACAGTGATTTGCTACCGAAACTTGTTAATGGGGCTCCCTATGTCTCCCACCCCCACAATTACAGCGTCTACAAGGTACAGCATATGCGTATATGCAGACGTGGCTTACGTTTTAGGAACCTAGGGAAATGCAAGTTTCGGGAGCTGGATGGATGTTGAATGGGAGTGTATGTGATGTGGTGCCTCAGCAAACATGCGTCTGCCTCACCTTCTTTGCTTCAATTTCTGCATCAGGTTCGCCAAGTTCTGGAGATGCAGCAGTTGCAGCAGCCTTTTCTTTCTTATGCTTTTTGTGTTTCTTGTGCTTTTTCTCCTTTTTATGTTTCTTGTCCTTTTTCTTCTTTTTCTTTTTACCTCCACCACCATCCTGATCAGAAGTCTGCAATAAAAAATAAAGTACTTACAATTATTTGCTGCATATTTCTGTAAATGAAAACAAAGTCTGAAGTCATTAAAGAAACCATGCCAATCCCTTAAACAATTCAGGTTCATATTGCTCTGTGGTGACTGGATGTAACCATGGAGGCACAGGATCGCAATACTTCTGGAATTGTGTAATGCAGAAATAAGTCTGATGAAAGCAAGGCCAAGGCTCCACTCCATCGTTTCATTAGCGCTCTGGGTGTATCTTTTAGATGCGCCCAAGACGTTCCAAGACGCTCCCCCTTGATTTTAAATGGCACACAGGTGTGGCGCATTCTGAACTAAAGAATGTGGCATACTGCTTTTTTCAAACCACATCACACGCTTATTCCAATTGCCTGGATATGCCCATAGAAACCAGTGGGATGCATTTTTTAGACACATGTAACTCCATAGAAACGATTAAAAAAGAATGCGTCCAAGACGCATACAAAAACATGCCCAAAGCACAAGACACACCCAAAACCAGTTGACTTTTTGACATGTACAAAAAAAAAAAAGTGGAGCCTCAGCCCAACAGATAAGGTGGCAGAAAGAGTATAACTGTTCTACTTTAGGGAACATCTTATATATTTCCTCAACAGGTGTATTATCTTGCCAGCTACAAAACACATTAAAAATATTTTGGGTTTTTTTTTCTGACAGTGCTGCTTACATACCTGAGCTGGGGATGGACTAGGAGTGGCACTTTTAGGCTTCTTAGCAGGTGCAGGAGCTGGGGACCAGTTGCCAGATGGAGAACGTGATCTAGACCTGGATTGAGGAGCCACTTGTTTTTTTGAAGCTGGTTCAGGAGACCCAGAAACAGATCGAGATGATGAGCCTCTTTCAGGCTGTGGACTTGGAGATTCCCTTACAGAAAAAAAAGCAAATATTAGTATAAAAACAGACTAAATCGTTCTAAAATAAAAAGGATGACATTGAAAAAGGAAATTACTTGTTCGGTTTCTTCGGTTCTGGAGTCCTGGATACTCGTCTTATGGGCCTAGTACTTGGTGAGGGGGACTGCTGCCTCCTTGGAGGCGATGAAGATTCTCCTCTCCTGTGAGTTGGTGGACTCTCAGAACTTCGAGCTGCTCGGGGATGCGGAGAAGGTGAAGAACGTTTAGGCTGTGGTGGTGATCGGGTTTCTCGCCTTGGTCTGTTAGGAGACGTTCCTTTCCGATGTTTAGAGGGCAATGATGGAGACCGCCTCTTTCCTACAGGAGATCCTTTATGTTTTGGTGGAGGTGACCGTGACACTCTGTGCTTTGAGGGAGGAGGAGGAGACACTGAAACACGACGTTTTGGAGGCGGCTGGGGAAGTGGTGAAGAAGTTCTCCTTTTAGGAGGTGGAGAGGGGGAGTATCTCCTTTGAATAGGTGGCGAGTACCGTCTTTGAGAAGAAGAATGTCTGGGAGGCGATGGAGATCTAGTAAGGTAAATACAAATGTAAATTATTGAAAAATATGATTTAAGTTTTTAATCTAACTGAAAGTTATTTCATGAGCTTTGATTTCTGTTTTGAGCCCCTTACCTGCGTCTCTGAGGAGAAGGGGATCGGCGGCGCCTGGGAGGTGGAGCAGGGGAAGGACTGCGCCGTCTTCTGGCTGGTGGCGGTGTTGGACTTCTCCTCCTTCTGCTGCAGAAGAAAAAGGATATTTTTAGGTCAATAAACTCATTTTAGTATAGAAAATGCAGCGTACAGAAAGTGGGTAAAAACAAAAACTTTAGTAGTAGTTCTCCTTCCTGTCCTGCTCCAAAGACTGAATAGGATTACTTATAGTAACATATTAAAATAAAAATGAAGAAGCTAGCAGGTTGTTTAAGCAGTTTAACCTTCTGGACGTTGCGCACGAGGCTGTTTTTTTTTTTTAACCGTGCCATGGGCAATCACGGCACAGCATGCTCCGCTGTCATTGCCTGCCTAGCTAGAGGTTCAGTACATAAATCCGGTGTCACTAGAGAAAAAAGGCGACGCCCCTCTATTTACATGGAGGTCTATGGCGCTGCCTACCCCCGCCCCCTTCGCGTCGCCATTGACACGATCGGGGACAGACCCGGAAGCATCAGCGATGCCAATGCTCCCGACCGCCAGGCGAGTATGTCACTAGTTAACTCGGGCCAAACACCCAGGAGGTTAAGCAGCAAAAACACACATTGTCTTATTGCATTTGGGATTAACCTAAAATGCAAGTTATAATATACAATCAAAAGCTGCATTGTACCGTGCTTTACATTTCATTATTTCTTTCACTTGCTGATATTTGTATGTTCAGCAAAAAAAATTATTATCCTTGCGGTCTTTGTATTCACTACAAACTACCTAGCAGAAAGAGGACAATAGCCATGCCTCAACCAACCTTTTAGGAAGAGGTGACTGCCACCTTTTCACAGTCTGCATCCTGATAGCAAGAAGGAAATAAACAGTTTCAAGCTTATTGAAACCCAATAACATACTGACTACAAAGGGGG
>CM070033.1:102172190-102194633 GCA_036250615.1 Ptychadena robeensis | reverse complement strand
AGAACGGGTTTTTAGACCTGTATGCGTACCAGCGGACCAGTTATGTGCACCCCTGAGTATTAACCTCCTGAGCGTTTGACCGAGGTCCAGATTTCTGTACCAAAAGCGTTACGCTGTTTATCATTGAAAAAAAAATGTTGCAGGCCTGTAACTGACCAAAAACACTGGTCTAGTAGACATCCTGAATATATAAAGTTTTAAACGCTTAAATATTAAAACAAAATCACATTTAATGATCAAATAAAATATAAAACACAAAAATCTGCTCAAACTAGAATTCATTTTTTAAATCAACCAAGACTGACAGGTGGTCTGATACACCGCGCCGGGAACAATGTCGCATGCTGGCACATTTGCCGGCGGATTACCTGCTGCTTGCCCGTTGCTTAGGGCTCCCTCCTGCCGCATTGGCGGTAGTGCACCCTATTGATTTAGCTGAGCCAAAACATGCAGTATGGGCACTGTTTTTCCGCGTCTTGGGACATCTCCATTGATCTCCGGTGATTTGAGGTGTCTCTGGCGGCAATGTGCGGTGCTGCAATGAAGATGGGGCATCCCACAGCTTTATATCATCACCGTGGACGCGCCACTCAAATAGCACAGAGTGGACACTGTGCCATTCATTTGAATGGGAAGTGTCCTCTCTGAGTCTTTTTCCCTGCTGCGGACATACGTCCACCGCGGGGGAAAAGACGCAGTGGACGCAAGCCCTTACAATGTATTTACTTCTTATGCATTTTCCTTTATTTTGAATTTAATTGCATACAGAAAAATCAATCAAATCAAAAAAGGAAGAAAACTCATAATAAGCAAATACATATTTTTTTTGTTAAAAAAAAAATTTTTAATTTGAAACTGAATTGGAGCGAAAAAAATTGCTACAATCAATGTCAAAATGAAAGTAAAACCATAAGGAGCAAAAAAAAAAAAAAAATTTTTTTTTCAAATTTTGAACCTCCCAGTGACGTCATAGCACACCGGCCGGCATTATCCCGATCATCGGCATCTGAAGATCAGACAATGGAGGAGAAGAGCAGAAAGCCTCTGGGCTGCCTGCAAGCCATCTGGCTACAGGTTTCAGCAGCCCGAGTTATCTCAGGCTAATCCTTTTCAGCAACTTTATTTAGCCCGAGATAACTCGGGCTGAACACCCAGAAGGTTAAGGCTGTAAATACTTATATACATGTGATTTCTCATTTTTTATTTTTAATAAATTTAGAAAAAACTTTTGGGGTGTTGTGTGTAGAATTGAAAATATTGAATTTAATCAGTTTTAAGAATAAGGCTGTAACAAAATGTAGAATAAGTGATGCGTTTTAAATACTTTTTGTGTGAACTGTATGCTAGAGAAATATTTTTTTTTCAAATGTTCCCACAGCCCTTCACTAGCTCTTCAGCAATTGGTGGTGTGTTATACTGCTTGCCTCCCACATCTTGTTTTCTATGTGCCGAGCTGAGTTTTCGATACTTGTCTTAAACATTTAATTGCTTACACTCCACCATATTAATCCAATTCAATGTACCAAAGCACAAGCAACTTGCCTCATACAGTGTACAAGATATTAGATAAACCATGTTTCGACTTGCAATATCCAACTCAGCAGGATTTGACCTCTGATGTCTATTTCAGTTTTCTGTTATTCTCATTGCACATATTTATATAACCACTTTCAGGGCCTGTTTCAACTTCCTTAATTAAAACCATAAATATTTCCCATCCTTTAATGACATCCAAAAGACATCAGTTAATGAGAATAATTGTTTTCAATGCATTCCACTTCTTATGCTTTGAAGTTCAGCAAGTCTCTGTCTCTGTAGTACAGCAGAAGGATGTCATTTCTATCATTTTATGTCTCTAGATCAGTTCAAGGAGAAATATTTGAGAAAAAGCAATAAATATCCTTTATAGTTTATGTCTAAGTACTCCTGTAACTGCTGAAAAGTGAAAATAAGCATTTCTGGGACTCTCACCTCATAATATATTATGGACCTTAGTTTATCTTTGCTGACCTATCATAGAAGTAGTCTGCATGTGCCCTGCGAATAACTATGTTGTATTCATTACAGACACTTTAGGGCCTTTTTTATACACTGAATGACAATTGGCGCTACAATTATTATTATCTTTTTTATACAGCACCAACATATTACACAACGCTGTACATTAAATTTGAGTTGAGATGCAACACAAGATAACACACAGGTACATTTATGAAACAGAAGGAGTAGAGGACTAGAGATGTCCCGAACTGTTCGCCGCCAAACTGTTCGCGGCGAATATCGCATGTTCGCGTTCGCGCGAATACTCGAACACATGGCAAAAATAGTTCGCCCCCTATCTTTTTACATTGAACAAACTTTGACCCTGTGAGTCTCAGTCAGCAGGCATAATCCAGCCAATCAGCACCCACCACCTCACGGACCATCCTACCCTCTATCACACAGCAAGGAGAGATGCCATTCACATGCTGCCTGAGAGAGTGGAGACACGGACAAAGGTCAGTGACACGGGCAATGGTAGTGACACGGACAAAGGTCAGTGACACAGACAATAGTTGTGACACGGGCAATGGTGGTGACACGGGCAAAGGTCAGTGACAAGGACAAAAGTTGTGACATGGGCAATGGTGGTGACACGGGCAAAGGTGGTGACACAGGCAAAGGTGGTGACACGGGCAATGCCATGAGTGACGTTAAAACGCCGCGAAAACCCGCCTCTAAACCCTCATTGTAAAAATTTACTTTTCCACCGTACAAGCAAAACTTAATAAAGGGCTTTACACCTAGTATGTTACTTTTAAGCCGGCCATAGACGTGCCTATTCCTGGCCATAGATGTGGGCGATTGATCGGCGTGCTCACTCACGCCGGACACATGGTGGTCGGACGCCCGCAACTACAGGGGTGCCCACTTTGAGGTTTTGACCCAAAAAACCGGCAGGTCCATCCTGCCGGTACTTTCTGTGGCCGATACTGTTGTAGTCAGTTCATTTGAAGGGGGAGTCTCCTCCCCCTCCAAGGTAATTGGCTACAATCTGATGGGAATCCCCTGTGTTAGTGGAGCACACAGGATTCCCGTCAGTTCTGTAGCTGTTTTATATATATGGGATCGATTAGTACTGGTTGACCACCACTTTTACAACACCACACATTTTAAACTTTTATGGAAGCAGCTGAAAAACAAGTATGTGATTTCCTCTTCAAACCAATCCAACTTGTAGGTTTCCCAGGATGCTGATTATCCTACACCTACATCTATATCTTCTAGATCATCTACAACTTCAAAGGTCTGTTAAGCTTTATTTGCTTTAAATTGAGGATGAAAGTAAATAAAAATATTATTTATAAGGCTTTGTTTCCATTGCGTTGGGACCCCTCCGCTAAGCGTACACGCTTAGCGGGAGGTCCCAACGCAACAGATAGACTTACCTGCTCGGCGGACGGGTCTGTCTTCATTGCGCTGAGCCGATCCGCCGGTGTCAGGCTGAACGTAGTCGAGTACGTTCAGCCTTTACACCGGCGGATGTGTAAACAGACCATCCGCCGGCAGGCTGAGTCTGTGAGATACGTCGGGACCCCAGCTAAGCGTATACGCTTAGCGTAGGGGTCCCGGCGTACAATGGAAACAAGCCCTAAGGGTCCCCATACACCTTTTTCTGTCAGATTTCCTTTTGTTTTACCAAAACCATGTAATGTGAGGGACTTTCTAAACCATCAAGTCTACCTGTGTTCAATCACAGAGGACATAGTTGTTGGTAGATCTAAAGGTGTATGGCCAGCTTAATATTAATGCAAATTTTTTTTTATTTACTGACCCTTAATTGGTGAATACCAGTATATTAATGCAAATTCTAAAAAGGAATTGATTGTTATTACAAAACAAAAAAAAAGAACTCTTATTTAATATTGTTGCACCTCAAAAAGAAAAAATTATGAATCCAGTAGGTGACAGCCTTTGAATGAAATTGCATGCGTTAATCTTTATTTCTTCTGTTGATATATTTATATTCTCTTCCGTTTCCTTTGCATTCTAATGCTGTTCAGGTTTTTGCAGTACTCCACTGCTTCCTTCATATGGGTTCCAGATGCCCCATGATGAAGCAGCACTTACATATGAATGGTTTTGCAACTTGGCCTGAAATATATCCATGCTTTTCTCTCTGATTGATATTGTTCCTGATATAATTATCTCTAATATGCCGTAAATAACTGAAAACAAGCCTTGTGTTTCTTTTGTAACATTGTTAATTATAGGCTTGCATGGGACAACATGTGGATAGCTATCAAACAGAAGATTTGTGTGTGTACTGCACATGTGTAAAATGTGCTCAAAGAAAAAATAGACTTTGGAGATAGTCTGGAGAAGATAGTGTCACAGCATTATTTTCCTTGAGTATTTTATATTTGTAGGATTTTTGTTTTTTACTTATATGGTGTTTTATTTGGCAGAACATTTTTACAAAACATTTTGACACTATATGCTGACTATAATACATTTCTATATATCAGAAACTACGATAAATATCAAATTATTGCTTGGCAGTTTATAGATTTTGGAATACAAGGAATCAGGACAGGTTAGAAAATTTAATGCTTTCGATATGGTTTTCTGCATAATAAACCAGTAAATGTAGTCTGCCTATGCCGCTCTCTTCGTTCTAGCATAACTATGGTAATTTGGGTAAAATCTATTGATTTCCACTCTCCACTTCCATATATTTTTAAGTTTTATTTTATAAATACACGTTTACATGATGACATGAAAAACGGAACATTTATAGATCTTAACGTCACATTTTTTTTCACATACAATGCTTTATTACATTTCTTAATAATTAACAATCATTATTTACATTTGTTGTTTTAAAGCTGAGACAAAAACCTGTATTGTATTGACATAAAGAAAATGTACATCATCAACATTTCTGGTTGATTTTTGTACCCTGAAACTATATTATTTGACACACTTTTTCGGTTTTACAGAGAAATGTCCTCATATATAGATAGACATAGTAGATACAGATACAAAAAACTGTTGTGTGTAATATGGTAAAATCTACAACCTCCATGTTCATGTTAAGCAAACAGCTGCCTGGCAAAAAGCTAATTGTACCTGTAATGTACATTGTATGTATGGGAATACGTGGGGAGTTTGAGGCGTCTGAAACCACAGATGGGAAGGTATATCATAATGTTAATGACGTTTTTTGAGAATTACATAATCTTACATTATTCATTCTTGAAAGTCAGATTTAGTCATAATATCATTAACTATTATAAAGGGAGCCCAGGGTGGCTAAAAGCTAGCACCTGAGAAAGAACCACCAATGCAACACTTAAGCCCCCCATACACCACATACAATTACCATGCAATTTCTGTACAACCAACTTTTCTTCTACCAAAACCAGGTCCTTTCTACACCTTCCAATCACTATGTATTCTATCAGGGAGGTCACTATACTACATAGTTGTTGGTAGGTCTCATGAAAGTTGTATGGAGGAATCTGAAGGTGTATGGGGGGGCTTTATTCATGTTGAGTGAGTGCATGGCTTTCCTTAAAAGTGAACATAAGATCCCTACTTCCATCTCGTTTTAACAAACTTTTTGAAGCTTCTTGGCTGCGGCTGTATTCATAAAAAAAAAGAAAGTGTCAAATGCACCAATCACAACTATATTTAAGAATTTAACCTATGCTTAAAAGTTAATTATACCTCCTTACTAGATTCCAAGGTTTCTTTGCTCGTTTTGGTTTTGGGTGTCCCTGAAGTTAACCAAATTTCCAAATGTATACAAGTTATTAAATAAAATGACGAAGCAAATGGGAGCACTAAAATTTAGGCAGCTTTTGTACCGAGTCCCAGTATCGCCTTGCTCTAAGTGCTGATGAAGCAGTTAATAAACTCTGTTTTGCTATTGCAATTAGCTCTTTACATGGTTTTACTCCGCTATCTGAAGTTTGGTCTATGCAAAGTTCTTCCCTTCTATTTAATGTTTATCATTCACTTTTATAATTCTAAGGATTTTAAGTCTAACTAGTGTGTGTGATGTAATAATGCTACTGAATATAACAAACACTTTGCATGGGTGTTGACCAGGGGTGAGCAAACCTTTTGACTTTTGGCCATAATGTTTTTTTATTTTGACAAAAATCCGGAGCAAGAGCCTGAAAGGGTCACTCAGCCTAGGTGTCCTAAGTTCTCGTAGCCCAAACAAGAAAAAAAAAAATATATATATATATATATATATATAAAACAATATTAATAAATAGATGATTTTGATAGTAAACATAAACATTCTATTGCAGGCAAACTACAGACATTAGCAGACCTGTAAAATCATCCTTTAGGCATTATCCTAAGGGGAGCTAGAGTGTCTTTACACCAAGGTGACAAAGGGCCAAATTAAAAGACTAAAGAGCCGGTTTTGGCCCCGGGCCTTAGTTTACCCATGGCTGGTCTAGATGGCTTGTGTTTGGTTAAACAGTCTTATATAAAGCACGTAAGGAAAAGAGGGTCCCACATTTCAGGATAACAAGTAGGAATGGGTAAGACTGGGGTGCTACAGCTGTGCATACATTTGAAGGCTTAATTTTACATTTGAGAAGCAGTAACAATAGGATGAACACTAAGTGGGTTGTGTGTGAGCTTCCCTGCTATAATTAGCTTTGCAACTTTCTAACTCTGTTATAAGTCAGTTGTAATTTGCAACTTGCATTGAGTATAAGCCTAGGAAGCAAAAAGCTCTGCTAAGGCAAATAAATAAACCACAGATGTGCTTCTGTTTTGAGATGGTCGTGAAATTTGGACTCGCTCATTTGTAATTTGTGCAAAGCTCCTGAATGTTGTATCATCACCAAAATTGGAGAAGCAGGGAAGGGCTCTAGGAACATTTGTTTGAAAATAGTGTTTTAGCATTTTCTGTAAATTAAGTTTAAACTCAAGTAAAAAAAAAATAGGTTGACATTTTGACTTAACTTTGAACTACTTTATGCATAAACTACATGTGCCTTTTTTTACATCTCCAACAATTTTGGTGATGACACCTTGTTCTGGTGCAAAATTCAGAGACTTTTGTCTCCATACTACAATATAAGCCAAATGTCATCTGTTCAGCCCATTTTAGGTGCTGAAAAAATTGGGTTATAATCAGTTATACACAGAATCTACAGCTTTGGCTTAGGCTGAAGAGAATGGGTTGGTTCTGTCTATGATTGCTTTGGACATGGCTGTGCAACTTGCACTATAGAAAGGGACTGGTGTTATTGATAGTAAATGTAGTCACCACCTTCAAGCTATGCAGCTGGCATAAAATTATGGTTAACAAGTCAGTTATAAAAGTTTTATTGATTTTGCAATTAATCACCAAATAATATGTTTTACCCTGCTTAACAACATTTAAAAAAGGCAAGATAATGACACCAAATAAATAATCTGCTTGTAAATATATAATGCATATGATTGTCCCTGCATTTTTTAAGAAATAGGAAATTAATTTTAAAAATAGTATTTCATATATATACAAACTTATAAATTAAAAATATCTTATCTGTTTTGTCTAAATAATGCATTATCAAAATAAGCAGAAATAGTGCAAAGCAAATATTAATATATTCTTAAGGAAAAAATTTTAGCATGCCTACTTTGAAATGAAGTAAGTCATACATATAGTAACACAGTGCTTGTATCAAGCTCAATAATACTTACATTATAGTACAAATAGAAAATGGTCAATGAGTTTAATACAGTGTATTGACAGGGTCACCTGATGATGTACACAATTTACATATATATGAATACATTTTGCATGATAATTAGAACTTGTATAAAAATAGGAGAAAGTGTGCACATGCTCCTTTTATTTTTTCACACCTATTAGAGAAATGTCTGAAATGCGATTGGTTGTTATACTGACTGTGAAGGTTTTCATATGGTATAATTGTAGTAATAAGTAAAGCAAAGCAACTAGACATGCTGTGTTTTTCAAAAAGCAAGTTGTATTGCTTTTACTTATTTATTAAAGGTGTTTATTAAAGAATGTTCATTCAATACATTGCATGAATATTAATTTAAATTATCCAAACATGTTTTGATTAAAGTTATGCGATTCCTCAATTGGAGTGAATATTCACATAATATATTATGTGAACGTCATCAATCTTCCTAGTGCATCAGTCTCTATATCACAATAGCCAGGTAGAGATCTTGTGATAGATCTCAAACTACTGTTAATCATTGATAACTGTTGAAAGCAGCATCTGCCCAGAGCAAAAACATTGATTTTGGCTTAATTGTGTGTACTTATAAAAGTCAAATAAGTAATAAATAATAAAGTAAAATAATAATAAAGGTATGGAAAAGTATATTGTAACAAATATCCTTAAAACATGGACTGATCTTTTTTGGACAGTTATACTCATAGAATTTAATTTTTTTAAGTTATAGTTTTTGGGACTATGTATTCAGCACCGGGAGGCGAGGAAAAGCTCCGTCAACCCGGATGTGAAGGTGCCAAGTTATAGTTTTCAATAAACACATAAGAAAACATAAGGCTAGATTTATGCTGGCCACAGTGGTTGGCAGGGATCCAACCTATCGAGGAATCAGATATCGAAGACTCTTTGCTGGTAGTAGGTGGGGCAACTCAGTATTAACTTTGTGCTTGTACAGGTGCTGCAAATTAATTTTTTAAGATGCAACAGGGTTTGGCTGGATCCTAGTTCCATTTAAACACTTGATTTGTGGATTGTCATATATATTTATATATGTGATGTAGAACTATATGTTTATCATACTTCTGTTATTATTAATTATGTTATGGTCAAATTCAGTCAAATTCAGTGTTGAGCGAGAATATAAAAAATTCAAATATCTTAGACGAATATTTGACATTCGAGAATTTGCAATATTTTGCGAATGTGCGCTCGGATATTCACAATGTCGGATATTCGTCATATTATGCTTCAACATTGTTTAGCAGCATACATCGGGCATTGGAGAATGGATATGCGCAATACACACAGTGCTCCTACTGGCTAAGATCACAGAATGAAGAAGAGAAGCTGTAAAGCTGAATTGCGAACAGGCTTGAATAGATAGATTGAATAGATAGATTGAAGGCGATAGAATAGATTGGAATCGAATTTTACAAATTTCGAATGTTCCTTTGTATATTCGTGGAATTACACAAATTCGAATATACCATATGTCGCTCAACACTAATCATAATATAACTAGTGGACTTTGTTCTCTATAATACATCATACTATGGACATAGCACTATATTTAAAAGCATACAACCATATCTAAGCTTGCATCACCGAAGTTCAGCATCTTCTTCCTGGACTGAATATGGGTTCAGGTATGATATATGATTTCTATATATTGTTGCTTTATATTACTATATCAGTAAACTGTTTATACAGATATATAACCTTAAGTCCATTATATTGGTCCCAGGTTTAGATACATTAGCAATATTTGTTGAATTCCTACTGGGAAAGCCTGGTTGACAACCCAGGTATCTGCCTGGGGCATTTATACTGTATATTGTTGTTCAGTGTTGGAAGAAGTAAGAAGTAAAATAAGAATGTGGAAGCCACAATACGTTTTTACTAGAAAATAACCACCTGTGTAGGTTGTAAATAGAGAACAAATGCCCTAGTTACACATGTGCAAAAAACATGCATCTACATGTATCTTATTGCCTAATGTTAGGAAGTTCTTTCTATGTTATGTACTAATTTCTTTACCTGTGTATATATGAACTCAGCATATTCATAAAAATCACATGGTAACTTAAACATTTGAGCATGTACATTCTTAAGAGGTATCACTAAGGGATGACATTTTATTACACTAGCCAAAGAGTTGAGAACCTATGCTCTATATTGTGTTGCCATGTGTGTTTTTATTGGGTATCACAATGGGTGAACCTCCATGCATGGCCTGAATTTGCTTAAACAATGTTTGTGTCCATATAACTTTGCTTTAATGGACCATACAACAGTTTTGAGTTTGAAACATTTCTCATTTGTCAATAGCATATGATTATATAAATATTTTTAAATATGGAACATGAAGTACCATTCTGGAAACAAGTAAAGAAAGTTTTTACTCTTCATTTTGAGATGATAATGCTTACATTTTACTGAGACTGCTACACTATATATCTAATAGTACACCTGTACATACAGTGATCCTTCTTCTTTATACATTTATATCTCTCATATAATACAGTGTGTATCATCAGGTGGCTAAAATGTTATCTACTTTGCACATTCCAGTAGAGTCAGGTGTCCTAACATTGTAAGGCTATATTTAGTAAGGTCTCCAGACAGGCTCATCCAGTCTCCCGCTGCTGGCCAAAGTTGTGGGAGAATTGCTATGACTTCCATCTGCATCCACTCCATCACTTTGGTTGGCAAGGTTGTGATTCATCAAGTTATTCCCAGTTGACACACTAGTGCAAGAAGAAAGCATTCGTGAAGGAGAGCGTTCTCCTGCAACCATGGAGAAATGGTATGATCCAGATGATGTGCCATAGTATAAATGGTAAGGAGAAGCATTGGCTTGGAATGGTCCACTTTGGTTTTGAGATGAACCAGGATATGGAGGAGGAAGGTAAGTGGGATGAAAACGTGTGGTGGTAGGCATACCTGTCACACTGATGCCCCCTATTCCAGTTGTTGAGGGAGAAGCTGTGTAGGAAAATGCAGAGGACATTGCTCCGGGATAGTGCACTCGAGCATCTGAGAATCTTGTTTCTGAGAGAGATGGTAAAGTAGAAAAGGAACGATCAAATGATCGTGGATCTGAGAAATGGCTAAGATCTGTTGCTGTAGTTAAAAAAAAAACAGAGATCAATTAATTGTAAGGAAGTAACAACTGACCAAAGTCAACCATACAATAAAGCAACATTCCAGACAAAAAGCTATATACAAAAAACAAAACAATACAAAAAAAACTAAATTCAGAATGTCAAACATTAATATGCAATAAAATACTAATAACCAAAAATTTTACTTGTAGACAGCACGAAAACTAAATTGGACAGACATGGTGAATGAAGAAAATCAGAACTGCCACTAACTCCTCTAATTACTGTTGTAATTTTACAGATACATTGATGTAATGTGTCATGTGTACTTTTTCAGATGTGGGCAAGTTCACACAAATCCCCCATTGATGAGAAGGGAATTTCGCCTACCACCCCATGTAAAGGATTAAATGGTTAACCTAAAGGAAGATTCCTTGTTAATTGCACAGGGCTAACTGTTTACTTCATTGCGTGCATCCCCATGTCACACATAATCTGAAGAATTTACACATGGGTCAAACTGGCTTTTCAATGCATTGCTAAGATATACATCAGTTTGTATTCATGGACACATTGTATGTATGTATGTATGTATGTATATATACACATACACAAATATTTATATATATCTGTGTTTGTATGTTGAATTTACACACATGTGATGTGTTCTGCACTTTCACATTGTACTATATGTTACAAGCAACTGGCTAGAGCGTTGAAGTGCACTTTGACTTTGCCAACCAAAATATTTCAAGGATATGTTTATTTTCTTCTCAAAATCACACCAGCTGCTTCATAAATTGAATGAGCCCATTTATCCCTAAGAATTTGGCCATTGTAAGGGTGAGCCCAGGGACCGAGAGCTTCCAAATCTTACCTGATATATCTACGGAAATGTCAATGTTTTGGATTGGGAAAGCTGCGAGGTGTGTTATGTATATAAATTAGAAGCCACATAGAGGTCAGATCTGCTGATTAGTTGTGTCCATGTTCCTAGTTTTTGGTGTAATTTCATATGCATTGCTAATAATCTGTCTCCTCTAGTAATTCTGCAAAGTGAAAAAGCTGCTACTATATAAAAGTCATAGAAAGTCTGTAAAATGATAAAAGAGGATTTTTTAAACACTGATGTCTTCATGCAGAGAGAACGTCAGGTTTATGCAGGTGTACAGAGACCGGAACTCCATCAACATTACAGCTATTGTAACTATTTGCATATATAGTTTTCTGAAGGCAAGAGCTGCAATATATGCTTGGAGCAGGATTTGTTTATAATTGGGTCTGTAAAAGAATTAATAGTGAGGCATGTGCTGTGTATGAATGGGGGGAGGGGGTGTAAAATTATTGCTCAGTCCAAGGTCGGAAGTGTAAATACTTATATGCTGTATAATGTGTTAACTCTCAGTAAAGCCACCCATACACCTTAAGATCGATCACTACAATCTCTATTAGATCTACCAACAACTGTGTAGTATAGTGGCCTCCCTGGTAGAATACAAAGTGATTGGAAGGATTAGAAAGGACCTCATATTACATGGTTTTGGTAGAACAAAATTTGATTGTACAGAAATTGTATGGTAAGATTGTAAGTTTTATGGGGGCCTTTATCCATACAAAAAAAAGACAACTGTACAGGCGAATACGGAACAGTTATTTTCTGTAAACAATCTCATAACACTAAGCAAAAGCTTTAATGTTGATATGACAAAATAAATATTAATGAGCAGCATAGGCAATATTAGTATTCGCAAAATATTGCACAATTTTTATCTAATATTCATAGAATTTATGATCTCCAGTTATTATTACCTTCATTGGGCAAATGAACATTTGTACATGCGCATATTACGAATGGTAGTTCCAGGTACTGATGTAAAAAACCTCTGTGTTGATATTGGCAATATAAATTTGCAATTAGCATATTCGTGATAAACACTAATATGACCAAAATTCTGAAATGCTCTTGAATACTGTGCAGGCTTGCCACTCTCATATGTATATATATATATATATATATATGTATATATATATATATATATATATACTGTATATATTTATTTATTTGTTTATTTATTTATTTATATTCATAAAGGTCCATGATAAAGTAGTTTGGACAGAATACCCTGTTTTATAAGCATTCTGCCTCTTCTTGTACTATATGCTATACACACCACCTAATCAATTTCAGAGTAGTTAGAATGTTTTGCCAAGAATTTAGATTTCAAATCTGGAAACTTCCAGCTCCTGCTGACATTAGATATTGGCCCTAAAATAACGGTATATGTTGTTCCTCTCGGAGCTGGATTCTTGTGGGGAACAGGAAATTCCTATGTTTGCTACTAGATGTCAGACACAATTATGGTACAGCAGCTGTATAATGTTCAGTTCTCTTTTATTCCAAAAAGGACAAGGTTTTATATGTTTTCCTTGAGATCAGCTCAAACAAGAAAAACATTTACAATAATTGTAGCTAGACAGAGAAGTATTGCATGTAGGTGGGGGTTGGGTTGAGCTAGTGGGGTAGCGTCAATATAAATTCTTATTTTAGGAAATTTTACAAAAAATGTGAATGTATGCTTTAAAATAAATTTCTTTAACATTAGAGATCTAGAAATGCTTTTTATGAATAAAATATACTGTCCAATAGCAGACCTTCTCTAATGATGTGACAGATTTGAACCACACCAGCAGCTATTGGGTGATTCAGAAATAGAGCAAAGCCTGTATATTAGAAATACCTATGCTGTTACAACAGAGGAAAAGTTCAGTGTCATGACAAGATAAAATAGTAGCAGTTTTGACTATGTATGGCTAACCTAAAATATTGACAAACCAGTTCCTTGATTGGCTTTTAAGCCGGCCTGATCTATGGCCGACATTTAGCAGACTCTTCACAGTGTGGTGACGTCATCACGCTGTGAGCTGTCTGCTACAGGGAGGACAGGAATCCTGTGTGTTCCACTAACACACGGGATTCCTGTCAGACTGTAGCCAACTAACTCGGAGGGGAGGAGACTTCCCCTCCGAGTTAACAGCCTGCAGCACAGTCCAATGACCATTGCATTACATACAGGCAACACATTATAGCACACAATTTCTCCCAATAAATCTATTTAAAGCCCCCCATAGACGGGCCGATTCCCGGCCATAATTGTAGCAGACCAACCTGCGTGCTCGCTCCCGCCGAGCACATAAAGGTTGGTCTGCCGCAACTATGAGGGAGCCCACCTTGAGTTTAGTTGAAAAAAAAGCTGGCAGGTCGGATTGCACACGGATCTGTCCTGCTGGTTTTTTTTCTGCCCGACTGCTGCAGGCTGTTAACTAGGTGGGGAAGTCTCCTCCCCCTCCGAGTTAATTGGCTACAGTCTGACAGGAATCCCGTGTGTTAGTGGAACACACAGAATTCCTGTCCTCGCTGTAGCAGACTGCTCACAGCGTGGTGACGTCACCATGCTATGAAGAGTCTGCTAAATGTCGGCCATAGATCGGGACGTCTATGGCCGGCTTTACATAACAAACAAGCAGAAGACATTTACAATGGCTGAGAAAACGCCAAAGAGAAAAACAGGCCATCAATCTGGCTGTTAAATACAGACTTGCCATTGGGAGATCAACCCTTTTCAGAAGTAACTACCGCTGGGGCTCATGATAACTAACCGGGCTCATGATGGTTTCTGGTTCTATTACTAGACTCCCATGGTTCTATATAAAATGTGTGGTGGTTAAGCCTCCTGTATCCAGAATGATCACATTCTGGATAATTCTGGATTATACAATATATTATATTAGCTTCTATCTTTTCAATAAAACATCAACCATGTGTTATACCATCATCTTTATATACTGCATACAATAAATGCCTATGATGGTTTGATTCAAAATGAGGATTCAGGAAAATGAATTGGGTGGTGAACATTTTTGTGAATGATTGCCACATGACTGAAAATGTGTCCTATTCTACCAGGTTAGTTTTCTCACTCCAGGACATTTACATTCGAATACAACGTTTTGAAAAGAAATCTGGACTAGATAGTTATAAATTCTTAGCAAAATAGTTCCTCATTTAATCAAAGATGATTGTTGACTGATTGGCATTAACTAGTATAGATTTGACGCTAGACAAACCAGGGGCTTTTTTTAGGTAGCCTGATATCATGATACAAATACAGAACACAGTTTGTTCTCATGGGAGGCCTACAAGACCAACAATATCTTATTCAGTGCATCTAGTTAAGTGAAGTGCTGCCTTCCCACAGGAGAAACGCAGTGGAAGCTACTTAACAAAATGTGGTATTCTTCACTGCTCCTAGCATGACCGCATAAGCAGAACACTCACACATATAAATACATGTGCTCTTATATACACACATACATTCACGTGCTTGCCTTTTAGTAGTGCTGGCACTTGCAATGACAACTCGGCAGTGTTCTGTTTAATTGCATGCCAAATACCTCTTGCTTGGGGGCATTTCCCATGAAGATGAAAAAGCCCTTGTTTTCAATCCCAAAATACTGTTAACAGTTTTGCTGCCAGAAGTGACAACTTGGTTATGAGGAGACAGTGAAAAATTATTGTTAGAAAACATCTAACAGTATTAGCCTTTAAGGTGAATATTTTAAAGCCTGTATAAAGATGGGGAAACTAGTTTTCCTGTAGTTTATTTATTATTTTTAATATCACTTAGCATAAAATGACGTGTTTCAGGCAAAGTGAAATTATGCATCAATTGCACATAATGAGGTGTTCATTTTACTATATGTGTTGTTTCCTATGAAAATTTGTACTGTGAAGGAACGTGAAGTATGTTAGTTATTGTCAGGACTCATATGCTTTAATGGAACTATATTAATTTATTTTAAAAGGCAGGCTATATTTAATAAATGCTACACATTTAATGCAATAGAAAATATTGAAGACAAGAATGCCAGTTTAGACAAATACCTATTGTTTTACCTTGACTTAAAGTCACAAAATTGTGTTAATTTTATTATGCAAATTTTCATTTTTACAAATATGGAGACTTCAGTTGCTCGTGGTCTTTGGAAATAGCTGCCTGGTTGTTTGTGGCCTAAAGCAAACCTTAAGTATTTTCCAATAAGGCAAAATGTTTACTTTAGAGCGGACTTACCACCTCGTAGGTCACTTGCTGTAGCCAATGCAGAGATCTGCTATCGAAAAGAAATTTAACTTTTTATGATAGCAGGATGCTATCATGAATGAAAACGTGATTAAGGAAAGTATGTTGTTTTTTTTTGTTTAGCAGTTTTCCAGGATTTAAACTATCTATTTAATGTATGTGTTTTTTAATTTTTTGTTTTAAACCACTTTAACTCTTTTATGCCTAGAAGTCACTGAAGACCAGATACTAGGGCCAATTTCAGTATACCATATCAACTTAGCTTTTATTTTAAAGCACTATACTAAAGCATTTGAGTGTGCTGGGCTAATCCACATTGTTAGGGTAGGCTACAACTCATAGTTCAAACAAGAATAACTCCTGTTTAAATCACACTGGTTGAAAAAAGCTGTAAGGGGGGCAAAAGAAAGGCAGGTTTATGTTGTTAAGCTAAAGTGACCATATTGTTTTACATGGTAACTCCACTTTATTATACTTTAAGATGATATATCACAGCTTAGTTAATGTAAGAGAATACAAAAGTCTTAATTGGTATCATCTACAAAGAAGTGATTTGGATAGTAACAAACCAATGGGAGTCTCCATGTGTTGAGTGTGTGAGTTTATAAATGTTAGGCCATTCAGAAATTTGCAAGAAAATATTTGTCATCTTACCTTGTATCTGAGTTTGAGCTTGGCTGCTGAAAGGGTTTGGGTTAGACAGTGATGGCCGTGGATTTGGGTTTGGCTGAACCCTTATACTTTGTCGCCGTATAAGCTCCAAATCGCTATAACGCTCTGTGAAATGCTTGCTCTGTTCTTCAAGTTTCTGTCGGTGCCCTAAAACATTCAGAAGTAAACAGAAATTAAATCAAATGCAAAAGAATAGATTTGAAGAGTGAAGAGGAAATGGAGACATTGCAACTGTGCATAATAGACACTAAATGGTAGCAACAGCTGTATAAAGGGATGCAGTTCTCTTTGGCTACAGTTGAAACCAATTCTATGTATACATTTGGAATGATGTTTAATGAGATTATCAAAGGAAGCTTTCACAAAGTCATCTGGCCTGCATATGATAACACTTTTTTTGTATTTGTAGTCACTTTAAAAAAACTCATACTAATTAACTAATTAAGTATTTTATTGAAAATAGGGAGAATCTGTCTTGTAAAAAAAAAAAGGGGGGGGGGGGGGGGGGGGGGGCAGCAGCTTTCAGTACCCTCAGGTGGCCTAAATATCAAACTGGAATTTTGACAGACTGGCATGGCATGCAAGCACTAGTGATGAGTGCCATAGACAATTTTTTGAATCTGCGATACTTCTACTAATATTTTTTTTTGTGTTGCGATTCGTTTTTATCACAATGCATGCCCAGTTGTGGGATCATGTTCTCATGCCTAGAATTAAGTGAAAAATACAGTATTTATATACCAGCTAATTTTGTTCATATATATGAAATATAGACTTTATCACAAGAAAACTTAAAAACATCACAAGAAAACTGTTAAATGCAGGATAATATGTTTGAATGTCTTCTTGTCAGGACTAATAGTAATTTAAAAATTGAATACTGTCAATATAATTATGAAATGTATAAAATATCTTCCTTTTCAGCATGTTATGATCTAGTCATGTTCTAAAAATTACTGTTCAGTTGCTGATCTTTAGGACACATTGTTTATAGTAAACAGTAAAGAATGGATTTATTAATATAATACTAAATCAATAATCATCTCACATCAAGTATTCTACACACTGAATTACAGACAGTAATGTCAATACACAGGAAAAAAGATTGGGGTGTTTTCCAGGAATCAGTTGTGTGAAATTCTGCACTGCAGAGAATAATTTGAGACATTTATTGAATTAGCAGCTGGCAAATTAAATTGTGTCCCGATCTTAAAATGAAATAATACCTTTGGGAGTTATGTGATGCTGTATTTTCATACATGTTTCTATATAATGGATCATGTTAAAAATTGTTGAGATTATGAAAAATGCCTTATTTTGATTGTATTTAAATTATTATTTTTTTATTTGCTGGTGATCCTGCATTTTCGTAGTTACTTGTACAATAGTACAATAGTTTTTGTAAAACCCATCTTAATCTACTAGTACAGGGATACCCTGACTTTTTTGTCTTGCAATTTACTTTTGAATGACTTAAGGCCCCCACACACGTATCAAGTGGGAGCAGACAGATGAGCGGTGGAGTCATCACGCTGCACCCCATCACTCAGAGTAATGGCGGGTACCCTTTGTGTGCCGGCCGTTAGTTTGAACCGGGACGCCGGTCCCCATTCAAACTAATGGCATCAGCCAGAGATTTATGGACATGTGCGTTCTCTGGGCAACTGAGCTTTGTAGGGATCCGCAGCCGATTTTGCTGCCACTGACCGATGGCCACGAGCACGCACATTGGTCGGCGGTATACTCATTGAGTCATATAGGAGTAATATAGTCTTCAGGCAAGCACAAGTAAATAGTCACTTCAGCTAATATAGATATTCAGTTATATAGAGTTATTACAGGCTCCAGCATATTGTTCATTGACAGGCTTTTTAATAAAGCTGAGCAAAAAAAAAAAAAAAAAGGGACAAGCATCTATCTGTGTCCCCTGCCTTCACAATTGTCCAGTAAATCCATTGACTGCGGGGTCAGTAAAACTACCCAATCCACAAATTGACAGTGATGTGGCCTAAGGGTGGCTACATTTCTCATTCAATCATGCTATAAACATGACTCTACCTAGAGATAACCACAACTGAATCACCTATATTCAAATGCAATACTAATTAGATGCTGACTAAATTGTCAGTCCCTTGTAGTTAAGCCTACATGGGTCTTGTTAATAATCTGTTTATTAAATTATATAACTGGGAATGGATCTGCTCTATTTCCCAAAATGTTTGTAATGTATTCTCAGGGTCAGTGCTCAGCAGACCGCCTGCAGAGAGCTGAACATTCCCACCTCTGAAGTGGGAAGACGTACGCCAGAAGGATGAAATAAGATGGTCACACTACATTCCTTGGCTTCTAAGTACTATACAGTGGGAATCTTTCAGTCCTTGCCTGGAGCATAAGGGACATTCATAAAAAAATTCTGTCTGTAAGAGGAACGTTTTTATTCTAATCAGATTTCTTCTATCACGTGCAAGGAAATACACTAGAAAGGGTAATGATGTCTATGGGCAGATACACATAAATCAAAATATCCTGGTGCAAGAAGTTATTTTGTACAGAATTAAAGGAAGCAGATTAGTTAGGAAAGAACATTTTAGCCAAGTTCATGTTGTTCTTTGTCACTAGTAAAATATTTAAAATAAGAGCACACATTACAATTCGACGTTAAGCATGCTCACTGAAAAATTTGGATATGTTTTCTTTAAAGCTGAACTTCAGACAGATCTAAAATATGTGTGTAGCTGCAGCTCTGTGATTATTGATACACTCAAAATGCCAAACTGAACACAAACCGAATACATTCCAGTTGCATCAAAACAAAAAGGGTAAAAAAAACTTTGCTTATCTCACATTTTGTTATCTTTAGAAATCAACCACATCCTGAGTAGAAATGTCTGTGCTCTGCCAACATGATGTTACAAGGAAGGTCCTTGCTTTCTTTTTGAAAGCAGTAGTCCTGCTGCAAAGGTTTACCATGCAGCGCTGAGTTGTGTGGCAGAGTTGTGTATATCTCAGGAATGAATGGAAAGAAGTACACGAAGAAAACAGCTCACAATTTTTCCAATTAATAGCAGATTTTGTCCCACGTCAGTTGGCACTAGTACCATAACTGCTTCATCTCTATCTACACTTCTTCATTAACAAACTTGATTTGAAAACCACGGGTTTACCAGGCCATGTAGAAAAGCCTAACTTGCCAGATGTAGATGGGACAATAAATTTGTGCCCACCCACTCCTGCTCTAGTCCAAAAAAGGCCGCATGCTTTTTTATATTAGTAATGTAGGTCCTATGGATGAAGAAACAGTCCTCTTATAATTTGTTCCCCATATGTTGAGGGCATTTGTAAGTGGTGGAATTTGAAAGCCATCTTAATTTAAAAGGTCCATAGATTGATTTTCTCTCACCCTTGGAAATGAGTTAAGAGGAACATAATAATGACATTTACACATGCTGTAAAAAATAAATGAAAAACTGATACCGTTTTTAGATAACCATTCAACTAAGTTGTTTGCCTGAAGTTACACTTTAGAGCAAATTGAGGGCAACAGTATAAGTAGGTCAAATCGTGAACTCAGGTCACTTTACATCATGTCAGATAGTACAACAAGAGGAAGTTAAATTATAATTTTCAAGCAATTTAAAACATATGCCGGTCTGTACATTTCCCAATGAATCAATTCATCCCTTTTAACATCTGTGTACCAAGCACAAGTATGTTATTGGTGCCAAAACTCTGTTACCATTTAAAATCCCTTTACCGTAGCCAGAGAATGAGAAAATGATTAGTGGAGACACAATAACACCAACACCATAATGTTTAAATCTAGGCTACCCACAAGAAGGACCATTTATCCAAGGCCAATAGATACTCCTATGTATGACAATAGGCAATCAGTTTTCATTTGTCCAAAAATTGCCCCTTTGTAATTCCTCAAAACTAAATTCTATAAAGTTGCCTTTTTTCTAGTCAGTGGCTGCTTAGTGGGCAATTGCCATCTTCAGGTGCTACATTCACACATATCTTCTTCAATACAGGGTGTTATTCAGTTCATTAAAAATACAGAATACTGGTGCAAAAGATGCTTGGCAAGCAAATATTAAAAAGAAAATACTCTTTGGAAAGCATGACTACAACTTTCCTATTTTATGCCAACTTTTCCTCAATGTGTAACTGAACAAATCTAAGGGTCACCCCTGTGCAATAAAAAAAATGTATGTCACTGTTAAAGCAGAAAAACACTGCAATGAAAAGATATTAACATCTCTGGAAAAAACTAAAGCATAGAACTAGGCAAACGTTTTAAAGTTTAATTTAAAAGCAAAATGCTGTAGCTCACAGCAGCCATCAGAAATTGTTTAATTGATACTTATATTATATAATAATATACCTATAATTGATACTAAAATTAGTAAGATAAGTTAATGTATCAATACAACATCTTTGAAAAACAATCATTTGAAGGTAATCACGATTATAATTGTGGATATTCACGTATATCAAATCGAATATAAGTAGAATTATTGGCGAAATATCGCAAATTGGAATATTGCCTATGCCTTTAAGTTTTAAAGAAATAGATGGCACAGCTGTGTCTTTTCTATGACATTTGATGTCATACGTGTTATAGGATAAGCTTGTTCCAATTTCAATGTTGAAGCAAACGTTTGTCTCCAAAAGAACAAGCTGATATTAATAAATTGTCTACAATTGGTAAATGAACAGTCTCTGCACAATGTAACAGTGTAACTGCAGTACACTTAGCGAGCGGAGGCAAGTAGGTGAGCGGTGGAGTGGAACGTAATGACTCTGTGTGCCGGCCGCTAGTTGGCCGTTCTCTGTCACCCTATGTGGGCATACGCACATCAGTCGGCAGAAAAATCGGCCACAGTTCACTACGTGTATGGGGGCCTTTGGTGTACTATTTCTAGGAGAACTTATCACGCCTACTCATCTTAAATTAACAATATCAAGTGTTCTTAATCTGCTGTAATATTATTTGATGACTTAAACATAAACTGAACAAAATATAAACGCAACACTTTCGGTTTTGCTCCCATTTTGCATGAGCTTAACTCAAAGATCTAAAACATTTTCTACACACACAAAAGACCCATCACATATTGTTCACAAATCTGTCTAAATCTGTGTTAGGCTGAGGCTCCACTAACGCGGACAGAAAAACACATGCAGTAAACATGTGTTTTCTGTCCGCATCAGCTGAGGTTTCCATACAGGTTTTAACAGTGTTTTTTTTTTAATTGCTGTCAATGGACTAAAACTGCGGCAAAACCACGACTATTAGGACAGCCACACTGTGGACAACGCGAGCGGTGCGGGCACATTCTAAATCACCCTAGTGGTGCCTCAGCCTGAGTAAGCTTTTTCTTTGCCAAGATAATTCATCCCACCTCACAGGAGTGACATATCAAAGTGCTGATTAGACAGCATGTATATTGCACAGGTGACTTAAGTAGACATACCGATTTTTCGGCCAATTGAAGTGTTCCCGCCAATTGCCTGGCGATTGCTTGGCCGCAAATCGGGGGTGCACCCATTTGGTCAGAACGACAAGGATCCTCCTGCATGTTGGATCTCATGGTGATCCGACATGTCGGTAAATTCCTGGCCAATCCCATTACGTTGGATGTGGATGCTAGTAATGGCCGGCACACAAAGGGTGCCCGCTGGTCCTCTGAGGGGCTGGGGGCAGTTGGTCCCTCATCTATCAATGGAGAATCTGCCTGTGTATGGGCACCCTTAGACTGCCCACAATTATAGACCACTCTGAAATGTGCAAATTTTTACCTTACTGGGGGGGGG
>CM070033.1:102160330-102172180 GCA_036250615.1 Ptychadena robeensis | reverse complement strand
CCCCCTGTTTATTTGGTATGACCACCACTTGCCTCATGCAGTGTAACACATCTCTGTCGCATACAGGTGATCAGGTTGTTAATGTGGCTTGTGGAATGTTTTTCCACTCCTCTTCAATAGCAGGGAACACACAGCTCGATATTGGAGCCATTGGATGTTCCCTGCAGCAGCGTGATGACGTCAGCTCTGCTGTCTCTCCAGCTCAGCCGATGCTTTGCATAAAGACCTGCGGTTTCATGTCCGATATCCCTATTTTCAAGTGGAATAGGTTGGTACCTGTGCAAAATTCATGCTTTCGTATCAGTACCTTGATATGCCACACTTGTGAAAGGATTATCTCGGCAAAGGAGAAGTGCTCACTAAAGCCCCCCATACACCTTTAGATCACTCAATTGTTGCGTTTTTATTTTTGCTCAGTCTATATATAGCATATACTGTATATTGAATTTTATTTAACACTTGACATTCAACAGGAAGTTCATGTTCTTTTTCTCTTTTCCTGTTTGTCAACACCTCAGCTTGAAATGTGAATTTAAGAATAGATGCTTCTCATGCTTACATTTGAAGTCTTGAACTGCAAGGTGTGGGAGTACATTTTCTGTATTAAGAAAAACTTTCTGCAATCTAAAAGTTAGAGTTATCTTTAAACACTAGGGCTTGTGTCCACTGCATTAAGATCTCAGCATTCAGCACGCACCGAACACTGGGATTTTTGCACGCACACAACTCAACTTAATGGGGCAGGCACCACTGCTGTGTCGTTAATTTTAAATGCAGGGCCCTGCGTTGCCATTGTGACTGATTGAAGATCAATGTGCCATACTTTCCACATTTTTCAATTAAAATTAATAGGGTGCGTTTCCACCAATGTGGCAGTAACCTGAAATGCAGACAATCTACAGGCAATCCGTGAGTTGGCTGTCATTGAAACCTCATGATGCCATGTACATGACGGCCTGTAGACACACGCCCTAAATGTGCCTGCCCTGTTGGCCACACAATTAGTGGTTACTTCACATGTGTAGTTATCCTACAGTATGAAATTAGGAAGATTAGTGAATTAATTCTGGGTTTTAGTATTGATAAAAAGAAGCTGTGCCCCAAAACTATGCAAAAGCATATCAATGGATTTCAAGGGATAAAATTTAACTGACAATAAAAAATTTGGGGTGCACAGCATGCTGTGGACTAAAAGAAGTATGCTACATTAAGTGTTCTACTATGCTGCAATACTTTGTGACCATAGTAAAAAGTTTAGGCTTTGTATAAAGTAGTAGACACTTCTTTTGTTTGAAAGAGTGGGCGTTTCTAAACTCTGGCAAAAAGAGTATGCCCCCCATGTCTTCTACTTAGTGTATGGGTCTATAATGAGATAAAGAGAAAATACATTCTATGCATTATACAGTTTGGGAGCATCATGGTATTTGTGCGTTATGTGCAATATATCTTTTTTTCATAATATGCCCCAAAAAGTTAGAGATGTGCTCCTGGTCTTTTTGGTTCCTAGAAACAACATGATTGATCTACTAAGAAGTAAAAACTCTTTCACTTGTGAATGCTCACTTACCACTTACATTACTCTGTGATCTCTAGATGCAATTTATCACTTTTTCATCTCTAATTATAAAAATAATTTTCTCTTTTCTTCTTGAATTGAAAATGATAAAATTCACATTGACAAGTTATGGAAGTTTATGTACATTAAGGTTTAAAAACAGGACAATATTTTACTTTAATCATCAAAGGTAAAACTTACTTCTTGGTTCTCGTGGACCATCCACAGTTACTTTGATGGCTCTGTGGTATGTAGCAACTTGAGTAGGACTTGTGAAAACGGTGATTGTCAAAGTGAAACTCTTGCCTGCCAAACAAAAGAGATTATGCATATCAGTTTATTTTCAGTAGGTGCAGACTGCTTACTATATGTATGCTAGGGGAGTGGTAAGCTAAAAAGCTCAGTTGTATGTCATTCAGTAATGATGGCCAAACTGCCTGCAAGGCGGACAGTTCGGCTGTGAACATGGATGTTTGCCCTCCTTCTAGCCGGCGAGCAGTACGAGTGTTCGACCCACCCCGTTCGCCGGCGAGAAAGAGCTCTTTATTCTTCCTCCGGCAGGATCAGGAGCAGCAAGATCCCACTGGAGGAAGAATCTTTTCACTAGAAGACCGGGCATGAAGTGTCTCTTCTAGTAAGCAGCCGGCTCGAGAATAGGAAGTGACGTCAGTGACGCCACACCCGGCTATCGTAACCATGAACTATGCGTTCCAGGTACCGGTGTGATGCCACTGACACCACTTCCGGTTTTTCAAATTGGAATTTGAATCTGCTTGCGAATGGGCGGACGGATGGCGGACTTCTTTAAAAGTTCGATCCGCTCCTTCGCAGACGGACCTGGCCGAACTTCGGTCATTACTATCATTCAGTATAGGGTTCTAAATTTCCATAGAAAATTATGCAAATCCAAGTGTAAATGAAGCTATAACACATTAGAATATGTAATATAAGTAGTGATAAAATATGTGATACAGGAAAAATGTAAGAGGTGGTGATAAGTTTCCAGTTGGCCAGCCAGCTCTACTTGCTATTTTGTGCATTGTCTGATAAACTACTGTCTTACGTATAGAACATTTTAAGACCTGATGGGGCATGAAAAATATTTTAAGGAGTTAAAACTATGTTGAAAAATATGATGATCAAGGCGCCCATTGGAGACTAGGCCTAAAATACTTGTAGTGTAAGACCCTCTAAGGTACTGGTGGCCTTTGACCACTAGTCTTATCAGATTCAAAGTGATTTGGTGATGCTGCTTGTCTTCTGCCTGTAAAGAAGGTTGTACTTTGCCGAACTGCAAGAAAGCATCTCTTTGCGTTTGCTTTATTAGTTTTGTGTATTTGTGCTTCCTTCACTAGTCATCAGGTATATAGCCAATGTGGGGGGGGGGGGGGGGGGGGGGTTCCTTTACCTAGATAGCTTCCTTCATATTTGGACATCAATGACATTAGCCAAGGCTGTAATAGGGACCTTAGCAGTTGTAGTGAATCTACAGTCTATATCTGTGACCTATTCACATTTTTGGACACAGCTTTCACAGTACAGATTTTCCACCTATACCATAACCACATATGGTTGTACAGCAACAGGATGTTTGATACTTGGAGCAATCTGTTTTTAAAGTACAGCCCAATATCACCACATCTTAGATGTCTATTAGTTTTCATGCACCACTCCCAATCATGTGCTAACGTAATTTCCTGTTAAGTAGAAATGTTTTTGTTCTTTTCCTTTATTCGTGGTATGCCCATTTGTGGTTGGCACCAATTTAAAGCAGAAAGTGGTTGTTTCTTTGTTGTATGTAGTGGAAAGTAATGGAAATGTTGGTCAGTTTTTTACAACTAATATTTCCCCTGTTCAATCATATATCTGCATACTTGCTTTCTTGTTATATTAATTAATGAATTATTTCCAACTGTACTAACCTATGTCCATCTACTTTGGATTAATATGACACATTCCAGTGGAACCACACTTCACATTTAACTTTGGGTAGGCCTGCATCATTTATCTATCCCTCACTATATATTTCACTTCTAGATGTAAAAACAAACTTAGTACCAACATTTTAAAGCAGCTGCAGACCTATCAATTACCAATTCAGAAAGTATTGGGCTAGGTCAAACCTATCCATTGCAGTGGTTTTAATGCACAATAGGTGTTGTCTACATGCATTTTCAGAAAAAATGGTATTAAATAGAATTACAAAACCAATAGGATTAGCATGTTTTTTGGAACCAGGTCAGAATTGAAGCTTTCATAATCACTTAGTAAGGGCTTGTTTCCACTCTTGCGTTTTTTTGCGTTTTTGCGCGTTTCTAACCGCGTGGCCGCAAGCGCAAACATCCATTGGAAACTTCAATGTAGTTTCCACTGGTGCGGTTGTGCGCGTTCGAATGCGGATGCGGTTTAGGGTGCGGTTGTGAACGCTGTCTGCAGCGTTTTGAAACGCATCCGCATCCCAAAAACGCATCCATAGGATTGAATTGGATGCGTTTCAAAACGCGCAAAAACGCGCAAAAACGCATGGCAGAGCGGACGCGGATGCGTATTCGGGGCGCATTTGAAAAAAATTTGCGGCGCGAAGACGCGCGAAAACTATGCCATGCGTTCTCGCGCGAACGCGCTTGCAGTTTCAGCCGCGCGGTTACAACCGCACGAGAACGCAAGAGTGGAAACAAGCCCTTACAAATCAGTTTTAATATATCTGGAGTTCTGTTAGTAAGAGATAACAAAAAGCCTAACGTTTTAAAAATAATTGTCCTGAAAAAAACCAAGATCATTTTTAAGAAGGTGTTGGACCAGTATATTAGATTCTATCTTTGGATCCTAAATATAAATGCATATATAGTTTGTTTTATGTTGGTTTACCCTTATTTGCAAGATTTTGCAAGTTGACTGGTCCTTTTTAATATCTATCTTTTTTTACACTCCCAGATACTACAGGATCTGGATACTACAGTATGGAGCTTGTAACATTATTAAACCGGCAGTGAACTTTTTTTGTTTTTTCTTTTTGTCTGAATAAAATTCTATCCATTACTAAAATTGTAATGTATTGCTAGAATACTTTCCCTTGAAATGTATTTTCAACTTCCAAACCATTGAGTTAATTATTGCATTGCTTAAGACTCATTACAATATCAATCTTGTTAGTTAAAGGTCACACATGCCTTTTTCTCACATGTTTTGCCTGTATTGGGCTTGGGTTCTACAATTTAAGGTGGCCTAATGCAGTTAAATATTTCCATTCAATTGACTTAAAAAATGTATAATTTAGGTCTTTGAATATCGATTCCATTTTAGTTAAATCAATCGACTTAAAATGATGAAAGTCACTTTTGGACATGTTGAGACATTTCAGTTGATCATTCACATATCTGATGGGGTTTTCTGGCATTTTGATCGATTTAGTATACAATGGTTCTATGGAGCACAGGCCTTTGGAAAGAAACTGATCACAATGTGTGGCAGTACAACCAATCGATGTTAGGCTAAAGCAGGGTACAGATGGCTCGATATTCGAGCTGTCCGATGTACTCTGCAGCAGCGTGATGACCTCATCACGCTGCTGTCAGATATCGGCTGGCTAGGGAGACACAGCTCTGCTCCCTCCAGCTCAGCTGATCCTTTGCCTGGAGACCCGCGGTCTCTAGGCAAAGCATTGGCCGTATTTACGGTCATGTCTGATAAGGCTGTTTTCGAGCGGGATTGATTTGTCCCGTTCGAAAACAGCGATGGGGGCACATTATATGGGTCAGATAGATGGTGCCCATCAATTTGACCCATATCTCCACGTCTGTACCCTGCTTAATACTTCAATCACACAAGCCGGTAGAATCTAACACCAATTGAGCAAAGTTGATGTGTGTTGGCTAGCCCAAGCCTAATTATGGCAAAACGTTTGAAATAATGCCCTTTGGTAGGGATGTCTTTACTGTTTCCATTTTTATGAATGCTGATGGGTGATGTTATTCAATAATGCAACTATAACTGAATGGCAGACTATGTTGCATATTACAAACACCTCCCAAAAATTCAAGGAATTTTTTTTTATGTAGAGATCTGAAACATCCTAATATACTGTATGGAAGCTGATATTCTCATTATGCTGAAATTTATCACTAAGGGCTTGTTTACATAGGTGTTTATTAGCTGCACGGTAAACAAGTGATTAGCGCTGCCTGGCGAACACGACATAACGCATTTGCTGGTCGGTTTTCACGCTCTTGGCCAATAGACCTGTCATGGGGACCTTATCCAAATCCCCCCCCTCCCCCTGAGTGCCTGCACAAGTGTGTAGGAGCTTGTATCAGCTGTATTGGCTTGGAAAATAACCATGTAAACCTAGTTTTCATATTACGGACTATAACTATTGGACCTGTAAACAAAACTGTATAAACTTTAGCTTACCTATACCTGAAACAGACTAAGCTTTTTTGTTCTCTAATGTTTTGAAACTAACAAAATATTTACTGCTTAATCATACGAAACACAGATTTTAATCAGGACCCTTATAGTTGGCTAGCACCCTCCTAGTAGTAACAATGTACAAAAGCCTTGTGATACACATAAGGCTTTAAAGAGCTCCTATATTTGAGATTTGGAAATAACAGCAAGATGTACAAGATGAATCCGTTAAAACAAAAGACTTGGAATTATAAAGTATTCCGGTTTGGAAATTTGTTATGGAAGCATGAAAAAACTCTAACAGGATAATTAAGTACAGAAATAAGAGCTTAATTCATAAAAGGAGAGATTTTTCCATTTACCAATGTGCAGCTAGTAAAGTGCTGAGTTTGAAAGAGAAGAAAATAAAAATACACATATATTAAGAACCTA
The DNA here is from genome assembly GCA_036250615.1 of Ptychadena robeensis. Lineage (NCBI taxonomy): Eukaryota > Metazoa > Chordata > Amphibia > Anura > Ptychadenidae > Ptychadena > Ptychadena robeensis. Next base: position 102,165,786 of record CM070033.1, on the reverse strand, counting down.
AACAAGAAAACAAAAATGTTACAGGAATGTAAGCAAGTTGGCTATAGTTATAAAAAATAACAAATAAATGACAATTACATTGCCTAAAAAAATAGAAGACGCATAACAGGGAACATTTGTAGCTGTCAAAACAACAAGCTTTCTTTGGGATTTTGGCCCATGGCTAAAGTTTTGGGCGATTAGTTAATGAAAGAATACAGTTTTCAAAAAGCTCAGTGTACTTTCATTTACCTGACTGTTAAATTAACACAGCCACCATAAAAGCTAAAGATAATGTTTATTGGTATGGACATTCTGGGCAGATAGGCGTTCCATCTAGGGATCGTGATGATCAAGCTTGCCATACATGTAACAATATCACTGTTGTATGGCTGGAGGGTAAGTGAGTATTCTTGCTCTTTAATATGATGGAGAACCCATTAGGCAAGCACAAGCTGTCATTCAGCTTAATGTTGTCAGTTATGCTGAATAGATGGTGCAAATGACAATCATCCTACCAAAAAGAATCCACAAGAAGCCAGCATGGGATTCAACTTTCCACCAGTTACATAAAACCTCACTATCACATTTAAGTACAGTTAGGATTTGGAGTCTATAATTAACAAGGTTCATTCTACTGAGAAACCTGGCGTGAGACATTTCTTTAAGGGTTATGCTGTTCAGGATGAAAATATTGGGATTGCAAATTATTCTATATGAACACATGGTTAAGGGTTAATTATACATTAGGTAAGAGTGTATCGTACCTCTTCCACTTCTTCCTACAAAACGGAGGTCATTGAATCGGGCTACTTGGTTTTTCATGACAGCAGAGGCATTCCTTAGCTCAGCGGAATAGTTCTCATCATTCCCAGCCATGACTGTCACTACTGTCCCATCAGGGACATCACCCAGAGCTACAACCTGAAAATAGGAAAATATCTGATATAATGCCTTATAGAAATTGATTATTAATTGTATACACATATCGGTAAGCAGCTTGTGCTGAATCATAATGGCCATTGAATACCCATGTGCATGCAGCAGCGTGTACCTATAATATACAGTGTGTCATTGGAGTGATTTACTTCACTCAATAAAATGTAGTAGTGTGCATTTCTAATGCGCAATCATGTCTCATGAAGGCTAAAGTTTTGTTTCACATGATTTGATATGTAAACAGAATTGGAGGAAAGAGTTTTCTCAACCCTTTAAGTAGAAAAGATGTGTCTGTTGTATTTGAAGCACTTCTCATGGTACAGCCATCTGCTAACAAGTCTCTCACTCACTTGTAGATCAGGGTTGTCAAACTCCAGGCCAGAGGGGTAGAAAACATTTTTGGCTTTACTCTATCAGGCAGCAGTAAATGAAGTAAGGTGTAGTTTATGGAATCATAAAACCATTCTAGCTATACTTAAACGTGGCCTGCCTATAGAATTGAACAACCATGTGGTAGATGGGGCACCTCTGCAACGTCATCTAAACATTCATGTTGGCTAGTAAGATAACTCATCATGGTAGGGAATTAAAAGATGCTGGTTTGGAAGACACTGGTTTGGATGACACTGCAACCAGAATTAAGTTGAAGCTTTGATTGTTTATAGCATGGGTGCTAAATATATTTGATGTAGATATTTATTTATTTCTTATTATTTTTATTCTCATGCACAGTTGATAAATTGTGGTGATGGAAAGAGGAGGTCGAGTTTGAGCATACATAGATGACAGCAGGTGCAAATGCAACAAAACACAAAACAAACAAAAAATTTAATATATGCTTTCCTCATTACAATTGATCTCTATAACACCCACAATGCTCCCAATAGTATTGCATGGTTTATTTAAAAAATATTGTCATTTAAAAAAACTATTTATGTGTTTAATGTGTACTTTTTGATTTAGGACATCTATGGCAAACATGTCATTGCTGACCAAGTCATCTGTCTCTATCTTCATCAGGACCATAAACATAAGTAAGTAATGAGTAATGATTCTGCAAGTGAAAAAAATGTGGATACCTATTCCAGATCATTAATGCAAAGAAATATTGAAGTTAATAGATTAACAAGGCAGAACAGCAAGTGACATTTTTCGAAAAAGAAACCAGTTATGACAAACTGAATGGGATCTCAGTTAATTGAGCAAATGTTTGTATCTGCAAGCTTTTAAAGGAATAGCACCTATAGAACATAATTTTCATAGATAAAATTTAATCTCTGAAAATCATTTCAGAAAGTCATTTATCACAGGTAATTTAACGTTTCGACATTTTGGTACTGACATAATGGAGACACTCCCAATAGTCATATTCCCAAGCAAAAAATAAACTGCATTATCTCATACAGGCAATATAAGAGTGAGATACAAGTACAGGTTTTATTTTCCAAAACATTTTATATCTTTGTGGAGTAAACATGTTACAAACCTAAGTATTTCCAATGAAAAAACAATCATTAGATCCAGAGATACAGAACTGAATGTAAGGGCTTATCCCTGCTTGTCCTTGGTTCCCCCACCTTTTACTCTTTTTTGGACTTAATAATGTGATGACAGTGCTGACCTATCCAGAAGCCTGGGGTGGGGATGGCAGGATTGGGCTTAGGTTACTACAAATACAATGTTTTCATATAAATTCAGCTGCCTTATATCCTTAGATCAGCACTTTGCCCTCATATGCTATTTTCACTGGCAGTAACCTCTGTTTAAGCATTTCTCCTTATGTGTAGTTAGGCTTGCCCTGCTTTGAGACAGGTTTACATTAAGAAGTTCAATGCTATCATTGTTCCTTACTAATGTATTCACTAATGACACAAATTATTCTGTAGACACAAATATTTCCCAACCTAAAGTAGTTTATGTTTCATGAAGATAATCACAGTCATTAAGGTAGCTGTTAATATGTCAGATATATAAGATGAAATGTGTTTTATACATATAGCTATAATAAATATATTTTATAGATACAGTATTCTTTTATTAAACAGAATGTGAATTTTTCTATCACTTCAGCAGTTATTTATATCTATGACTATTAATAAAACGTTTTCGATGGCTTGATTTAGCTCTGTCTTTCTGTGCAATGTTTGTGAATTAGCTTCATTGAGTTATTTCTTTTTTTTCTTACTTTGTTTTGCTGTTCTTTTTACATACAAATGGTTACCTTTTTTGATTATGACGATGCTGTGTGATTATATATTTTATATAAATATTTCACCTAATGTAATTCATTGTTTCAGTGTACTAGATCAAATATAAAAAAAGGGAGAAAGCTTTTATATTTCAGATAATTGACTGATAACCACATGTATTTATTGGCTCCTTATAGGCATGTATATTTTATGGTACATGTAATGTTATAAGTTATATATATATATATATATATATATATATATTAAACATTACCAGATCGTGTGTGTTATTGGGTAGGATGACCGTTTTGAGACCTATAAATAATAACATTATTTAACCTGTAAATTATTTAACAGTATTTCACCTATAAATAATAACACGTTTATGTATGTACACTTCCATATGTTTCTTTACACTTGCTTCAGCTGTTAAGGAGCCCTAAAGCACATAGTTATTTGTTGTTGTAGTGGCTACCGGAGCTATTGGGGATATACTGTATGTCTATGGAGCCTTGTATGTAGCCATTGTTATATGCACAACCCCAAATCACTGTTTTGTGCATATAACATACATATAACATTTAACAAAAGAGCACATCCTCCTTTCTTTGCCAGGGAAGGAGCCCTGGCAAAGAAAGGAGGATGTGTTCCTCAAACAGGAAGTTTGTGGCAGCACTGGTACAAAAAGATAAAGGAAGGAAAATACAATAGTAATAAAGTAAGTAATAAAGAGGTGAAAATCTATTTTTTAATGCAAAAATCTGTCCTTTCAGTATTGCTTGTAGGTTAGAATTTATAATAACCATAATAACCATGGTGGCCATAATAGTTAGAAGGTGTTATAGTTTCAGTTTCCTCAGTAGCAGAAAAGACTATAAATAACATTTGTATTCATTTACATATCTTTGCAAAGCTAGATATAACTTTGTAAAAAATAGCAGTGATATCAATGTTTTTTTCTCATCGGGTCCACCATGTACATGTTTCCTGCAGAAAACTAGAGGAGGGGGCTGATACAATGCGAATAGCCCTGCACAAGACTGTTTGTTACTACAGGAAGTCCTGTAAAGTTTAACTCTGGATTACAAAAATACACCAAAATACAAATCTCTTCTATTTATTGTTATCTTTTAACTATAGTATCCTAAAGCATAAAAGTCTATGTATTACACCGTGCAGTACAGCAAATGAGGGGATTCGAGAATATTTTCTTATCTCAGTGCTTAGCTTTAGGCAATTTCCCTTAATTTATTATTGTTTTGTACATATACATCCTCTACAGGATATTGTAAATTTAAATGTTGTAAAATTCCAAAGCAAATTCAAATTACTTTAGTTTAGAGGGGCACTTTTAGATTATGTAACATTAAAGCAGGGAACATACATGTAGATATGGGCCAGATCGATGGCCGTGCGCACTCACGTTCATCTATCTTGGCCCATATCATATGCAGCCATCCCTGTTTTCGAGCGGGATTGATTGGAAAACAGGGATATCGGTCATGACCGTAAACCACGGTTGATGCCCATTGCTTGCATTGAGACCCTGGGTCCAGCAGTGGTGTGTCTCCAGCTCTTTCAATGCCGGACAGCAGCATGATGACGTCATCGCGCTGCTGCAGGGAACCACAAACGGCTCAGTTGAGAGCCGTGTGTTCCCGGCTTAAGAAGCAGGCTGTTAAATAGGTTATGCCATTCTAGTCTAGATTTTATCTTCTAGCCAGGGCCAGGCATGCCTTTGAAAAACTTCTAAAAAGTATACCAATAGAAACTGCAGGGTGGTCAGGTGCCTGATCCAGCCATCCTGCATAGCAATAAACATATAGGGTGGGCTATGTTGTTAAACAGGGCTGGCAACAACTTTAAGTGTTGTCTGTACTATCAGTAGAAATAATGATTTATTATTATATATGGTTTTGTAATCCATACACTAGTTGTTAGCCTTGTGTGTAATCAGGTGATTGTTATCTCTCATCTTTGGTCTACTTCTTGGTGATAAACTCTTGTTTAGGTACACTGCATAGTATTGTTGTATTAGAGACAATTCCATTTTAACAGTATTTAGAGCTTATTGACTAAGGATAAAGCATGATGTTCACTTATAAAGAGTATGCTCACTATAGTCCCCAATTACAAATGTAATTGCTCTTGCACCTGTTTGGGAATTTAAAGACTACCCAACTTTACTTCTTTCAATAAGCTAGTTTTTGCTGGTGAACAGATCTTCAGAAAATCTAACCCATTGTCTTTTGATGAAGTTGGAAGCGTGCGGAATGCCGGGCGAGTGAGATTTTTAGTAAGGACAGCCCCCCCCCCCTACAAATGGTCTGAAGCATATATGTGTTTAAT
>CM070033.1:102149915-102160230 GCA_036250615.1 Ptychadena robeensis | reverse complement strand
GAAGTATATATATATATATATATATATATATATCTTTATGTCTCTATATCTTTAGCTATTGCCTACCTATTCAAGCAAAACTTGAAAAAAAGGAGTGGAATACATAACCTACACAGACACAATAATACGCAACAGAAAAATAGATACAATTAGTACTATCCAAGGTAGAAGCTCCTTGTCTGATAGGTGCACAAATTTCAATCACAATGTTCTAAAGTTTTTATTTTAATTCTTTTTTTTTCAGCTCTTTAAATCTCATGTACAAGTGGTCTTGAGATCAATAACGGCCTTTTGTGCGATATTGAAAACTTAAGACATGGTTATAAGAAGCAGTTCTAAAAAACAGAAATCTCTTAGAAACCTTATATTAACTTGTATATTGTTATTGTAATGCCTTTGAAATTTCCTAAACTTTCCTATGACAGGAGTGTTTATCATATAATGTTGATGACTGTATTTAAATATATATAAAATACTAAAATCAGTATGTGTTTATTAAGGCCATATTTTTGATGCAAGCTGTATTTTGGCCAAGATAAAAGCTTGAGACCCTAAGTGCTACAGTAAAAGTGATAGCAGGTTAGCCACCAAGAATCCAAAGTATTTAGTGTTCTGTAGGTAATACAAGCTGATATAATAATGTGTATGCACCCAAACAATTTACAATGTACTTAAAATGTTATAAAAGTTCTATAAATTTACTTCTGTTTACATTGTCAAAATAAATAAATAAATTGAATGCCTTTACAATCATTGCATATGCATGTATGTACAGTATTTAACATTCTATCTCTTGATTCACCCAGTCATATTGTTTTGTACAACTACCAGTCACTGTCTGTCTAGTCAAGGTCTGAATTATTTAAAAAGCTGCCCAAAGCAAGTGCCACCATTTCTGTTTTAAAGTATCAAACCTAATGTCTCACCCTTATTCTTAACGTATGAGATATATAAAGCCAAATGACATATGTGTTGTTAGAAGCAAACTTCACAGTTGTCATTTCTTTGAACTGATGCTGCTGTATGCCATTCTACATTTCAAACATCAAATATGCTCATTGTCACTACCTGTGTTAATTCACGCTTTTTTACTTGTATATTTTTTTTTTCCAACAAAACTTCTCCTTAGATGTGTGTTTCTCAGTTCTACCTCGTCTGACCACAGAGATCTCATGTTTAGAATGTGTTAAATACCAGCCCACTAGTTTCCCACCATCAGATAGACTTGAAAAAAAAAGTTTATGTACTATATTTTAGGTTTGTGCATCTGATATGATATATAATCTATTATATTCTTACTTGTGACAACATTCCTCAAACAAGTAATGTTATAGCACTTTATATTTTTATTTTCTAATATTAATTATGCTTCATCTGCCAAATGATTATTATTTAAATATTAGGTACTGAAATCTTTTACTTGTGTTCCCTACCAAACCTTCACAAACTGAATGTCCTATCACGAGATACAAAAATAACCAATAATTTGACTATTTTTACAACAAAAATATCTGAAAAGCACATGTGATGCATTTTAAAGAAAGTATCCATTATTTCTGTACTGTATATCGATGTCAAAAGCTAAACTTATAATATTTAATGGTATGTATTCATTTTTGTCCATAATTTTGCATTGTTAATGTATTTTAATTTGCAAATTAGGAAGTTGTACGTACATAAGACTTGCAACAGCATCACTGAGTATAAGTAAAGAGGTTGTTACTCAATATATGGATATAACATGCTGTTTTTTTCAGATTATTAAACATGATAATCTTTGAAAGGGAAGAAGGAGTGACACTGAGGTTAAGCTGCTGGTCTCTGAAGTGGTGTACCAATTATACCAAACCATACTCCATAACCATCTATGATTCAGTGAACATGGCTTAGAAAGACATTACAGCTTTATAAATGTGACATGAATTTAAACTGTCCTCACAACTGCATTATATTTTATACACAATTGTTATTTCTGTTTTATATGTATATATTATTATATCTATTTGTTAATTATAACAAGAAACCAAATTCAGATTTACCTCTGTTGCTGTGAATACCTGTATAAATGTAAAAATTTATATTTAAAAAATAGAAACTGTCTCAACGTATTAGTTATATCTAATAGTAGCAAAACCAAATGATATGACCTTATGGTCATTTTAGGATTGTGGCCTATAAAAGCGTGGTAATTCACTGTATTTCATAGTACAATAATATGTGTATTACTTAGTAATGCTTTTTTCCAGCAATTTAAGCATTACTGCAGCATTGTAATTGTTAGTAGAAATTAGGATTATGAAAAAGAAAATTCATATTACCTTGAAGGCAACTGGTAAGGTCTTGTTGCATCTCCAGTGTGAAGGCAAAACAGAGCAAAGGAAGTTGGGGCTGTCAGTCCTGACCAGTTCTCCTGCATGATCTGCCAGGACATCCACCACCGTCCTCACCTCCGTCCTTGTTCTCCCAGTACCAGAGGAGCTGATGGTTCCATTGCTGTCTCCCATTTTCCCGCAGGAGAAAGAGGTGGATGGAGGAGTAAAGCGCCGGTTGGTGCTGGGGTCTACAGGAATATGCATTACAACAGCAGGAGTTAAAAATCTGCCAGGCACTGTTTTCTCTTAAAATAAGTCTAACGTCTCTTTCTGTTTAGCTCTAACCAAGAGCCCTTAAGACAACTTCTCTCTTGAAAATGATTGCTAATCTTTGCAGAAAAGAAGAAGAAGAAAAAAAAGTCCAGTGATAGATCAGAAACTCAGGAAGTGACAGTCTGATCTGAAATCTGCAGGGGTGGTGAAGAGGAGGGAGCATGTGAAGAAATGTTGCACCCAACCTTGTACGCTCAAGTTTCTGCACCCTCCTATAGCACCAAAAACCACAACGTAAATGTTAAAAAGTCTAGCTGTATCTGAGATCCCAGCAGCGGCAGCACTGCATACAGATATCACTTCAGAAGCATTGGGCAGTTGTTGAGCAGCCTGTTCTTCTGCAATGGTCCCTTGTGAAGTAGCAGAACAAGCTCAAGGCAGATATTTTCTAGTTAAATAGATGCAGGCATTCTGGCTGCACAGAACAGAAGATTTCTTTATATCACTGTCCAGAAACTCTACAAAACGTAAAAAAAAGTGCAGGAGAAAAACAGAAGTTAGCACACATCTGTCTCTTTCTTCCTGGTGTACTCCACCAAAGACGCAATGTCAGCTTTAAAAAGACACAGGGGTGGTGCTGACTGTTATTGATGGTTAAAGGTTTCTCCAAAGACTTTATTTTCAGAGCTGCCTGTTTATGGAACAATCCATTAAAGATAGGTTACAGTCTGTCCTTTTTTAGTGGATAAAAGCCCAACAGCCTGTGTGGATAACAGAAGAGTAAAAAAGAAAGTTCTCTCCTTTTTTTTAGTTCATCTCAACTAACTGAACACACAAAATGCTGTCAAGATATATAATTAGCACAAGAGCAAAAAAAAAAATCCCAGTAGTTTCCTCTGTACTGATCTGCCAAGAAAAAGTGCAAGAGTGCTGCTCTGTCATGCAGCATTTACACCAAAGCTGTCATTGAGATGGGGAGGAGGAGAGTGCCTGCCAAAGGACTGTGTCCCCATCTAGTCCCCTGTTAGAAGAGCACATGCTAACACAAGGAGGAGTGACTACAACTCCCCCCCTGCAAATTCACACTACATGCTCTCAGGCATGAAAAAAGACATATATGTGAACCTTATATTACTTCCTGACGTTTACTTGCCATCCACAACTTCATAACCACCAGGAAATTAATCAACACTGTAATAAAATTGTCTTTCATTTCTAAATTTGATAGGTATTAACAAACCCTCATTGATTGTGCTATAGTGGTTAAAAAACAAAAAGCAACGCCATCATTTCTGGGTGCTAAATAAAACATCCACTAGATATAATATCTGCTAGATGAAACAACTTTCAATAGATGACCAATTATAGATCACATTTTGGACAGGGCTGTCTGTACACATAATAAAACAATGTAGATAGAATTGCAGATGATTGGATATGTCTAATATATATATATATATATATATATATATTAATACATATGTTTAATACATATGTGTACATGATGTATTATGTTTAATACTTATATAAATAATAATAATAATAAAAAGAAAGAAGAAAAAAGAAAGAAAAAAAGAAAGATATACAAAATAATATATATATATAGATCCTCAGCAAGTACTTAGTACTTTTTATTGATATTAAATACATTTGTAGCAAATATATTAAAATCTATCTATCTATCTATTAAAATCTATCTATCTATCTATCTATCTATCTATCTATCTATCTATCTATCTATCTATCTATCTATCTATCTATCTATCTATCTATCTATCTATCTATCTATCTATCTATCTATCTATCTATCTATCTATCTATCTATCTATCTATCTATCTATCTATCTATCTATCTATCTATCTATCTATCTATCTATCTATCTATCTATCTATCTATCTATCTATCTATCTATCCATCTATTATATTGCACATAGCTGTCACATTGATTGTTTCTGATTATTTTCATACAAATTATCACAATACAAAATATTTATGAACATCCAAATGTATTACACAGTGAATAAAATCTCCCTTGCAACACATGTTCATTTAACATGTAGTTTATCTCTGAAACTAGTGAACAAGGGAAACACGTTTCCTGGCCGGTTTTGTTGTTTTTTTTTACTGTTAATTAATAATTCATATTACCCACAGTTTGCATTAAAAGGCAAATTACTTCATCTTATGAATGATCCTTTAAGCCTTTCATGGTAATTTTAGCTGTTTTAACTGTCCATCCATATCATACACCTTTAGCATATTGACATAATGGCTATGCCATAATGGCATACGGCAATTGTCTATTTTTGTTTCCTTTAATATTACAATTTAAACAGTAATAGAGGAATAACTAATCAGGCATTTTATACGAAACAAATACAATTACTAAATTAAATGTTTACAGAGATATTGTAATTATTTATATGGGGATTATACATTAAAAGACTACTGTAAATAATGGAAATCTTTTCAATTTGGAGTGGGTTACTACAAAATTCAATGTAATCCAACTTGTGTTAGAATAATAAAAGTTTTTTTTTCTGCTATCTTTAATCTACATTTGATTTGAATTAAACTGACAATAGTAATACCAATAGAATAAAGCTGTAGATATAATAAAAATAGATATAATAAATATGATGCAAACAGTATACAATGGCATGTACAAAACAACACAAGAATGATATATACATTGCTCACGGAACGTGTATTATTTCCGGAGATGCCTATAGATTTTATCCATCACCCCATCTATAAAAAGATTAAATGTTGCACAAGTACCAAGGAGTGTTTTAAAGATCCAAACTGCTTGTAAAGGAATACAAAATTCAATTAGAAGTATGAAATATGTTGGCACTAAATGAATAAAATATGATTATGATTATGTTAATCATAATAATATATCTTCCTCTTCTCTTTTAAAGAACAGTACAGTTAGTTAGCTTATGGTTTAAAAGTCCAGTAACATCCCAGGGCTATGGCACTTCATTAAAATATATATTTTGTGTACCAATAAAGGACATCATACACTGAATTAATATCACTACTGCAGAACCATAACACTTATGAAAGGAGGTAACAATATGAAGGGTCAGAATTTCATGGTTGTACCTGTGATTCTTGATATGTTGCTAATATGGTTTAGGTTCACTAATAACTGTATATGATTAAATAAGAAAAACAAAATAATTTTGATTTAAAATATAAAGTTCATATAATATTTTTCCCAAGTTACGTACATGATCAGATAAAAGACCGATAAATAGGATTTATTTCATTTCCAAGGTAAATGCTGTAATATGAAACAAAACTTAATGTAGGTCAAACAATGTTAAATAATTATCTGCCGTGCTGGGGTGGAGAGTTCCGTTAAAAATGACAATTGCAAAAGGAGAATGATCCATAACTTTATACCATATTTTCCACTTCTGATGGTTCGACAATAACATGGTCTGTATAGTTTCCAGAGTTGTTTTTAGGTAAAAAGATTTTTGGCAGACTTCACATCACTGTCATATTATCTCCCATCTAGTACTTGGCATAAAATAGGATTACTATTGTTTTTATATGTATTCTTTTAAGTCAAACTAGATGGGCAGATAAATCCACAGCTAGTGTACATATACAAGAGCTGCTGCCATAGGCTTTGCATTTCTAGTAACCAGTTCCTGAGATACAGCCTACCACACAACACAGCCAGCCTGTTGACCTGACATTTCTCTGGTGTGGTAAGGGGTTACAATTTTGGTCAAAGATCCCCCCCCCCTGCTGTGACAAACAGCAGAGGATTGTGGTACTTGTTTCCTCTTTCAGTCCTAGTGTATCAGGGATAACAAGATGCTGATACCAAACCAATTAGGCATATTTAAATGACATTTAGACTGGATATACACTGCTTCATGTGCATTGTAATGCCAAGTCATAGATATAAATTAGATTTTATTGTTTACTCTTAAAATCACACCAACTTGCAGTTCAGTCATGAGACTTGCAGTACATTCATGAGACTTGCAGCGCATTGACTGTCCAAATTGGAAAGCATCATCCATCACTGTTCCTATTCAGGTATTCAAAAAACAAGGGTATAGACTTGTAAAGGTGATGTATAAAAACATAAAATATGGGAAAATGTCAAATATGCTGTTGAACAGCAGGCAATGAGCCCTTCACACCACTAGTTGTCACTGTAGTAACATAAAACATGTGCTAGCTGACTGCCTGTCTCCTAATAGAAGTCATTTAGGGATGGATTCAGTTAACATAAATATATTATGGATATCGTATTTGTCAAATTGTTTTAAAAAGGTAGTGTTTTTTATACACTATCTATTATTTTACAAGCCTTTCTTCTGACTAGATTTTGATTATAAATGGGGAGCAGATGAGAAATAATTAGGTATCACATATACAGGTTCTGATGATTCTAGCTTACCAATACTGCTTATTCCACTTCACTTAAATGTTTTTTTTTAAGTTTTTATAGTCAACCCCTCTGATTTGCTGCAAAGAATGGACCTGCACAATCAATGTTTGATCAAAATATTATGCAATGTTCAATCAAGAATGCCCTTATGTTTAGTAGAATTATTATATTTTGTTAAATTAATGATAATGATGAGAAACACAATGCAGTAGATTTATCTATTACAATTTGCATTTATTGTTTACGCCACCCCGTTATATTAATAACACCACCCCCCACATAAAAATGTTATATAAAGATCACCCCTCTATCTTATGCTTTGTATTCTCCTTAATATCATTGCTGACTCATTCAGGAGATTAGAGTTTTCTTTTTTCTTATGGAATCTTGATAAAATACATTAAATCTATTCTTCCCTGCAGTTCCCAAGCTTTCCCTGCAGGGCCCCCCTTTATTAGATGGGAACATTATCAAGCCCCCCCCCCTCCCCCCACACACACACACACCACCACCACCATTCAAAATACACAGTTTCAGATTGAGGGTCATTTCATAATAGCCATGTTTGCGTTCCAGTATCGTGAACTAGTACCAGTGTTAAATGGCCTTCAAACTTTATGTGAAATACAACTCCTACAACTTTATTTGGATTTCACATCAATCATATAGAAACATTCATTAGTCACATAGAGACACACATACACTACACTCATGCAGAGACATGGATCAATGAATCATTCACATTGAGACAAGTTGGCTTCCTGCTGTCTCTCCCTCAGTACCCTAGCTGTGCCTCCCCTGGAATACCTCCTGTCCCCCAGGGGGACCCACACCCTAGTTTGGGAACCACTGGTTTAGCTGAAGGACCCTTTCATGTTAGCATGCAGTGAGGAATTTGCCAGCAACGGCCACATATGTGTCAATTGCAGTTATAATGCTACCTAAAATGTGATACAATGTGCTGTCAACATGCAATTAATCTGTCAGCACCAGATCTGATTTTGACCGTGTGAAATAGCCCTAAGCCCATCATTATTAGCTTCTTTGGGTAGAAGTATTGCTATATCCTTTTCTTCTGAATACCTCCTACTTTCTACCTCATATATTCTATGATTGTATATTGCATATTAATATTGTCTGTACCATATTATTGGGGGGGACTAGGCCTTCTTGGGCAGGTGCACGCCGCGGCAATAGCGTATCCATTGAATACAAGTGGGCAAACATGCAGCCAAAATGCGTCTGTGTGCACATCAGCGGAACGCACTTAAATTTTAATGGATGCTCTGCGCACCAGACATGGTACATCTCCCCTCGTTAATAAAAACGTGGTAACTTTCATTTGCTTCATATGGTATGTGTACAGGCACATCATAGCACCATTACTTTGAATGGGCAGTGCTGTTCTTGCATCTTTTTCGTAGTGGAGTTTTTACCTAAATTGTTGCGGAACATGTTGGGGCTCTTAAAAAAAATTATAATAATTTGATAGATAATTGTAAATATTTGACTTAACACTGTTCTACAGATGTAATCCACAGCTGTGGTTTGTTTCCTTCGGCAAAAACAATACAGACCGCAATGTTTGTCAGCCCAAATTGTGAGAAGATAAACAAATTCATAGATGAAAATAAACCAGTTGTAAGCGTTGACAACTTTAACACCTGTTTTGTGTTTCTCCAAAAGCAGAGATAATACTGATGTGTCTTTACTTTTTTATGGCTTGGGTTGTTCATTCCTGATCTAGATTCCTGATTCTAGATTATGTAGGAGCTAAATGATACTTATACTCTCCTTTACACTGCACTGTTCTACAAATATCATTGTCAATCTAATTCATGAAGTGGCAGCCACACCAATCATACCAAGAAGCACCCCAGCGACTAAAGCACAAACAAGGGCTGTAGAGCGGGGAGGGGTGAGGACTTAAATTTGGATGAACAGGCAACTTTTGTGACTACACATAATGCCTATACTACAAGTAATGGTGGGGATAAATTAGCTTTCTTAAAAATGGACAGAAAAGATAAGGTTACCAAGTGTATCAAAAGAGAAAGCTTGGAAACTGCATAATAACAATTGCAGTAGTAATGGCACATTGTGGACCTCCCACTTTGTGTTTATTTCTTAACACTAAAACCTGTCTAACTAACTACTATATGTCAATTTACCTATGTTACACCTCTAGTCCTGTTACTATTATGCAAAATTTTACTGCCACTTATTAACCTCCCTAGCGCTCTTGTGAGGTCCAGATTTCTGTACCAAAGGCACACCATAGACTTAAATGGAATTTCTTTTTATGTTGTAGGCCTGTAACTTCCCAAAATATGTCCGTACAAGTCTAGTAGACATACTGAATATAATAATGAATGATACAATCTCTAAAATACTTCTTTTGTATGAAATATTTCAAAACAGTATGCATTTATATTTGGTTTTTGTTTATAATAAAGAAAAATTGTGTTTTTACTTTGAATTGTATTGGATACAGTTATCACTGTGTCCAGTACGATTCCCTTTGGCACCCTCTCTCCCCTGGTGTGATGGACCTGGTTTACTTTAAAGGGGCATATCTGGCGAATGACACTAAGAACAGTTTTCTCCATAGAAAACTGTTTTTGTGTGATCTACCTTTAAATCCCCCGCTGTTGCCCTGATGTTACGTCATCCCGCCACTCAGGGGGTATCTAGCCCAGTGCAGTACTGACAGGACAACGCTGGACGAGATGGTGTAGTCAGGAACAGCAGGGGAGTTAAATATCTGCCTGACATTAGTCTGCCATGCAGCATTGGAGTCTGCCTACAATTAGAATTTGTGTTCCCCTTCATCTGCCTTCCCCTAGAATCTTAATGTCACTGGGGAACCATGAATACCCCATATCTTGTGGCACTTCATTACAATAGTGTCTTCTCGCAAGATTTTGTTTTTTGCTGTACGGACTTACAGGTACCTTTTTACAACATATTCAGGATGAGGGTGGATTTATAGTAACACAATCAATGAACTTAGCATTTTACTGCAAGGTCAGATTTATTGATAATACCAAAGTCCAATACCTGTTGTCCCCTATTTCTCAACACAAGCTCAGTTCACATGACTCACATGTTTTAGATTTTTTTACTTTTTGACAAGCTTACTGTGTATACTAAAGTACACAGCAATGTCAAAACACCTTGTAAAAAAAAAAGTAAACTACACAAAAAAGTGCACAAAGTGTTAACATTTTCCTGCCTCTAAAGCAGAGAGAGGGGGGGCTACTGGTTGACACTATGCTCAAAGGTTAGATCGCCCATCCCCTTTAA
>CM070033.1:102122908-102142107 GCA_036250615.1 Ptychadena robeensis | reverse complement strand
GCAGCTGCAGCGCTGGACGAGGTGCTGCCGTCCCGCACGCTAGGGTGGTTAAATACTGTAGTTTAAATCAAGAAAAAGTGTTCCTATGAAAAGTCAATATGTAGATAAATAACTGCCAAACAAAGAGATAAATAGATAAATAACTGCCAAACAAAGGTTTTTATAATTGTTTCAGTATATACAAGTATTATTATAAAGTTGAATGTGTTTTAAGTAGGTTGACTGCTTCTAAAAAATAACTACCTTGCCCTTCGCACTTTAACCACAACAAGTAGCGTGACTGCATATATATTTTCACTATGACAAGGTACCCACCAAAAAAAAAAATAAGAACTTATCCTTCTGCTTGGATAATGTAGCCATAAGTTCACCACATCCTTTAGTCTAGGTAACAAAGAAAAACCACCTGGAAATTAAAACATTTCTGGAAATAGTTGACCACTAACCAAAATCTAAGCATAAGAACATGTCATATATTTAAAAGGAAAAGGCAAAATCACTAAATATATGACTCGTGAAATATTGTTACCCTGAAGTTTAACATTTCTGGGTATTAGCTTTGAGGAAAACTGGACTGGTCTGGAGTCATAGGTATTTTGATTTTAGTAAAACATGCCTTTCATAACATAAGATTTTTCCTTTTTTCACTAGACCAGCGGTAGTTGTAAAATTACTAATGTTAGTGTAGATAGAAACTATTGCACTAAAATGTTATTTCTGGTAAACTGCCTGGTGAAGTTATCGCCAAAAGAAATAAAAGTATTTTTAAAGGTTACTTTATACATTTATTTAGAAATAAAATGGAACAATCAGAAGCAAAATGTTGATGTGGTAAAATAGACACATTTTCTAGAGTGAAGGTAGGCTAGGTTCTAATCCTGTTAGTAAATAAAGGCATTAATCAGTTGTGAAAAAAGCCTATATTATAATATACAGATATATATAATATATGTAAGGCAGCAGGTGAACAGTAAGGTTCTTGTAAATTCTGTGTCACAATCTAAGAAAAGGGGTAAAAATTAAGTATATAGGCTGAATTGACAAGGATCAAACCCAGTGTTCTCCTGTTCAGTGGTTACAACCTACAAATGTTGGCCTAATATAGAAGAGCCTGTTATGAGTTAGGATTGTCCAAAGATCATGAATGCATTTCGGGATCTAGTGTAACACTAACACATTTTTATTTATCTGGGTTTTTATTTATCTGGGTACAAAGTGTGTTTTCCTAACCTGTCATGCCTGAAAAATTTAAAATAGTTGTTCCACAAAAGTTTAGCTTTTGTGATCAGGACAATGATATTTTGAAATTTGTCTGTTTTCGAGAAAATGCTTAAATCACATTCAATACTGAGTAGTCTTCTAGAATATTCTTGAACTGTTACAATTGTCCAGAAGTTTCTAGAATTTTCCAGAATTATCTAGAACTTTCAAGAAACTTTTCTAGGACTGTCCAATAGTAGTCATAGAAGTATAAAAGCACAGGTGACTCAAACCAACATTTCGGTTTATGTTATTTTTTTTATTTGATTTAGATGGCATCAAGAGGTTGCTTGCACCCAGCAGATGCATTTTGCTAAGTCAGTGGACAATTTATAGAGACAAGAGCAAGAAAGTGTTTTAGTGAAAGCATGTTGTAAGATGTGCGAGGTCTACAAGGCATACTTCTGCATGCCTGTCGGGGATCAAGACAAGCCCATGGCACCTCATTTCACATGCAAATATTGAAAATACTTTTAAAGTTTGGTTAAGGAGAGAAAAGAGAGCCATGAAATTTGCTATCCCGCTAACTTGGCAGCAACCAACTGACCACTCAACTAACTGCTACTTCTGCATGGTGGATCCTACCAAATGTTGCATTGGCAAGAATGTGCCTCAAATGGTTTATCCAGACATTCCTTCTTCCATTGCCCAAGTACCACACTGCCCGAGCTGCCCGTTCCCACTCCTCTAAAGAGAGGTTTCAGCCATCTTCAGGAGACAGCAGCAAGTCAGTCAGCGAGGAAGATATTGCAGATCCAGATTGTTTTTTCACAGATGCGGCTGAGGAGAGAAGGCCATACTTCCCTAACCAAAAAGACGTCAATAAACGTCAATGCTGATCTTCTGACGTCCGGGCTCAAGAAGTGAAACTTGCTGGATGAAATCAGAGAAAGCTTCACCAAATATTTTCCAACTTCTTGAGTTGGCATGATGGGTTGTGCTACTGCAACAATGTGGCCGGTCTATTCAAGGCTATAGGTATCACCTGTAACCCGAGTGAATGTCGCCTATTCATAGATATAGTTCATCCCAGAGCCTTGAAAGCCATGCTGCTTTACAATGGAAACAACTACCTGACTCTTCCTATGGCTCACACTGTGCATCCCAAAGAGGACTACACCAGTGTCAAGATGTTCCCGAGTGCCTTGAAGTATGACGACTATGGATTGAAGGTCATTGGAGACTTCAAAATGACTTTCTTCAAGGCGGTTTCACAAAATTTCCTTGTTTCCTTTGCCTCTGGGATAGTTGGGACACTAAGGTGCACTATCACAGAAGAAATTGGCCACATTGGAAGGAATTTTCTGTGGGGAACAGCTACGTCAAATGGGAGCCGCTGATAGAACCTCAAAAGGTGTTGATGCCACCACCACTGCACATCAAGTTAGGCCTCATCAAGCAAATTGTCATGGCTCTTGACAAGAAGTCAGCAGCTTTCAAGCACCGCCAAAATCTCTTTCCAAAGCTGCCCGAGGCAAAGGCTCAAGGCTGATATCTTCATTGGAACACAGATCAAGAAGATTGTGTGAATGTGACAAATTCGCCAAGCAGCTGAACAGGATGGAGAAAACAGCTTGGTACAATTTTGTTGCAGTAGTTCACGGCTTCCTGGGTAATCACAAGGCTGAAAACTATGGGCATTCTCATAAAGAATTACAACAAAATGTCTCTCAAAGTCCATATCCTTGAAACTCATCTTGACAAATTCAAGGAGCAAGAGAAGCAAGGCGAGCACATTCATCGGGATATACTGGACTTAGAACGTCGTTGCCAAGGACAGTATAACAAAAACATGATGGAGGACTACAATTGGGTGCTTCTACGAGAAAGTGATTTGCAGTACAGTTGCAAGTCTAGAAAACCTACTAATTTCTGAACCTTTCTGAGTGGTTTTGTCTATTTATCACACCGCATGAATGAAAAGATACAAATTCCCTTGTTTTGTCACTATAAATGCGAAATTTTCTTGGCTGTGGCCATAAAATCAAAGTTTGTGAATGTACTAATTTTTCCATAGGCTTTAGACATAAGCATTTAAAATATAATTTTTGTAAGCCAGGAAAAATATTGTGTTACATAGTGTAATAGATCACCTCATGAAAATTTTAAATTATGCCTTGTTCAGTTTCTAGGAGCGATTTGCAATAAATATCGCTTCTTCAGGAGATTAGTGATACATGACTGAGCAATGAGACTAGGTAAGAAGGGAAAAATGGCATTCATTTATTCATATATCATTGTAGGCAGCGTGGTCTGGTGGCTAGGAAAGGTGGTTAGGAGAGGACCTATTAATATAGGCCTATTTAAGGAAAGATATTTAACTCCCAGACAGGGTGGGTGATGACCATAGTAAACATATTTATGGTCTCTGTGGATTCCATTTTACCCTTCTTCCCTAAGCTCATGCTCAGTCTTGTATCACTGATCTCCTGAAGTAGTGATGTTTATCGCAAAACACGTTTTGACACTAGAACACAACATCATTTTCAACCATTGGACCAACTTTTATGGTTGTGGTACAGACACTTTTGATGTTGGTCTTGATTTAATGGACAATATGTTATATCTAATTTTTTTTCTGTTGACTTTATTTGATAATAAATGCATTCTGCTTTAACTTATTGGATGCCTCAAAAATCCCTTTACCCTCATTCCTAACCTAGGGGATGGGAACTTACTTAATTTCTCTCTTATACTTGCTGTTAAAATCTTGGTGCCAGATGTGTTAGGCCACCTTCAGAGAGTGAAGTGCCCTTGCATATCATGTTACCATATCTAAGAAATAGTTATTACTAATTTTAATAAATGCTTGCACTCCAGGGGCCCCCTTTCTGCATATTCTGCTAAATACAACATGCCCTTCCAACCAGTACCATTTTTATGTGGTAAAGTATATAACCACACCTCTCTACTTTGTGCAACATGATGTGTGACAGACATTAGTGATGGCGCGAACCCGGAATTAGGAAACTGGAACTAGCGCAAAAGTTCGCGAACCCGGCGAACCGGCGAACCCGCCATTGACATCAATGGGAGGCGAATTTAAAAAAAACAAAGAGACCCTTTCTGGCCACAATAGTGTTGGGAAAGTTGTTTCAAGGGGTCTAACACCTGGTCAATGACATGACAGAGGGGAATCCATGGCAAAACTCCATGGAGTTTTTTTTTCACACACTAAATCCGCACCAAGGAATTCTACAATGATAGTCAATGGGATCTGGAGAGCACTGCAACATGGTTGGACACTGCGAGAATGGTCAGGTTTTGGAGGACACTGGTGGTGATGGTCAGTAGGAGGACACAGGGGTGGTCGTGTCAGTTTGAAGGACACTGGTGGTGCTGGTGTATGGCAGACACTGTGGTGATGGTCCGTGTGGAGACCCTGTTTGTGATGGTCAGTATGGAGCACTGTGTGATGGTCAGTTTGGAGGACCTAGGTGGTGATGGTCAGTATGGCAGACAAACTACACTGTGGTCGATGGTCAGTTTGGGAGGACACTGGGGGAGATTGATATTCCCATGTATGTATGGAGGATGGGATATACAGGGGAAGACTGCAGATGCACTGAACACTGCCCTAGCTACTGGTTCCCTATGCACAGTCAGCACTCTCTGTTTCTAACTCTCTCCTTCTTCACAGCATGTGAAATGGCGTCCTCTACTTGCTAGGTTATAGGGGTGGGATGGTCCGTGAGGTGGTGGGGTGCTGATTGCTGGATTATGTCTGCTGACTGTGACTCACAGGGGTCAAAGTTTTCACACCAATGTAAAAAGCTCGGGGCGGGTCGAACTTGCCACCTGTTCGGCGAACACGTGGCGACTCGAACATGCGAACCATGGCCATTTTCGGGCCATCACTATAGAACAGACATATTCAGGGAAAGTACAGATTAGTTCAAATATGAATTTGGGTAGAAAAAAAGTCCTCCTAAAGTACATAATGAATCTACTAGCTGTGGGCGTGTGTATTTATAATGGAAGACTGCATTATAGAGCCAACCTCACACACTTGCACCAGGTTGGGTTCCAAGCTTGAGCCACAAATATTGTTTCAAATCAAGAAAATGGCCGATTCACAGCAGTTTCCAATACAATAACTACGTTTATTTTTTTCGCCCACTCTTAAAGAAACAACCTCTTTTCTAATTGGTTTTAAATTAGTTTTTCAGAGCACATGTATCTGATTATAGAGACCCATTTAAACTGTGCGTGCGAGCTAAGCGGTGTGGTCTGGCAAAGACAACTTTGTCATACTTCCATTCAGCAGTACACTGATAATTACAGTAGTCAGTTTCTTTACAACAAATAACTTTTTATGCCCAAATGAAAAAATGCTACGGTTTTGCCAAAAACTGGACATACCTTTATAATAATCAGAAAAATTATTATGAACTTCTGTTTAATACAGTTGACCCTTCAGTTTTGAAACCCAGATTGACAAAACACCCAATGAGTTACAACTGCAATACTGGTTAACTTACAACCAAAAGTTTTGACTTACAAACAGATCATGGCCAGGCCAAACATGTTCTGCTTGTCAGTGGTGTTCATAGTGACCATATGTCACTAATATACACATGCACAATAAAATGGACGCATGTAAAACATCTACAAAAGGCTACAAGGACAGATCCTGATGTTCCTTATTTCAGGTAGAGATGTTCCCGAACTGTTTCGCCGCCGAACTGTTCGCGGCGATATCGCATGTTCGCGTTCGCAGCGAATACTCGAACACATGGCAAAATTGTTGCCCCCTATCTTTTTACATTGAACAAACTTTGAGCCTGTAGTCTCATTCAGAGGCATAATCCAGCCATCAGGCACCCAGCACCTCACGGACCATCCTACCCGCTCTATCATACAGCAAGGATAGATGCCATTCACATGCTGCCATGATCGAGTGGAGAACACGGACAAAGTCAGTGACACGGGCAATGGTGGGACCGACAAGTTCATTGACACGGGCATGTTGTGACACACTGCATGGTGGTGACCGGGCAAAGGTGGTGACACTGGCAAAGTTGGTGACAACGGGCAAATGCCATTATAGGTGAACGCGAAAACGACGCGAAAAACCCCCAACTCGTACGCGATCCATTGACTTATCGATTTGAAATCTTTGGTGCGGATTTATTTGTGAAAAATAAATTTTCTTGGGAACGTTATCTGCCATGGATCCCCTCTGTCATGTCATTGTCCAGGTGTTCAATGCCATGAGCGACGCGAAAACCCGCCAAGCGACGCGAAGTTCGGGTTCGCGACATCACTAATTACAGGGGGCTCTCCTTTCATACAATAACCACCTTCTATTTTATTCTCTCTTCTTAAAAGCCGAAGATGTCAATTTGAATGGTGCTTAAAATTGTTTGTTTCTGGTAAGCTAGGCTCATTTTAACTTTTCGGTGAAAACACCAGCAAAATAATTGGTGTTTCTGGTAAATTACACATATTATACAACACCTTTATTATGAAAAAATTAGGTAAGGGGTGCTTTGGATGATTCAGAACACATTATGGGTATTTTCATTATTTATTATGCAAAAAAATCGTCTCTACTTACAACAGACAAATAAATCAACCATCACTAAAAAACGAAATACTGATTTATACTTGCCAAATAACATCGGTGCTAACACGGATAACATATCACATCACAAAATTTTAGCAAAAAAAGACAAAGCAAGGGGTTTCTCGGGACATGATACTGGCATGGAACAAATATTACTCCTTTTCTTATAGATGTTAGCAACCTATGTCATGATCAATATGCTTCACAACATATGAAGGTTCAAAACAGTGGTTCTCAACCTGTGGGTCTGGACAGTTCAGTGAAAACATCAGCTGATGCCCACAAGCAGGGCAGGAAGTTTGACAAAAAAATAACGGGGGAGGAACAGGGAGTTACTCTCCTTTCTAACTTTCTACCCCACACATCATTTGCACAAGCAGGGTGGGAAAATATAAGGGAGGGGACATTACACTTACCAGATTGTGCCAGAAGTGATGTTTCAGAGTCTTACTTTCGCTATTTAGAACGCATTCAAATACAGGAAGTGAAACTTAGAAACATCACTTCCAGGGTCGCTGATCTATAAAGGTTGAGAACCACTGGTTTAGAAGGAAAGACAACAGGTGCCCAACCTGTGGCCTTTTGGACATTGTTCGGTGGCCCCCTTTGGTCCTCCATATGCGGCCCCTAAAACCGAACTGTTAATGCATAGGGCATAGCGACTCACCTGTGAAGTGGTCACAAGCTTTCCTAATCAACTTTGGCGGTCCTGCATCAGTAAAATTGGCAATGTTGACCATGGGAAACCAGGTCTACATATGAGCGCTGCACCCAGGGGCAGGAGGGGGAGTGGGTGCTGTCAGGTTTTGACTGCCTGACGGGATCTGGTCCACCGCCTGCTGAGATTTGTTGACAGGGGGAGGGTCTGGATCGATGTTAATGTGCGGCCCTTTAGTGATGCGGAGGGCCATACTTGTGGCCCCACAAATCAACTCAGTTGCCCATCACTGGTCTACAAAATCCTGAAAAAGCTAAACATTACATTCCCCACAATTCCTTCTACATCTAGATACCATGGAGAAAAGTAAAATAAAGAACAACCTTCCTATCAGCTGGATCATCAGATAATATTGTTGTACTGTTGTACTTGCATAGCAACTACTAGTGATGGCCGAACTGCCTGCAAGGCGAACAGTTCGGCCGCGAACAAGCATGTTCGCCCCCCTTCTCGCCGGCGGACAGTACGGGTGTTCGACCCGCCCTGTTTGCCGGCGAGAAGGAGCCCTCTATTCTTCCTCCGGTGGGATCATTAGCAGCAAGATCCCGCCGCAGGAAGAATATTTCACTGAAGACCGGGTAGAGAACTCGGTCTTTCAGTGAAAAACCGGCTTGTAAACCCGGATGTGACGTCAGTGACGGGGAATTTTAATCTGTCCGCGAACGGGCGGACGGCGGACTTTTTTAAAAGTCCGCTCCGCCCGTTCGCGGACGGACACGGCCGAAGTTCGGCCATCACTAGCAACTACCAGCTGTCAAATAATGGATAGTGGAAGCATTAAAACTCCAACAGGGCAGGCCACATAAGTTAAGTAGGCATTGGAAAGTTTGCCCATTGCCAAGAACTTGTTGAAGTTAGACAAACATTTAAAATATAAAATATACACATGAACCAGTAAATCCTATACTTTGTAATTAGAGTCATCATGACTTAATTGGGGAACCATGGGATAACTAATGAGAAATCCAGCCCATTATATTTGCCCATTCCCAGTTCCCTTCCCCCCAGAATTTGTAACTAAGGTGTTTTGTTATTGTAAATATCCAATGGGTTTTCCACATGCTTAAGGAAGGTATGTAAATTTAGATGACCCCATGGCAAAAAGCCAAGTAGTTCAGAATGTAGGAAAATCCTCCCTGCAGTTGCAATGAACGAAATGAACTGGGACAGGTTCCCAACTTAGGAGCAAGATTGTTTGTTGAAAAGCTAGAATTTAGACATGCAAAAAGATCAGTAAGGAAAATAGATGAAAAAATCAGATGTGCACCCCACTTTTTTTAATCAAATTCTAACAAGGCACATCTCTACAAGTAGCATATGGTTGTTTAAATGAGGGGTTTGACCCCTTAAGCTAGGCATACACGTAAAGATTCCCATGCATTTGGGCAGCAACCGATCGCCACGCTGCTTTTTGATGGCTGCAGAACAGATGGGAATCACACATGGATTCCCATCAGATACTTTGGATGGGGAACCTTGGGCAGCTGTTTACATTAATTTCAATGGGCTTGTCCCCACTTGCACGGGACTCTTGTCCCCATCCAAAGTAGAGCGATCAACCAGAACAAACAGATTCTTGGATGACATTCCATTTACCTGACATCAATGTCGCCTGTACAAGTTTTCTGATCTCTCTTTATTAACTGGTAGCCAAAACTTTCCAGTCCATCCAATGTTGGCTTGTCCCCACTGGCGAAGCTGGCAGGCGCTTCCATTAATTTCAATGGGCTTGTCCCAATTTGAAATACGTTTTTGGCTGCAGGCCGTGGCCAGCTACTAGTGGCTACATTGACATGTATTTAGCCTACATGTATTCCACTTTGTTCGGCCACATGCGGCTGGCAGCTCACAGGACCGCACCGCCCCATGGCCAGCTTGGTCAGTGGGGACAAGCCCTAACATCCTTAAGAAATAGCATTGCAGAAGCACTAATTAAACTAACTTTACAATGAACAATGTAAAACATAGAGCAGAGGAAGCTTAGCTGACAAGAAAGACAATTTTAATGACAGCAGTGCTTTGTTGTAAGAATGAATTTCTCCACAGTGACTACAGCAAGTCAAAAAAAGCTTGTTTTAAATGGTATTTACTGCTTGTTAACATCATATAAATATTTGTTCAAAACCTTTCCACACATTAACTTATAGACTTTGGTGGTTCCAGCAGTTTTTTTCAATCTACAAAGCTACATACATCTCTATTATGTTAACTGTATTTACTGACAAAGCATCTCCCGAAAACCTCATATATGGTTCCAAACCAAAGCATTCCATTAGCAACTTATAATTTGCAATTCATTGTGGGTGGGAAGCTGCAGGAAACTTTACTAAAACCCCTTATTTAAAAAAAAATGTTAAAACATTGTTTCGACCAGTGGCATTTAAAGTATGTACATTTAAATAGGAATTACAATGATTTTATTGTTGAAAACTCAAAAAAGTTCTATTTGTCTGTGTCTTATATTGTTTACCAGTTAATTAAGGACTAGAATTAATATCATATTTGGCATCCATTAGCACTGTATATTCTCAAAGCTAAATGCTGGCCACATGTGTTACAATATGTATATTCTTCATTCTCTATATATTGAATCACACATGTCATTTGTGGGCCTACTTACACTTTCTCTTTAATCTCCTTTAGGGCTAACTCTCACAGTCAGTAGAAAAACTGCCTTGACCAACTTTGAGCCAACTGGCGGGAATTCTGTCATCCTTAGAGATAACATGGGGCAGTCGTCAGTTACTGACAACCTCCCGCCAACTGGAAGCACAATGTATGCAACCACTGTACACAACAGTACAGCCCAGATTGAGCTGCCCTGAAACCAACTGTGTTAACCCAGCTTTAGTGTTAACCTTGAGAGTGAGGCTGGGTTTCCACTGCATTATAGGCCCCGTTAACACCCCCTGTGTTAAGCACATTTTATGTCAAAGTAGCCCATCCATATTACATACCTTCTGAACTGCCTGTTTCCACTTTGTTGAGCATGTCTGCCAGACGGAAGGGTAACATATAGTAATGAGTGGCATAGGCAATATTAAAATTTGCGATATTTTGCAAATAATTCTAATATTTGTTTCGATATTTGCGAATAATCGAAATTCGACTGTATGGCCATGCAATATATATGTCAATATATTCATACCTTCAAAAAGAATGGTCACATGGGGTATTTATTTTCCCATTGAGAATATAAAATCACAATGCATGGCCATAAGCTTCCCAATGCTTATAGCTCAAATATTCAAAATTTCAAATATCCGCCTATATCGTGAAATTTGCAAATTCTCGAATAGCCGATATTCGCCGAATATATTTGCAATTCGTATATTCCAGCTCAACACTATTAACGTACATAATGTCAACCTCCAGACCGGCTCAACGCCATGCAAACAGGTGGTGCATCTGAAAGATGGGAAACAGGCTGCATCTGAGCTTCATAGCAAAGGATGTGAATTTTGTTCATGTGCTTTCTCAATTATTTTTAATGCAGTTGCCCAAAATGCCAAGTAAACTTTTCTAACTTTATCACTATGATAAAAAAAAACATTATTTATACCATTTTGGAATAAGGCCGTATCTCAGGATGCACTGTATATGCTACATTCCACTATTTAACCTCATATCACTAAAGGTACAATAGCAATCCAGGGTGGTCTAAGTACTTTTTTTTCTTTTTGGGCTTCTTAGCCTTCTGGTTGCTTAAGTTCCATATAACTTGGAGTATATACTTATATGGATACTTTAAACATATCAGTGTTAAAAGGAAGAGGAATTGAAAATAAAGAAGCTTAATTATTGTCTACATGTTTTTTATCTTCCCTTAAATTCTTTAATCTTATAAATATATCTGTTGCACTACACTTCAGATTAAAAGGTCTCAACGCTGCCCAGATTCTAGGTACCGTAATTAAAGCAAGAGGGGGAAGACTATGGAATTACCAAAGGCTGTACACATAAGGGTATCTTAATAAAAGTACTTTCCTTTTACAAGTTTGATTTTGTTTCATGTTGTGCCAGGGTAAGATGTAAATAAACAATAAATGCTTCCTTACAAACTGCAACCCCCTATTTCCCAAGAAGCTATTTTATTACTACACTGAGGCACTCCATGTATATTCAAAAAATCTGTCCAGCAAATCAGAACAATCAATACATTTGTCAACCTGTATATGGGGTAAATGTGTGTTATATTCATAATGACACAATTTCAACCACGTTGGTGGTTAAAAAGTCAGTTCACCCAAACTGATATCTAACCTTCTAATAGTTGCTGAAGAGTTTAACCACATGGCTACTCCATATGTCTCTCTTATTACTGCAATATCTACACACCTGCTGTTAACCTTACCAATGACCTCATTCTGTCTGGTGGGTATTTCCATTGTTTTATATTTGAGAATATATATATAAATGGACACTAGAATGTTGCAAGGCCAACAGGAATACCCGGATTCCATTCCCATTCAGATTAGCTTGCTTTTAAGATATATAAGTAGGCAATAACTGACTCTTATAAGATCTCTTTTTGGTGGACAGACACTTTAATATCGTCCATAGATTACCATGTCTCTAGCATTCTTTTTTATTTTCGGAGTCCTCTCTATCTAAGCTGAATTGCTTGTTGTACCGTAACTTGAAAAGTGGTGCATACAGTGATTAACCTCCTGGGCGGTACGGGATTTTACTCCCTGACTCACTACACAACGCCGGTGTGAAAATGACGCCGGTAGTGGTTGGGGGGAAAAACGATTCCCCATTCATAAACATAGATGTCTAAATTCAACGATTTCGAGTTAATTGCAAAGCCTCTGAACATGGTATCATCACCAAACTTGCTGGAGATGTAGAGAAGGGTTGGGGGTATACTACAAGAAAAAAGTATGACTCTTACAATCGTTTTTGCACAAATTAAGTTCAAATCAAGAAAAAATTTCGAAAATTGGAATTTCGTCTTAGATTTTGAACTTAATTTATGAAGAAATGACATGTGCTAGAGCAACACTTTTATTTTTTAAATGTTCTCACAACTCTTCTCTACATCTCCAGCAATTTTGGTGATGATACCCTTTTCAGAGGCTTTGCAATCAGCTCACAAAGGTAGCAAGTCGAAAAATTCGACCATCTCTAGTGATTTCGAAGACTCTGGGCCGGAAAAGCTCCTTGAGCCTGCAGCTATGCAGAAATGCTGCAGGCTCACGGAGAGCCCGATCCTGGCAGGGGCACAGTACTGTACTGGCTTCAGGTGTAACGCACAGGAGGTTAAAGCTCCCCATGCACCTTGAGATAATTCCCAAAAAAAATTTCATTCGATTTACCAACAAACATTTAGTATAGTGGCCTCCCTGATAGAACATACATAGCGATTGGAAGGTTTAGAAAGGTCCTCATATTTCATGGGTTTGGTAAAAGAAAAGTTGATTGTACAGAAATTGAATGGTAAGATTGTAAGGTGTATGGTGGCCTTCAATGCTTGACATTGCTAAGTATGACTTTAGGCCCCCGTACACCATAAGCTGGGCATACACGGGTAAATTTCTGTGCAATCAATCCACGATCAATCACAGCGTAGTGACGTCACCACTCTGTGATTGCGGGTCAATAGAACGGAAACCAAAGTGCCCATCAATTGCCGTAGAATGGGGACCTAATACACCTGTGTTGTGAGAAAATCTGCATAGAGGAAAGGCAGCCGCAGCATGGCCCCCCTTCCATTGCACAGCAAACAGAGCAGTTACAGGCCCTGCCCCCTTTCAAAAGCTAGGAGCTTTCTACCTCTGCTACTTTTGATGAAGACTTACGATCCCCCTCATCGAACAGGGTTTCCCAACATGTTGGAACACTGTCGAGTTTCTTTGAGCGGGATCTATTGATCCCCCTTGAAAGAAGGCATACACGGGTAGATTTATAAATAGATTATACATGCTCCGTGAGCATGTATGTTGCTCTATTGTTCTTGAATCTATTTAGAAATCTACCTGTGTATGCCTAGCTTTACAATCTTGCCATACAATTTCTGCACAATCCACTTTTGTTCTACCAAAACCATGTGATATGAGGACCGTTCTAAACCTTCCAATCACTATGTATTTTATCAGTGAGGACCCGGCACTACATGGTTGTTGGGAGATCTAAAGGAAATTGTATGGAGTGGTCTAAAGGTGTATGGGGAGCTTTAGGCTTAGGTACCCAAGAATATCAAATTCTAAAAGTTAAAGTCCTTCTCCACAGACTGACAATCCTGCTGTCTGAGGATGACTAAATTTTTACCTTCACAGATACAATGGGGGGATTAGTAGCAATGGACTTAATCTGTGTTCTTGTGTCCACACCACCATCATTGCCTATAATATTGAAGAAATTTTGTTGGAACCAATAATACAGAGAGAGTTTTGTTTAAAATATGCTTTTAGTTGTTATCTTTTTTAGCTTTTTTATCTTAAAAAAAAGATATTTTATTCACCTCTGTTTACCTTTAACAGACCAATGTTTAAGCCCCCCATACACGTTCCGATTTTTCGTACGAATTTTGCCCGACCAACCGATCGGGTCGGGAGATTAATCGATCGGGAGATTAATCGGATTCGGAATTATGTACCCGACCGATCCCGATTTCTCAAAATCGGCCGAAAAATCGTTCGGGACCGCTTCGGACCTGTCCGTAAATTTTTGGTCGATCTGCTGTTAATAAATAGGGTCGGGCTGATGGATCGGTGATAATTCGAATTCCAATTTTTCGTGCCAGCCGACCGACCGACCATAACATTTTAGGTGAAAATCGGGTGACAGGATCGGACGAAAAATCGGTCGAAGAATAATCGGAACGTGTATGGGGGGCTTTAGTTAGTGTTAATCACAATGACCTGCATGACGGAGCTTTCTTTCTTTTAGAACACAATAACTAAATTCCTAGCAACCACCACATAGTGTGATCGGTACAAAACTGATCAACTCCTTTCTTTCATACAATACAATACCAGGAAAAATCTGATACTTGAAGGTTCAACGGAATTTAACAACCTTACTAAACTGTGTTTAGGCATAAAAGCCCTAATTATCACAGTATTGTATGTTGAACATGTTTGTATGAGTGTATTTGTGAGCTCATTTCCACTCTGTCCGGATTGGTTTCGCCTGAAGTTGAATGTCCCAGCGTCACTTTTGCCTGAGACCGTCAAAACCTCTTGTGTCTGACTCCGCCACTATAAGCCACATTTGGGGAAGTTCCCCAGACAGAGTTCTGTCATTTTTTAATCTGTTATGTCTGAAATGTTTGCCTCTGTGTTGTTTGCAACCATCCCACCTTTTTCTTCCCTGATCTTTCTAAGCTTTCTATTACAGAGCTCACCTTATATTATTTTACTCAGGATCTTTCCATTATTATATGTAATTCTCTTTGGTTCAGAGTACTCTTTTCCATCTGGTGCCAGTTGTGTAGAATTGATATTGTCATCACATACTGGTAAGAGTGTTCACCTGAGATTGATTTACATTTTTTAGAGACTGTTTAATTACTCCCAAGGTACCAAAAGAAGTAAAACTTTCAATATACCAGTGTTTAGAAGGTGATTTACCATAAAGCTGGCCATACACAGCTCGATTTTTAGCTAGATCGAATGTATCAACCAGGGATCGATTCCTCAAGGTGGTGCACATAGATTCCCCAAACAATCGTGCGATTTTTTCTAATCACCGCAAAAATCGATCTCGTGAACATGCACGTGATCGATCAGTCAAAAATCGAGTGGAGAATCGACCTGTGTATGGCTACCTTAACATGCGCGATGATCAATTGTTAAGGAATCGAACGATCCCTGTATGGAGACCTTAAGTCATAATAGATAAGCAAGGCCAGAGAGTGCTTACAAATACATTGGCCTTTTGACTTATAAGTGGCTTGACTTAAGGCCAACTTGAAAGTCAAGCTAAATTTTGATTTTAATTTACAATCAAATTCTTGACTTACAAGCAAAATTATGACCAAGGCCAAAACATGTTTTGATTTTCACAGTTGTAAGCAAACACCTGTGCATCAAAATGGCTCCAAAATAGGTAGAAAATACATAAGGAAGGAAGGAAGGAAGGAAGGAAGGAAGGAAGGAAGGAAGGAAGGAAGGAAGGAAGGAAGGAAGGAAGGAAGGAAGGAAGGAAGGAAGGAAGGAAGGAAGGAAGGATTAGAAATGAATCCCAATGGAAAAGAAGAAGGAACTATGAGGAAATATGAGAGTGGTGTTCATGTGACTGATCTCACTAATAAGTCCAGTATGTCATAATGGACCATCTCACCAATCTACATGTACAAGTCTACAGACCCTTCCATGGAGAGAAAGGAGAATTCCTGGTGTTCCAATGGAAAAGGACTCAATTACTAAACAATAACCACATTCCATTTCACCCTCTATTCCTGAAAGCCACAGATTTTAACTTGAATAGTGATATACCTTTTTGGTACATATCTGTTTGGTGAGAACACCAGAAAAAATATTGGTATTTCTGGTAAATTACACATACTATACAGCACTTTTTTATTATTAAAATGTTAGGTTAAGGGTGTTGTGAAAAGTTGAAAATACTTCATGGCATTTTTATTATTTATGGTAAAATTATCTTGACTTACAACTGGAAATGCAGATAATAGGCAAAATTCTGCAGAATCCCCCCAAAACAATTCACCTGTAATGAGCAAACCAGTCAATAATCATGTAATAAGTAATAGGTAAGTCAACGTTTGATTATATTTATGTATATTAAGTATACATCCCCTTTATGTTCATAAGTCAAGGGGTTCATTGTATCTGTTAGAGACTGCTGACAAGTTGCAAAAGTCAGGGACTGCTCAATGTTACAATAGGAGTGTCAGAGACTTCTTACTTGACATAAAAGTTACCTTGTGGATAACAGCAGAGATACCAATAAAAAAATCACTGGAGGGTCCTTAGTTTGCCTCACTTTAAGTGTAAAAGGAAGAATATGTTTTCATATATAAACTTTAAGCTAATGTTCACAGAAGTAAGCAGAAGCAGTGGGATGAATAATTATTATGGCGCATTGGATTTGGTGTCTTGTGGCTACTGTTATTTGGGGAAAACCCACAATTTCCTTCAGTATAGAGAATGCCAAACAAAGCAGGTATTTAGCTAAAGTAGCTCTACCACAGTAATGTCCTCTAAATGCTAATGGTTTGGCTGAGTTCATTACTGCGTAACCAACAAATATTAGGCTAAATGGAGCCACACAATGGGATACAGCAATTTATTAAGGATACGTAGCTTTAATTTTGTCTGGCAAACTGATATTTAAAAGAAACATTGTAGCTAAAAGTCAGAGATCTGGTGCAAAGTTCATTGTTTTCTAAGTTCTGGGAACTTCCGGTTTGTAAATTTGGTTTGGGTCCTGAGGTCTCAGTGAAGAGGCCGGGTAAATCTTTCGGCTTACTTTAGTGTTCCTATGTTGTAAGGTGTCCCTTAACCTGGCCATAGACACCTCGATCCATGGCGGCTTGTACCAGACTCCATCACCACCAGACTACCTCACCACGCTGTGAGGACTCGGCTACAGAACTGTTGGGAATCCTGTGTGCTCTACTAACACAGGCTATTCCCATCAGATTGTAGCCAATTAACTTGGGGGGGAGGAGACGCCCCTCTAAGTTAACTGTCTACAACAGGATCGCCCACAAAAAGAACCGGCTTTTTGTGTCGAAATCTCAAGGTGGGCACCGCTGTAGTTGCAGGCGACCGACCATTATGTGTTCAGCGGGAGAGCGCACACCGGTTGCAACTATGGCCAGACATCGGCACATCTAGGCTGGCTTTTCACTGAACCACATACAAACAAACACATGCAAAAGTCTTCCCTGTCTTAATCCACAAAATTCACCTGAAATTCTAAAATGTTCAATTCCCCCACCATCAACAATTAACTTTTATACCCGTAATACTTGACTTCATCCCTACAGTCAATGAGTCATTAAAGAAAACCTGAACCCAATAGGTTAAAAAAAACTTCAAACATCACCTTACACCTCACCTTATAAAAGATATACTATCACAACTAATTGTCCTTTCTTCTATGAGAGGGCTTGGGTCTGCATACACGGTTTGATTTTTACCACCACATACAAAAGTCTAGAGACCCTTCCATATTCGAATATTGCCTATGCCACTCATCACTACCTAATAGGTATAGGCAATATTCGAATTTGCAATATTTCTACTAATATTTGATTTAAAATTCGCAATTTGTTGCAATGTGTATGGCCATACATTGCGAAAATATATTCACAATTATAATCATCGCGATTACCTTCAAAATGAATGGTAACATGTGCTATTAATTTTTGCATTGCAAATATAAAATTCCAATGCATGGCCATAACCTTCCCAATGCATAATATCTTGAATTGTCTAAATTGCAAATATCCGCTGCTATATTTGCGAAATTTGCAAATTTTGAATAGTCGATATTCGTCTAATGTATTCACAATTTCAAAATTCGAGCTCAACACAAGTAATAGGTTCAAAACAGATCAATTCCTTTCCTTAGCCCTGTGCACATGCTCCATAGTACCATCAGATACAAATCGATCTAAATACTAAGAAAACTCTTCAGACATTTTGGAGATCAATTGAAATTTACCAACATGTCCAATCACTGCTAAAAAAAAATGTAAGCCGATCGAATGGAAAAATCGAACTGTGTGCGCCCAGCTTTACTGTCAATCATCCGATCAACCACATACCTAGCTCCTGTGCGTAGTAATTCCACTTGAAGATCCCATCTCAAAACATTTATGAATGAAAGCTGCATATGGAAAATGATTGACAGAGAGACAAGTTGAGCCAAAACAAACAAACAAGCAGCGAGTACAGCTATTTGCTGATGAATTGGCTAGGGGGCACAAGAAAAAGAATGTGTATAACCCTACTTAAAAGGGCAATATACACATACTTTCACTATAATACATAACCACCCTAACATACTAAAGTATTCTCTTGGAAGTCTTGAAAGGGAAGAATTGGAACCCTTTTGAAACTGACCAAAAAGTTCTCTAGAACAAGAGTTAATGCAAAAACTGCCAATGAGGCTACCTGTTTGGTGACCCCTACTATGCCATAGGGAATTTGTACAAACAACCATTAATGGGTGTTTAAGGTGCAAGCAGTCATACTCTTTGTTCCATAAAACCTAATAAAGTTTATTTACATACATTAAAAATATCAAAAACTTCATAAAATCATATATACAGTTTTAAGCAGTGAACTTCATGATCAATGGATACATAATAAGAAAGAGAATCATACATTCATGATTGTACTGGTTAATGGGACTCATACCTGCATATTTATCAATCCATGACCCTGTTCGCCACCTTGCTTTTTTAAGTGGATCTACTTTCAATGCATGTTTGTTGGGTCATTCCCATATATGAACAGGATAATCCGAATGTCTCAAGGTCTGCAGAGATCCAGTCTGATTTGGATATCACCTGTATCTTTAAGTCCTCCATACACCTTACAACCTTACCAACAATGTCTGTTCAATCTACCAAAAACCATGTAATATGAGGACCTTTCTAAACCTTCCAATCACTACAGGGAGTACAGAATTATTAGGCAAATTAGTATTTTGACCACATCATCCTCTTTA
>CM070033.1:102094495-102116772 GCA_036250615.1 Ptychadena robeensis | reverse complement strand
CCCCCCCCCCAAATAAAGTGATGACGTCACATCGGGGAGACAAGGGTCCAGTGCATGCTAATGACGTTTGCTGCTTACAATTCATTTAATATTCCCTATTCTTCCAGCATGTTGTGTGGCTGGAACATTATTGTTCAAGGTAACACAAAAAATAAGACATCCTAGATCTGAATGAATTAAATATTCTTATGAAATACTTTGCTCTTTACATTGTTAAATGTGCTGACAACATAATCACACAGAAATGTCAATGGAAATCAAATGGAGGTCTGGATTTGGAGTCACACTCAAAATAAGTGGAAGAAACAAGTGGAAGAAGAACCATTACAGAATGATCCAATTTTGATGTAATGCCATAAAACACAAGAAGTCAGGAGACATGGAGAAGGCAATTGTAGGGCAACAACTCCTCATCAGGACCACTACTTCCACCTTTGTGCAAGAAGGAGCACTTCCAGAGCCCTGCAAAATGACCTCCAGCCAGACCATTTTATGGACATTACATCAACGTTGGATCAGTCTGTACTGTTTTTTTCTACTTTCATTTTGAGTGTAACTCCAAATTCAGACTTCCATGGGTTGATACATTTTATTTCCATTTTTGTGGTCAGCACATTCTATTTAAAAGAACAAAGTATTTAATAAGAATATTTAATTCATTCAGATCTAGGATGTCTTATTTTTGTGTTCCTTTTTTTGTGTATTTTTTTCAGCAGTGTACTATTTTCTGATCCGTTACCTATTTG
Source organism: Ptychadena robeensis (assembly GCA_036250615.1). NCBI lineage: Eukaryota > Metazoa > Chordata > Amphibia > Anura > Ptychadenidae > Ptychadena > Ptychadena robeensis. The sequence goes on along the minus strand of CM070033.1, from coordinate 102,116,026 downwards.
TATAATACCCTCGGAAAATATAATGTCTTAAATCCAAAATTAGGTTTGGAACAGGGCTTGGATTTCTGCATCCTTGGCCAACTATCTCTTTCTGTTTCAATATTTTTATTAATAAATGTTAACAATTTTACAACAATAGTGTAATGGAGTCAATTAGTGTAGGGGCCAATAGGCCCTTAGTGCAAACTTCCTACTTCCTGAGTTGCTAGCATAAGTGATATTAGATGTAACACAGTGCCCTGAGAGGAACCTAGACTAGAATAGGGGCAAGGAAATGTCAATGTACTTAGCAATATTTGAGTACATTTACTACCTAAAAACTTCAGGAATGTAGGCACTTCATTCCATTGAGCCTGGCTTAAAAAAGCTGAATTTGATTTACTTAAGAAAATTTAAAAACATAAAATAATCCCCATGATAACGTTCCATGTTTATTGATAAACCTGCTGTTTACTGTAAAATTTAAAAACAGTTTTATAGTAGTTATTCCATTATTATTCTTTCTGATCACATAGCCAGAAATCTATAATAAATCATATGTGTCTGTTTCAGGGGAAAACCAGCTGTTAATGGGGCAGAAATTAAATAAGGATAATGATATTTAACTTTGTTATTTAGTAAAATATGGTAATTTTTTAATATTATTCTGGAATTTCCCTGGATCTTATTTAAGCCTACAAATAAATCTGTTTAACTACATTTATACCACATTAAATGCATAAACATAACATGTAGACAACCTCCTTGGTAGCCATCATGAGTTCTAAATTTTTAACAGTGATTGCCCATTTGTTAACAGTTCAATGGTGGCCAGATCTTACTTTCCCCTGCATCCCCTGTATAAATATATTTGTAACTTCGCAAAGCCCACAAAGTGGAAGAGGGGAGGGAGCTTCAGGATTCATTCTGTGCATGTTGGGCATACACGGGTAAATTCCAGCCCAGTTGAGTGCAGTGCAATGATGTCATCACGCTGCGCTCAAGCTTCATCAATATCGTGGCACAGCTGCGTCATCGATATCGGCCACTATCGGCTATCGATATTGGTCCCAATTGTAATGTAAAAAGTAATGAAAATTGAACAGGGTTTCCAACATGTTGGAAGCCTGTCCGGCTGGCTGGATAGCTCAAATTTTGTAATAGATTCAAGCACAATCGCACACCGTCAATACGCACAGCGCTTTATTGTGCTCAAATCTATTACAAAATTGAGCCGTATATGCTTTATACCTCCTCATACAGTGTATACGAAAAGTATTCATAGAGCATCACTATTTCCACAGCTTTATTCCAAAATTGATTCAATACATTAGAATTTTACTGACACCTTATAATGACATGAACAAAATTTGTTACATTTATTAAAAAATTATGAAACCACATGTACTTAAATATTCACAGCCTTTGCCATGAAACTCAAAATTTTAACTAATGTGTATTCATTTCCCCTGATCATCCTCGAAATTTCCCCTGATCATCCAGCTTAATTGGAGTCTACCTGTGGTAAATTCAGTGGACATGATTGAAAAAGCACACACCTGTCTATATGAGGTATGTAGACCTCAGGGAGAGGATTGTCTCCAGGCAGTTTCTGCTTTTTTGAAGGTCCCAATAAGCACAGTGGCCTCCATCATCAAGTAAAAGAAGTTCAAAACCACCAGCTGGTTGGCCATCTAAATCTCCCTTAGCCAGGGAGGTGACCTTAAACCTGATGGCCACTCTGTTAAAGCTCCAGAGGTCCTCTGTGCAGAGAGGAGAACCTTCCAGAAGGACAATAATCTCTGCAGCAATCCACTATTCAGGCCTGTGTGTTAGAGCACCCAGATGGAAGCCACTCTTTTTCATGTGAATGCCAGGCGTCACTTTTGGAGGAAACCAGGCACAGCTCATCACCAAGCCTACAGGCCTACAGCCTGGGATGTTTTTCAGTGGCAGGAACTGAAAGACTAGTCAGGATGCAGCATGAAAACCTGCTCCAAAGCGCTCTTGAACCCAGTCTGGGGCGAAAGTTCATCTTTCAGCAGGACATCGAATAGCTTCAGGTGAATTTCCTTGAGTGGCCCAGACAGAGCCCAGACTTGAATCAGATTGAACATCTATGGAAAGATCTTCAAATGGCTGTGCACCAACACTTCCCTTCCAACCTGATGGGGCTTGAGAGGTGCTGTAAAGAGGGATGGGCAAAACTGGCCATTTTATTACATTTGCCAAAACGTGAAGTAAAATTTTGTTGTCATTATGTATTATTTCCTGTTGTCATGATGGTGTGTCGTGTGTAGAATTCTGGGGGAAAAAAATATTCAATCCATTCTGGAATAGGACTGTAGCATAACAAAATGTGGAAATAGTCATGCACTGTACCTTCTTAACTAAAACACATTAGCACTTTTTATCATTATCTTGAGGTGAAGAGATTAGCCTCATTATAAAACTCACCATAACAGTTGGTAATACAGCCTGTTTTCGGTAAAGAAAAGGTTGTGGTGGGTACATGTCATGTGCTCTTTTCCCATAGCGGGTATGCACCCCTTTAAAGTGAATAAGATATGACCAGAAGACGCACACACTACTAGTTTGCTATGTTTTAGCAAAGCGTATTAGAGTTCTGGCCTCTTGGTTATTTTTTTTCCAGTTAATTGGGGTTTATGAATATAACAGATATACTAAACAAACAAATATTAATTTCTATTGACATATATAAACATGGAGATACTGAATTTATATGACTCTAGAGTATTTAGGTTTGTTATTATGGTGTAGATATATCTTACTTCACAATAACCTTTAATCCCCCTAGTAAGTTGTTAAACTTGACTCAAAAAGTAATTGAACATGTGACCAATGGAAATTCTCAGAAGAAATCACATAGTCTGGTTTTTATATTGTTCACTAGTTATGTACTGACTAAGATTACACAGCTAGCCGTCATAGAGCACAGGTGTCTCCTCTACTCACAAGCTCTCATCCTGTATGTGAGAGAATGAGTAAGGAGTTACAAGATGTGAAACTAGAAAGCACAGTTCTCATGATGCTTAATGATAAGGAAAATACCTCTGATTATCAAGGAGACCTTGTTTTAAAATTAAACTTTATTTTAGCCATTTTTTGCTTTCTTTTTTTCAAGTTTTTTTTCCAGCTCAACTATTTTCCAACACTGTGATGTCCTATTTGAAAACCACAAGCCAAGGCTTTTATTAAAATAACCTAATAGTCCATCAAAAACGTCAAGTCAATGGTTTCCTGGTAGACTCTATAAAGCTATACAGAATGAAGAAGGGTTAGGGGAAACTCAGATCACAGCTATACATTAGTTGTCACTAAACAGGAAGTGTCGGTGTGACAAGCAGCAATAAAACTCAAGAAAGGTTTAAGCCTTTCGCACGATAGTCAAAACTTTAAGTTTTAGACTGCAACTAAGATCACTTACAACTTCTACAGACGAAAACCAACCAGTATGCCAATTAATCCACAGTGAATTCATTACTGATTTTATAAATTCAAAACTGGTCTTTAGATATAACTAAGGCCTCCTTCAAACCTATCTGTATTTATGCTCTTCGGCACCACATGTTCACAAATGTGAACATGCCTATGAATATAATATGGACTGTGTTAAGCGTGGGACATTTTGATTAGTGCATGTTAACACATTTTGCTACCACAGGGCAAGCATCTACCATAGGCTAGTATGGAAGATGTATGCACTAACTAAAGATGGGGAAATCCAGCAAAATTTCAAATTGTTTTGTTGTTTCATGCTTTACCAAAGTGATTCCGTCTTTATGATTGACAGAACTGAAATACAATAAATGTAAGGAAAGCCCAAGGATAATAAGGCTGACTGGATGATGTGGATATCTTTGAGGAAATAAAACAAGCTCTATCTGATTTGCTGCTACTTGGAGGAACAACATAAGAAGCTTATAGTGTGTAGTAATATCAGAATAACTATATTCAGCATGGCAAAAGAGTATAACTGCCCAATTTTGTTTATAGAAAGGGCTTTAATTAACCCCGCAAACTCACCCCAAGCTTTACTTGAGGACACTCATCAATCCCTGGTAAGCCTGAAGCAATGCATAGCATCGGCAGACCCTATCTCCTCCAGCACCGCCTCTTCACCTTTCCCATGATGCTGAAGAGACAGGGGGAGGCTCCATTAACCTCAATGTTATAGACACGGCTTGCGCTTTTTTCAGCACATTACGGGGGATGTGAAGTGGGATGGAGGGAGAGCGGGGAAATGGGGTAACTTACATTATAATGCTTCATGATTAGCCTTGGTAAAACACTCAAAGGGTTAAAGAACTGCACATAACTGTAAAAAAAAGCACAGTGGCAATATGCATAGGATATTCAGAAGCCTGTAATGCCAAAATAAATTTGGGGTATACTGACACTTTAACATAAAACTGACACTTTAACATAAAACAAATTACATTAAAATAAAAGGTATTTAAGCGGTCAACTGACTTAAAAAGCAAAAGGTGACATAAAAAAAACCAAAAGTCAGGTTGGACAGTTGATAAAATGTCAATCTGTAATGTAAACAAAAGGACTTTGAGGTGTCTGAAACCAAACTATTAGTTAAGAACTGAACATGTAACTTAGCACTATCTACTAACTGATCTGTACAAATTTATAAAATGCAAATAATTTTCAGCAAAAAAAAAATTCTGACTAAATTGCTTAAACAATCTATGGGTTTCTAGCCCATATATGGATCTACTGTACATTATTAGTGATATTTACACCAGACCCCATGAACCTTTTATATTTGTATACATATAACTCTCATGCTTGAAGTATCAGGGGCTTTCCAGATGATCCAAAAAATCAATGATTTTCAAAATTGCACCTTCCACTCAAGAGGTACTTATAACTTGTAATTCATTACTTTATTTGATATGTAGATGTTGGTTAAATAGTGTTTAGAGAACCAGCATTTGAATAAGAACAAAAAAGTGTTTGTGAAATCTGTGATTCATGAGGGTATCTAGCACAACTATGTCAAAATTATATTTATGTTTTACTGCAGAAAAGATGAGATTTTTAATTTTGCGCAAAAAAATAAAAAAATGTTTATATAAAAATGAAAGCTTAAGTGTTTTGATGAGTATTTGAAATTCAGATAATTGCCACTTTTAATCAGTTTTTGACAGTTGTCAGTTTTACAAAATACCAAGAATATGACTGAAAGCATACCAGATCATATAACCTTCAGCAATCACCCATACATCCTAAAAAGTGTACCTCAGGAAAGGACACTAGACTTTTTTTAATCCTTAGAATCATTTTGCTTTACCTTTAGTCTAATCCTGCATCATACATAGTCATAACATAACTACAGATCATATAACTCCAAAGAAATCAGTATAATACTAAAGGCCCCCACACACATACCGAGTGGGGGCCGACAGATCAGTGATGGAGTGCAGCGTGATGACATTATCACACTGCACTCTGTCACTCACAGCATCGGCGGCACCCTTCGTGTGCTGGCCGGTCTCCATTAAAACTAACGGCATCGGCCAGATTATCGGACATGTCCGTTCTCTGGCCGACCGAGCTTTGGGGCGACAGGGATCTGTCACCCCATGTGGGCAACCCTAATTGGAGACAAGCGGTGCGTGTGTGGCGGCCTTAAGTCAAAGTGCTTAAGATATAAAGTTTTGCTCATAAGTTTTCATACCCTGGCAGAATATATGGTTTCTTTTTTTCCCCCCATTCTTCAGCGAATATGAATGATAACACAAAACACATGAATGATAACACAAACTATTTTCTTTTACTCATGAGGTCTGAGGTTGGCTGAAGCCATTTTATTATGAAACAACTATAGTTACTCTTTTTAAATCATAATAAGAATATAAACTACCTGAATGGCCCTAATAAAAAGTTTACATACCCTGGTGATTTTGCCTGATCACATGCACACAACTTGACACAAAATGGTTAGAACGGCTATTAAGGGGAACCATCCTCACCTGTGATCTGTGTGTAAAAAAGGTCAATGGCTTTCTAGACTCTTATTGATGGGAACAGCTAAGGAATTGTCAAAGGAGACAAAGGTCATTGAACTCTATAAAACAGGAAAGGGAAATAAGAAAATGCAAATGAGCAGTGTTAAAAATCAAATTAAGAAGTGAAAGGGGGGCTGCTTAAACCAAACACTTATAACTGCATCAACCTTGAGTCACTGAAAATTGCACTAGATGTTTGTTGTTGGCTCTTCAAAGTGTTTGTTACTGAATATAATATAATAGAATAGAATATAATCTATTCTTCTGCCAAGATGAGTCAGATAGGTGTGTCTGAAGAGGTGACAGACTACCCACGATGGTCCTTAAACATCTATAGCTTGTTGCTGGAAGGCTTCAGAAATGTAGCAATTTATTAAGATGTTAAGATAATTATATTTGTCAAATTGCAAAACTCTGAAGAATACCATGTCCCGGTTAACACTGTCGTAGTTTGTGCTGTTGAAAATGTAATTAAGTGAAGGAAGACTATGTAGGATGATGCACAACCCTAAATAGACACTTTCATCCTTGATGCTAGGTAACAGCTTTAAGCATGTTTTTCAGTAAATTGAGTGTTCTGATAAAGGATCCTAATAATTTTAACCAGATAGGAGTAAAGTTCTATGCAAAAAGTAAATATTATATCTATCACCTTTTTTTGAATTTCAGTATATCTATTGGAACGTATCTTCTACATTCTTGTTTCTCTTTATTAACCGCCCTAGCGGTCAGGACGGCAGCATCTCGTCCAGCGCTGCTACTCCTACTATAGCACTGGACAAGATGCTGCCGTCCAGCACACATCGGGGCAACGGGACAGCGCATACTCACAGTTCTGCGCTGTCCCAGTGTCCCCGATGTGACATGCTGCCAGCATGCCTCCTTCTCTCCTCCCCCCCCCCTCCGAGTGACGTGGTGACGTCACACCGGGGAGGCGGCGGGAGATTTGAAAAGTACAGTGCATGAAATCAGTTTTCTATGTAGAGAACTGATTTCAAAGTGGATCTATGTACTAAATCTCGCCCAAATAAAAAGTCACTGGTGCCCCAGATGTGTCCATATGCAGTAACCCTCTCTAACCTGGTGTGATTGAATCACATGATGTGATGAATCACATCCATCACACCAGGTTAGAGAGGGTTAACTGCAAATGGGCACATGTGGGGCACCAGAGACTTTATTTGGGCGAGATTTAGTACATAGCAGCAAAGCTTTTTGCCCTGATTTTTGTGTTTTCTCATTAAATGTATTTAAAAAAAAAAATTTATTTGACATAATTGAGTGTTTCAAACATTATTATATTCAGGATATCTACTAGACCCGTGTATGGACATATTTTGGGAAGTTACCTGCCTACAACATAAAGAAAAATGTACCATTGAAGTCTATGGTGCACTTTTGGTACAAAAATATGGACTTCAGCAGTGCGCTAGGGAGGTTAAGGACCATATCTATATGACAGAATATTTTGTCTCTGTTGTCACAGGGACGGATGTCCCAAATGGAAGAATTTTTTCCTATGATTGTTAGAACTCGAAAATCTGGGTTCCCACAAATTTATTTTCCAATGACAATAGTTATTACCAGGTCATCTAAATCTTTAGTCATCTAAAAAGACAGGGAAACCCTTAACAGAGGTGTGCAACCTCCAGATCAGTTTTAGCTCAATTGTTAAAATTTTCCTATATTAGTCGCACATATGTGATATTTTGTGGTTTACACATATGCTGGATATATGTAATTGTGAAGCAAGACAAACAATAACTAAACCAGTAGGTTTGTTTGTTTGTTTTGTCAGCAGACAGCTAGTTAAACTTTAACTACGGTATGTTTTCATAAGACATATTCCTGGCAAATGTGCACATTTATTTCGAAAAAGGCATTAATTGTAGCTTTATAAGACTTCACAAGCATTCTTAGTGTGAAATTCTGCTAGTGTAAAAATCACTCTTATGCTCTGGAGAAAGATATTGTTGGATGATACATGGTATGGCATGTCTTCCTCTACTCTCTTTCACTCTAAAGTACATAGAATTAATTTTGGATTAAATGTGAGTAGGGGGGTAATTGCTCTATAGTCCTAGTAAAAATTTCATACACAGCCTCTAAAAAAACACTGTATATTACTGTATATCCCACGTTGTATATTAGAGTCTGCAGCTATTCAGAGATGTCACCTGGTTGAAGGACATACAGCATTATATAGTCCATTATTGTGCAGCAAAATTGTCCCTGATTACACAATAATAAAAATGGAAAAGTTTTATCCAACATTTGTTTTCTTATAGATATGTTTTTTTTCTTTTTCTTTTTCTAGTAGGCCAACTGTACACTGTAGGAAAGACCATGGTTAGGGTACATGGGATCTAAAATGATTTGCTTTTAAAATATTTCACTATAGCTATCATATTTTTTCTCTTTCTCAGTAATATAGTACGCATATTCTTCTACCAAAACCACATACTATGAGGACCTTTCTAAACCTTCCAATCCCTATGTATTCTATCTGGGAGGCCACTATACTACAGAGTTGTTGGTAGATCTAAAGGTGTAGCCAAGGTCCACATTAGTCACTGGTAAGACAAAAAAACTGGGGACACTTTCTGGGGACTGCTTCATACCTATAAATTTTTCTGTGTGTTGGGCAACGCATGTTGAACATGGCTAAAATGTACTTGTTATATCCAATTGGCTGGTCACATGAAAATACCTGTCAAGGCATGTAAGTCAGTTAACCATTCCAGAGAGATGATTGGGTGATTGTTGGGTGGTTAGTCTCGTGAGATTGTTCTCTGGGGTATACCTGAATGAAAAAGATTGTCTTGGAATCTCCTAAATGAGAGATTTTTAAGAAAATTATGTTCTACTCCCACTGATCTCTATACTTGCTATGTAACTAGTCTCTGTTCCTCAAACTGAATGTCTGTTGTAGTAAATGAAGTGAAACTTTGTTCCGATCACTCAACTTATCACGTGCAAGCAAATACCTAGTTTACTTAATTGCTCGTACATATGATTGGAGCACAAAGAGTAAACACATTTTCACCTTGTTCCCTAAATGAACACAAACTTTAAATGTGTTGCAAATTAGATCTTTGCCAAAAAATGAATTTTTTTATAGTAGCAATAAGATTGAATTACCCGCATGGCCCTAGGGTTGTGGTTAATGGCATTTTGGTTTCTACTGGTCAGTTATATAACTTTTTGATGAAAACAGGCCAACGGTCTTATTTCCAGCCACATAATTTCACAAGTGTACAGTTTTTTGCTTACCATTATATCTATTGATATTTTACTACCTACAATTATTTAGACACTTTATAACACTGCATGTTCAAAATGATCCAGTAATTACTCTCCTTTTATTTAATGTTAGAAAATCACTGTCCTTGCTGTTTCGTTACAGGTTGAAAGGACACAAACATTTACATAAGAATGAAAATATCCTTCTGTGCAAATATTAAAATATTGAAAAATTAGGAATTTTTAAAAAAAATATTACCTTATGTATCATAACAAAATCTCCTTAGTAGGGTTCACTTATAATGTTTTGGACTTTTAATACACAAGCTGATTATTATTGGTATATATTTATACATGGAAATAAATCCCTCACGGGTAATGCACGCTTAAAGATTTTGCAAGCAATATTTTTACTAAAGGGCATTTTAACCCAGAAATTAGTTTAGCAATTTGTTTAATACTCAATCTGAGAGTAATCACCAGAAGTCCCATATATACTGAACAGTGGTCATTACAAAAGCCCAGGATTGTGTTATATGAGGACATCATGTTATATGATTGTCGGAAAGGCATCCTCTGCTAAAATCAACCAGAAGTAACTTTTTTAACATGTAAAAGCCATATTGTTTATAAATAGCTAGTACAATTAATAAAGAATATATTTAAGTTCATAATATGAACTCATATGTAAGCTCCTAAAGGATAGTTGTTATGATAGCCATACAACACCTCTTTTTAACAATTGTTAAACAGATTTTTTTATTTACTTAAAAAGTTGAAAATATTCCTTTAGTAAGCTGTGTTTATGTTTATTGTCCATGAAGATTTTTTTTACTTTGCCAATGGTTATTAGTAGTGAACATCACTATGTTATGTAATGATTTTGTTAATGTGAGTTTTGTATAACACATGTCGAGGTTAAGCTACTAAAATACTATCCTTCCCATTAAGAGGATCATTAAATATCCTGAATGGCAAAAAATGGAGCTGTTGATCATAAATTGATTCCTAATTGAAAAATAGGAATCAATCTTTTAATTTCAATGTTAATAACAGCCATAAAACATACTGTAAACAAAAAGCAAAAATAATATGAGTTCGCTAGTGATGTGTAAAGCTAAAGCTAGCTATACACGGATAGACTTTTGCATGATGGATCTTGGATTCAATTAACTTGAATAACTTGTGATTTAAATATTGATTGTCAGTCTAACATCAATCTATCATAACACAACACACTGTGATTGATGAAAAACTGATAGATTCCTTTTCTTACATCGGTGTGCATGTTCCATAGTACCATCAGATATAAATCCATCAAAACCTAGATACTTGTACGATTGACAAAAAATTACCAACATGTCCAATCATTGCTTTTATGTATGATATCCATCACTCTTGGTCAATCGGACCAGATATGCGGGAACCCATTTCCACTCGATTGACCTAAACCATGGATTTTTACCACCATGTATCAATGTATGGGCACCTTAAATTCTTAAATTAGTTTTTTGTTCTCTGTCAATTAGAGATGGTTGTGAAATTTTCACTAGTTTATGTGAAAGTGAATTGCAAATACTCTGAACCTAATAATTATATCAAAATTGGGTTGTGGGAATATAACCAAAAAACTTCAACGAGCTGATTTTGCCAATTAATTTCAAAGTCCCTGAATAAGGTACCATCACCAACATTTCTGGAGATGTGGGGATATGAAAAACAGGATTACACTAGCACAATACGTTTTTGCATAAGTTTAGTTAAGACAAGTTGAAATTTTGAAAAGCTACCTGTGCTAGAACAGTATATACTATACAAAACAGTATAGTAACATTAATAGTATAGTAAGAGATGTGGCTTGCACATACCACAATAAAAATGATCACCAATGAATTCACTACAAGTCCCGCCATTCTCTTTAATGGATGAATTAAGAAAGATTTAAGATGAATTAAGACATCATTGAAGATCCACACAAAATATATAATTTAGCACTTAACAAAAGTTCAGTAAATACGGTTTACATGTTTGTTCATAAAAATAAATGCTATTTTGTTCTTAATGGATCCTGAGTCCACCATTTTGTAGAGTTTACATGCAACATGTGTTAAATAGATAAATAGGGGATAAACACCTGCTAATAGGCCGTTGAGCTGAGCCACATCAAAGGAAACTTCAGCATAATATTCATGAACCAGTGCCTGGAGGACACTAAACATTGTAACAGAAACATATTTTCACCCAAAAATTGTGGATTTACTCTAGATGCAAGCCCTGCTTTAATACAAAAATATAAATACCTAAAGTCTGCACTTGTTTGTTAGCTAGTTTTATTTCCAACCCCTTCTTTAATGTACAGCTATGCTTAAAATGTTGGCACGTCATAAAAAGATAATAGAGAAAAAGAGAAAGAAAATAATAATAATAAAAATTGATAGTGTGTTTGGATATATGCATCTTTTTTCTGTGCAAGAATCCTGCATTTTTAATTATTATTATTAATATTATAGTTACTGCTATTATAATAATATAACAAAAGCTTTTTTCCTTTTTTTCTGAACATTTCTATATTGTATCTTGTATATTGTATTTTTCATCATAGCCTCATATTTTAGAGAATTTAATATTGTTAAATATTCAGGCATACATTAGTATCTGTAAATGTTTGGGGCATGTATCTTTCATTGTTTTATTGGTAAACGTGTGACTACATGTGGTAAAAGTTGTTGTGATATAGTTCTAGTTGACATTGTATTACCCAAAGTAATAACACACAAGAGAAAATAATAAGCTACATTTTCATTTTACACAGACCTTATGAATATTGGAAATGTTTGCAATTTTTTTACTTCTATTAAATTTGCTTAAAATCTTAAATAGCAATATTCTTTATTGGTTTTTTGATAAATATCCATTTTATTAATTACCCAGTTTAATTTAACAGTAATAATAATGTTATAAAATATATACTCTTTATCCTATTTCTTTATTTCTTTCTCTGGTCCTGTTTCAATATATATATAAATTGAAACAGGACCAGAGAAAGAAATAAAGAAATTGGATAAAGAGTGATTAGGAAAGGAGCAAAAAGAAGAACTTTTTCTTAACATCTACCAGAATGCTACACCAACCACTTCCTAAACCTCAACCTGGCATACGTCTGCAGAACAACTCCAGACCCCTTAACCCCAGAGACACAAAATTAATGCATTAATAATCTGTCAGACTGTCCACACTCAGATGCTTTCAGATGGTAAAGAAAATCTACTCACCACGGAAAAAGCCATTAAACGCATTAAATAGTTCAAAAGGGTTACTGGAGTCCATGATGGTGGCCTGGTTGAAGGCGACAGTTTATTCCTTGTGGTTTAGACTGAACTGGCAGAGAGAAAAGGAAAAAATATAAATTTCCTAGAATAAAAGAGGCAGTTCCCCAAAGACATCAAATGGCTCTGAGTTTGTATGGCCACAGGAATGCATAACCACTAATTTGCAGCATAATTTTTTTCCAAAGTATAAAACACAAGCTAGACATAGAGGTTAAAGCATCGGCAATAGCAGAAGAGAACTGATTGAGAATGAAAAGTAGATAAAGGAACTCTACCTTTTTTCACAAATAGGTTGGTTTGATAACACTAGATGTGGTGCTGAAAGCAGTTTTTAAAAATTTCAACTGTTCAATGACTGTGGTTGTGTGGTTGTGTGTGGAAGGCCTCAAAGAGCTGTAAGTCAACTGGAGAAAGAAGACGAAACATCCTACTCAGTAGAAAGAGGGTGATCACCTGATCTTTGATGTCAATAACTGTGCTCGATGTCTGTGGCTTTTTCTACGTCTTTGTAATTGGTGCAAAGTTGACTCATAGCTTGTGGAGGAAAAATTACAGTTGATGCTGCTTTGTAAATGAAACAGAAACCTAGATTGGAGAACATTTGTTTTAACTGATTAAAATAAACAAAATGAATCTGTATTTCAACAAACAATAGAAGACCATTTAAGACAAGTTAAGTTGCTGCACAATATGAAGTTTAGATAAAGATGCCAGTCAGGAAGTTCAGTCTAATTCCGCTTTGAGAATAAGCATATCATTCTTAAGAAATATTTTTTATATTAACCTCCCTAGCGCACTGTTGAGGTCCAGATTTCTGTTCCACAACCGCACCATAGACTTTAATAGAATTTTTTTTGTATGTTGTAGGCCAGTAACTTTCCAAAATGTGTCCGTACAAGGGTCTAGTAGACAACCTGAATATAATAATGTTTGAAACAAACAATTATATAAAAAAAAGAATACGTAAAATACATAAAAAGTATTATCTGAATGAAAAGAATCTCTAAATACATATTTTGTATGAAAGATTTCAAAACGGTATGTATTTATATTTATGTTTTATTTATAATAAAAAATGTTTACAGTTGGAAATGTGTTTTGTGTTTTTTTTTACTTTGAATTGTATTGGATACAGTTATCACTGTATCCAGAATAATTCCCTTTGGCACCCTCTCTGCTCTGGTGTGATGAACACACCAGGGGAGGGAGGTTTAACTTCAAAGGGCACATCTGGGAACTACACTGAAACTGTTTTCTTTTACTTTTGAATCTCCCACCGCCCCACGCCGGGGGACATCGTATCAGTGAAGAAGCCAGTACAGAAGATCGGAGCCACCAGGACAGTTCAGAGCAGTGAGTATGTGCTGCCGGGGCTTCGGTCTATGCTGGAGGGCACTATCTCGTCCAGAGCAGAACAGCGCTGGACGAGATGGTGCTGTCAGAAATGCTAGGGGGGTTAAACTAATAAAGTGTATAAATGTGTGAATTCTCCTAAAACACTCCTTTACATGACTGAAGAGGTATCCTTATAAATATATACATTTTAGTCTAACTACTCATCTAATGACATGAACAAATTAAAATTTCCTACAAAGATGTGTGTACTGTAAAAAACATGTGACCAAATTAATACATTGAATGGATATAATAAGATAACACAGATATATTGTTATTAATAAATGTCTTATAGTTCACTGTATGAATACTTAATGCTGAATAAGCCCCTATTGTTTCATAACTGGGAGGTGTGATTTTGGAGGTGGGTTTGACCCCTTAGGCTATGTTTCCATCACGTATACGCTTAGCGGGAGGTCCCAACGTAGCAGATAGACTTACCTGTTCGGCGCAGGATCTGTCTTCATTGCGCTGAGCCACTCCACCGATGTAACTCTGCACTGGCGGATGTGTAAACATACCATCCGCCGAGCAGGCAATGTCTGTGAGATACGTCGGGACCCCTGCTAAGCATATACGCTTAGCAGGGGTCCCAACATATAATGGAAACAAGCTCTTAGTCTCCATAAACATTATTTATTGGGTTTAACTGGGATGTTGGCATAGATACAAGCAAAATTGGTAAGAACCATTTTCTTTAAAATTATGTGGAAAATGTTTTGCGAGATGTACTTTTAAAAACAAAAAAATTTTTATTATGTTAAATAATCTTTAAAGAGAGACCTCCTTCTTATTAATGACCACTCTAATATATGTATAAATCGACTAAAAGTTTAGAAAAAGAAAAAAATGACCTTTGTTGATTAATATTGATTTTCCTAGTGAGGCAAGCATGTAAAATTAATTACATTTCTGGTAATTAATAACATAAGTTTTGTCAAATGAGTCAACTGACAAGAAAAAAACCTCATAAGCCTATATTATTTAAATCCCTTGTGCTGGTAAAACCAAAACAATACATTTTTCTCAATAATGAAACAATAAAAAATATTTGTAGCTTTTTAACAGAATATCCATTGAAGTCCACCTTCTTATGTTAGTTTTGAAGCATCATGGACATAACTGTCAAATATCCCGTTCTGGCCGGAAAGTCACTTTTTTATGCGACTTTCCTGGCAAAATCGTGATTGCTATAGATCCTGGATTTTTCCCAGGATTTTGAAATTGCCGTAATTTAACAGGGAGGGGGCATTACTCTCCCTTCTAAGTTCCCACCCCGCTAGTGCACATGATGTGTGGGGTGGGGGGTCACATTTTTCTTCCTGATACAAGAGATAAAATGTGTTTGGCTTTAAATGCCAGGACAACTGCACAGTTAGATGTCAGGCAACATCTTTATTGTTATCACTAGAGATGCTCAATGCAATTTGCATTTTACGGTAGAAATCTGTGTCTTAATGTGTTACATGTTAAAAAAAGTGTGCCCAAATGAAGCCATTGGTTTACCAAAGTTAAACATGTCCATGCATATGGTTGTAACACTAACCATTACACCAGTGGATCCCTATTGAAAACTGGAAAGTCAGAGATAGCTAAGAAAGGCATCATGAATGAACATGATTGCCATTACTTCTAACAGTGTGTGAAAACATTGCAATTCATTCTAACAGTGAGTGAAAACATTGCCATTCCTTCTAACAGTGAGTGAAAACATTGCCATTCCTTCTAACAGTGAGTGACAATGTTGCCATAACTTCTGACAGTAAGTGACCACACTGTCATTCCTTCTAACAGTGAGTGACAACATTGCCATTCCTTCTAACCGTGGGTGACAACATTGTCATTCCTTTTAACAATGAGTGACAACATTGCAATTTCTTCTGACAGTGAGTGACAACATTGCCATCCCTTCTAACAGTGAGTGACAACATTGCTATTACTTCTAAAAGTGAGTGACAACATTGCCATTCCTTCTAACAGTAAGTAGAAACATTGCCATTCCTTCTGATAGTGAGGGAAAACATTGTCATTCCTTCTGACAGTGAGTAACAGCATTGCCATTCATTCTGACAGTGAGTGACAACATTGCTATACCTTCTGACAGTGAGTGACAACATTGCCATCCTTTTTACAGTGAGTGACAATATTGCTATTCCTTATAAAAGTGAGTGACAACATTGCTATTCCTTCTGACAGTGAATGAAAACATTGCCATTCCTTCTAACAGTGAGTAACAACATTGCCATTCTTTCTAACAGTGAGTTACAACATTGCCATTCTTTCTAACAGTGAGTGACTATGTTGCCACACCTTCTGACAGTAAGTGACCACATTGCCATTCCTTCTAACATTGAGTGTCAACATTGCCATTCCCTCTAACAGTGAGTGACAACATTGCCATTTCTTCTGACAGTAAGTGACAACACTGCCATTCCTTCAAACAGTGAGTAACAGCATTGCCATTCCTTCTGACAGTGAGTGACAGCATTGCCGTTTCTTCTGACAGAGAGTGACAACATTGCCATACCTTCTGACAGTGAGTGACAACATTGCCATTCTTTCTAAAAGTGAGTGACAACATTGCCATTCCTTCTGACAGTGACAACATTGCCATACCTTCTGAAAGTGAGTGACAACATTTCCATCCTTTTAACAGTGAGTGATCGCATTGCCATTACTTCTGACAGTGAGTGACAACATTGTCATTCCTTCTAACAGCGAGTGACAACATTGTCATTCCTTCTTAAAGTGAGTAACAGCATTGCCATTCCTTCTGACAGTGAGTGACAACATTGCCATTTTTTCTGACAGGGAGTGACAACATTACCATACCTTCTAACAGTGAGTGACAACATTGCCATTCCTTCTGACAGTGAGTGACAACATTGCCATTCCTTCTGAAAGTGAGTGACAACATTGCCATTTCTACTGACAGTGACAACATTGCCATACCTTCTGAAAGTGAGTGACAACATTGCCATCCTTCTAACAGTGAGTGATCGCATTGCCATTACTTCTGACAGTGAGTGACAACATTTCGACAGCAACCACCTACCCTGGCACTCAACCTATATTTCAAGCATTGTACTGTTGCGATTTGGCTCTTTTGGTCGAATCCATTTGCCTACCCCTGACTTAGTGAAAGGGTAAGGGAAAGAAAAACATTTAATGGTTTGTTAAAACCTAAGCTTGCCATACACAGCTTGATTTTTCACTCACTTTGTACTATTGATCACTGTGTGCTAAATATTATATTAGAATTCCCTTTTCATATACAACTATATATTCTTGTGTAAAGTGCTTCAGCATCACTGTTCCATGTGTAATATGGTTTCTGGGACTATTTATGGTGACATTCACATTCATGCACTCTGCTTCTATTTACACAGATTTGTTTCTATTATAGCTGAAGCTCATACGGCAAATCAAAATGTAAAATTTAAAAATTATGCGAATTATCGACCTTATGCGAATTTTTTACTTTATGCAAATGTTCGACTTGAAAAAATTTGAAATTTCGCAGTCGAATCTAAATTTGATTGGGAAAATCGAAAATCTAGTCAAATCTAATTTTCTTTATTTTGACCATCTCTATCACACAGGCAACAACGTAGCTGCTGCATCTTTTAAATCTTCTTTTGTGAAACTTATAGTTGGAAATTGGACTGTTTGCATTCATGACAGATGAGGGTTATTCATGCTCAAGGTGCTCTTACAACTAATTTTATAGAATTTCACCATTAAGAATTGGCTCCTTATTTGTCAGTATAAAATACATATGAGACAAGGCTGGTTTAATCAAATCAAATAAAAAAAGTTTCAAAGTGATATAACAATAATACAGCAGAGAAAGAAGGTTTATGTTTTATCTCATTGTAATCAGATCTGTTTGATGGTACAGTTCAACTCTTTGTGGAAAGAATGCTAAGTATGGTTTTTTGATTTTGCATGTCTTACCCTTTGTAACTCAGACCTCAAGTCTACCTCTGGTAACTCTTAACCCAACTTGGAACCACACTCGGCACATAAACCTCAGCAGTGTTTGTGAAAGAAAAAAAGTTAAATAAGTAAGATTTCTAGGCACAGAAAAAATATATTCATTATATAGGAAGTAAATGAAAACTTGCGTACAGAGTGTCAGGAAATCCTATTATATTTTAAACATAACTATACTTAAGGTACTTAAAGTAGCAACAGAATCAATTATATAAACAGTTAGAATCCTATATTAATATATAATCTGTCCTTGACTGAAAGAATACTTCAATGTTATATCCATGTATTGTATTGAGATATTTTTTATTTTACGGTATATACTCGAGTATAAGCAGAGTGTTTCAGCCTCAAATCAGGGTCAGAGTCAGGGGTCTCACTTACCTGTCCAGGCTGGTCGCTATTTCACAGGCGCTGCAGCCTTTGTGAAGCTCAAATGTGTTTCCGACAGCTGGTTGTGAAATGTGAACAAATGGCTCCACACTGCAATCTACTGGACTAGTTGTTAACCTCCCTAGCGGTCTGCCCGTACCACGTGGTAGAGGCAATCGCAGCAGTGTACATAGTACACTGCTTAAAATTTCCACCCTTCCCCTGTACACATCACCAGCGTCATCAATGGTGCCAAAACCCCGTAAATCGCTGCAGCTTTCCATGGGTGTATCTGGTTCACCTGATCCCCTAGTGTTTGGGACGAACCCACACACCAAATGAACTGGCTTGGTTTCAAATGCTAGGGAGGTTAAAGTGCCTTGAAATCCCATCCTGTAATAACACTAATCCTGTGTTCTCTTAACTTTATCAAGGGTGTGTTTTCTCTATATTTTTCTCATTTAGAAATTTACACTATCTGACTTTGCATTTGACATCCTCGGCTAATACTTGAGTCAATAATTTTTCCCAGTTTTTGTACTATGGACCAGCTACTATGGACTCCAGTGGCACATTAATTCCACTGATGGATGTTAAAACTCATATGGGTACCCCAATGGGAGCCACCAGTGAAGCCACCAATACGGACACTAGACCCTCCGCTTTAACCCGAGGCCAGACTTCACCTACCAACCCCAATCCAAACACGTCCCCAATTAGTCATTATTTTTTTCACAAACCCCCTCACTCCCAAACAAAATGACCATAATAAACCTCTCCTCCCATGTCCTTACGAACGACGAGGAGAGTGTATTAAGCAAAGGATTGAGTTTCAGCCCGGGTCATAATTTTGACTTGTTTGAAACCATCAAGGACATCCAACTTTTTTCCCGTAAATTGTTATTATGAGTATTACACAAGCAAGCTAAATCAAAGGACAAAAACGCAGACCCTTGGAGTAATTACACCCCGGCTGAATTTCAGGCAATTAAAGATTTGTGCCAATTATTAAATGAGCAAGTTGATAATGAGGAATGGTGGGAAGAAGATGAATTTTAAATTTCAGGAAATACCCTAACACCAAATACTAGTACCCCCCAAAAAACATTTAAAAAGAAATCTGATACTTTCCCTCCCCTCCATCTGAACCCCAATATTAACCCATTCACAAACAAAATCATCAAAGCTCTGGAATCTTTCAAAATACCCCGTATCCGGGCCGCCCAACTCAATACTAAAACAAAATCTACCCTACAATCTCTCCAAAAAGTTAAAGACCTCATCATTAAACCGGCAGACAAGGGTGGGAACATTGTGTTAATGTCCAATACATTTTACACCAAGATGTGTTTATCTATTCTAAAAAACAAGGAATGGTATTGCACCATCCATCCGGATGTATTGACTAAAATCAAACAACAATTTGACCAGATCTTACTTGATTGATACTTGACTTGATCTTACTTGATACTTGACTCACAGATTGGAGTGATCGATAAAGACACTTTGGAATTTCTCAATGTTCTGCACCCCGTACTGCCCACGTTCTATGCACTTCCCAAGACCCACAAGTCCGTCACCAATCCATCAGAAAGACCTATTGTCTCCGAAAACGGATCTTTAACGGAAATGCCAGTATCTTCGTAGATTACCATTTGAGACAGTTTGTTGAGACTCTATCCTCTTACCTCAAAGATACTATAGATGTATTAAGAGTAGTAGACGACATGGAGATCCCTCCAGAGAGTCTATTAGTCTCCGTAGACGTAGAAGCTCTATATTCTAGCATACCCCACAAGCTAGGCCTAGCGGCAGTGGGCAGGTTTCTTAGTGAACGGTATCAGAGCTTTTACCCACTTAACCAATTTATTCTCACATTATTAGAGTTCATCTTGACCCATAATACTTTCGTCTTTGGGCATGGGCACATGCTGCGCGCCATCGTACCCCAGCCTATACCTGGGGGAGTGGGAACGAAAACTATTTTCTGACGAGGATATGTCGATGTACCTCAGCCACGTGATGTTGTGGCGGAGGTACATCGACGATATTCTGATCATATGGACAGGCACCAAAGAGGAATTGGCTGAATTCATGATGGCAGTACACGATAACAATCTCAACCTAAAATTTACCATGTCATGCTCCATGGAGAAAATTTCTTTTCTCGACGTAGATCTCAGGAAAGTGGACGGCCGAATAACCACCACTCTCTTTCGTAAGCCCACGGCCGGCAATACCATACTGCACGCCGATAGCGCCCATCCTCTGCCCCTGGTCAGATCTATTCCCTATGGCCAGTACCTTAGTTAGACGAAATTGCTCATCCGAATTTAAAGAACAGGCAGACCTCCTTAGACAACGTCTCAGAGAGCGAGGGTATAGTAACAAACTGTTGAAACACACATACCAAAGGGTGACTAAAACTGACAGAAATACCCTTTTATACACACACAAAACAACCAAAAGGGAAGCTCCCCCAATCACTCACCTTATCTTGACCTATTCTGAACAACACTCTCAAATTAGAGATATACTGGGCAAATACAGGTATTTACTGACCTCGGACACAACAATCAGGGATTTCGTATCTGATCAGCCAGCAATCACATTCCGTAAGGCCAAATCCATACAAGACTACTTAGTCCAAAGTCACTACACCTCTAACAAAAACAAAGTATCTACAACACCAGGCACCTTTAAATGTAACAATTGCAATCAATGCAGATGGATCAAAGAAGGCAGGGAATTTGTCCTTCCTAATGGACAAACATTCCGTCCATCCCACAGGGTTGACTGTAGAACAACCGGGGTAATTTATTGTATGACCTGCATTTGTGGAGCCTATTATATAGGTAAGACAAAGAGGGAATTACGTCTATGCATCCGAGATCATATCTATGACATCACCAAAGGTAGATTATGCAAAACAGTGGCCCGTCATGTGGCCACCTGTCACAATTATGCCACAAGCTAGATTAGCTTCTGTGACAGTCATCTGCCACGGTGTACGTGGTCCATCAGGTGGTGTATCCTGGAAGGAATCCAGGATATTGTTGGACAACAACAGTAGGTTGTTGGGCTGTGTTAGTTTTTGTTTTGGGATTCTGGGTTCAGGGATGGGAGAGGAAGGAACTGGGTGGGCCTTCCCATCCCATCCAGGAATTACACCTGAT
>CM070033.1:102078468-102094395 GCA_036250615.1 Ptychadena robeensis | reverse complement strand
GGGGGGGGGGGGGTAACGTGAATAAAAGACTATTACAGCTTGAATCTAGATGGATCTATAATTTAAAGGCCACTAGACCACCCGGCCTAAATGAGGCAGTTAGCTTCAAATGTTTTTTATAACAAATATACAATCTGATTGACCAAAGACCATTATTAGTTGCAATTCCTGCCAAATATTGTCTAAATACAAAAATCAATGTTGACACAGCAACTTACTTTTTATGTATGACTAATACTGCCATTACATGTTATATGTCTTTATATCCTTTGGCTTTATGTATTTAATTTTTGACTGTATGTTAAATTAGTTGTGACCTTTCAGATTGTACAGAGTCTGCATTTATGCACAGACATCCCCATCCAATTCAAAGTGCTGCTAATGTTCTTACTCTATATGGTCTGTTCACATTGTAGGAGCTGACAGGGGGGAGGAGTTTGTGGGGACACCTGTAGGGCTATATTCAGCCTTACACCATCTAGGGAACCCGGCTTGAGTCTGCGCCCCCGACCACTGCAGGGACGGGATGCCTTGTTAATGAGGTTTCACCGTCCACTGTATACTGATCCGGGGCACGGACATATTGGCAGGGGCTGCTATTCACGTGAGCGCATTCAGCGCTCCGATAGCAGGGCGCCCACACAGGGGGACTACGCCCATTCACCATGTTGTTGGGCGTTCTCTAGTGACGTGGGGAGCACGTCCCACGCCACGCCACCCTATCCCGCCCCCCCCCCGTGAGAGACGTAGGAAGCAGACAAGGATTTAAATCCTCACAATGGCGGCTGACAGAGCACGCCAGCAGCCTCGTGGAGCGTAACCACAAATGAAGGGACGAAAGGGCACAACCCTTAAGGTATTTTCAATCTATTCTTTAGCCAGGTATCCCTGACGTTTGTCAGCCGGCTAACCCTTAGTCTTTCCGCATACTCTATCCTAGATCGGTCGTTGGATGGCACTTGACATTGCCCCCTGTTTGGGATAGAAACGAGCTGGAAGGCTATTTCAGCCTTATGAATCATTAGAAAATCTACCAGGTATTCTCTCTGGCTTCTACCCATTTAAAAAGCTAGATTCACCACGCCATGCCCCCCACACAGGATGAACTAATATCATATGTTAACATACTATACCTCTCCCCTTATTTTAGACCCTATGATTTTCTTTCTGTGACATTTTCACTTTAGATCCCCGTTTTCGTAATCCCCTCCACCGTCCTATGAGCAGATTTTTGGACTTAACCACTCCCAGGATAGCAAGACTATATGACCACTCTCTATCCAATGGTGCCACACGGATAATCTGCAAATATATGGCCATAACAAGTAAGCTTATACTTATATATCGGTGATTCTGTGCCGGAACGCAGCCTCTTTTACATGTCTGAAATCAATACCTATATGTATATATGTACTGAAATCATGCTTTCCCTGTGCTACCTTTGAATAGACATCAACTATCCCTGAGGAAGTCAATTTTTCGGATGAAACGCATCGGATCATGTGTTAAAATCCCCCCTGGAGCACAGGGGAAAAGGATGTCTATATAAATCAGTGTTGCTTTTATTTGTACCCTGCATCATGTCTTTGAAAATGTTTTCAATGTTTTCTATATTTATTGTCGTATTTAGTGGGAATTAATAAAATGATGTACTTTTTAAACTTTAAATGGTGAATACATTTACTTATCTTGTACAAAACACCACGGTACCCTAAAAACCTCACTTACAAAACCCCCTAGGGGATTTTGTAGGCATAGTGGTTGAGTTACTTTATGAAATTCACAATTCTATGCTTTTATAAAGCATCTAAGGACCCAGAAAGAAAGGTATGGATATGTGCACAAGAACCATAATATACACTGCCTGGCCAAAAAGAAACGCCACCAAAAAAATGTCACACACTCTTATATTTCGTTGGACTGCCTTTAGCTTTGATTACGGCACACATTCGTTGTGACATTGTGTCGATACTCTTCTGCAATGTCACAAGATTTGTTTCCATCCAGTGTTGCAGTCTTGCATTGATGATGGTAGAGCTCATCCCACAGATTCTCAATCTAGGATTAAGGTCTGAACTGTGGTGGCCACACCATGTGTAAAAATGATGTCTCATGTTGAAAGACTCTTTCACAATTTGAGCCCAATAAATCCTGGCATTGTCATCTTGGAATATGCTTGTGCCATCAGGGAAGAAAAAATCCATTGATGGAATAACCTGATCAGGGAGTCAGCTGACCTCATTCTTGGAGCACATACTGTTGCCTAGACCTGTCCTTTTTGCTTAGTTAAATCCAGGTGGTGAATTTGTTTTGGCCAGGCAGTGTATGTTTATCTATATTTCCCTACATTGCATTTGTCAAGTCATAATATTGTGTTACATATGGAAGGTTCCATCTCTTTAGCTAGCCATACACAGTCGGATTCCATGGCCGATCGATCACCTATCCGATCGATTCCGGCGATCTCAGTGGGAATCGGAGGTCTGATCGAACGGCCAATTAAGTCTGTCCGATCGCTACATACCACCTTGTCCCACGGATTCCTGGACGATTCCGTGTCCGATCGCTTACTTCCCAAATGGCAACTCCCCCTGATGTGTGCTGAATCTGATCAGAAAGACCAACATGTTGGTTCTCTGTCCGATCCGATTCTGGGCCCCTGATCAATTGGACGTGATCGATCGGACAAGGTGGGCTGCATGCGATTCCAGCACGATCGTTTGGCGTGCACGCGCCCGGAATCGATCGTCCCGGAATCCGATGGGAAACGGACCCGTGTATGGGGCCTTTTTACTCAAAATAAGCTCAAAGTTGTAGCCCTTGCTGTGAAAATACTTACTATGTATCAGGAATCTCTTTCCTTCAATACATTATCATCTTCCCAGCTAATGTGGTGCGTTTTCAATGAAAATCTCCATAATAGATCAAGAACAAGGTACACATCTCCTGGAAGAGAACTCATGAAGAAGCACAAAATCATCTTAATCTGTGGAATAATTAATACTGCTCTGATTGGCTAATCCTGTTCCGGTAGGGCGTCCAACTGAAACCAATAGTAATGAAAGGATGTGGAACCTCATCATGACCTCATCAATAGAACAGAATATGGAGCATTTATTCAGTCATCGGTTTATTGCTGTTTGTACCCCTGTTTGTAAACCTTTCTGCAAATTTCCTGTTTTGTAGATAGAATCGTCTACACCCCAACTAATACTTAAAAAAAATTGGTTGGAGTTTTGATGAAAGTGAAACTAGCTTTTCACCACAGAAAAAAATAGATACTTTGCATAACATTTTTTTTTAATAAACATTTTATTTTAAAAATAGGTTAGGTTTTTATTATTAGAGTACAAATTTATGCCATATGACCAGAAAAATCTAAAGTCTTAACATTAAAAAACGGGAAATTCAGAATAGATGAAAAATCTGTTTTAAAACAGATATCATCTTATAATGTTCAAAACAGACCTCATCTTATAATATAGATACTAGATACTAGACATATGTTTGAATGATTCCCAATGGTGCCATTTCCCATTTAAAATTTAAGCCAGTGGGATGTCTGGTTTCTAAACTATAAATCCAGTAAATCTCCCTTTTGGCCAGGCAGGCAAACCTATTCCCTCTTCTAATTCCAGTCTTGATATGTTCAATAACTTGGATCTTCAAAGATCCTGTATTCCCACCATGCTTCAAGTCTAGCTACCAAAGTGTTGGAGTTAAGCAGGGAACACACGTGTAGATATGGGCCAGATCGATGACCACTTGGAGCACCTTGTGCGCTCATGGCCATCTATCTGGCCTATTGCTAATGTGGCCAGCAGGGTCTTCATGCAGTGCTGTGTCTCCAGCTCCTCCAATATTGGGCAGCAGCGTGAGCCGTGTGTTTCCTGCAGCCAATATCAAGCCCTATCTTCCCTGCTTTAGACTTCACATCATAGATATGCTCTCTTAGACGATCTGTGAGTCTCCGGGTAGTTCTGCCCACATACTGTACAGAGCAGCAGTGACAGCACAGCAAATAAACCACATACTTCTTCTGTTTAATAGCTTACTCCCTCCTGTTGCTGCAGCTAATAAATCTGTAGGTATCTCCTACAAAGAGGCAGCAGGGACATCTTTTCTGGTTGCATACCATACCAGTGCTAGATAACCAGGTCTTCTGTCTCAGAGTCATATATAAGTTGGATGACATTGCCCAGTGTGGAGGCTTTTTCGATATATACATTGTTCCTTGTGATATAATAGATTTTAAATGCTTATCTTGGGTGAGGATAGGAAGGAACTTTTTAACAATCTTACAAACTAGATGGTATTCCATAACGAATTGCGTCACAAAAGCTACTTTGTCAATTTTTTTATTAACTCTTTCTCCCTAGATTCATCGCTCAGAAGGTCTCCCCTATCTTTTTCCCTCACCTTTGCAGTTGCAACCTGTATACACTTAGTGGAGTAATCTCTTCTTCCTAAATTAGTTCTCAGAGTTTTTTTCTCTATCAAATAATCTAAAGGATTACTGCAATTGCATTTTAATTGTAATGTTAAATGTTTTAATCTATATCCTCTGGGTGGTAGGAGCCTGTCTCTTCTTTCCAGGAAGGACAGGAGTTTTTTTCTGATCACCTGGATAGGGGAGTGGATACTGATGAGGACAGAGCTATATATGTTAGCGTTTCATCCTCACCTGACATTCTCTATGTTTAAGTCCCTATCAGATGGGATGAAACATGTAAGAGAGCAGAAGGTGACCCCTCCCAGGGATTTTAGGATGTATTTGTTGCTGACTTGTATGATGAACTGAGATTTTTCAATGTAATAAAGCTGGTTTGGAGATCTTACCCAATGTGCAGCGCTTCAGTGGTTGTGGATATATGTTGTTTAATCCCTGTTCGATTGCCATTACTTTGGATGGGGACCATTGCGATGCGCATCTATATAAGGAAAGTGGTGCGCACCGGTTCGTTTCATTACCATGCCACGATCTCTTGCAGGCCAATCGAATGGCTATCAACGTATTAATGGGTACCCTTGCTCACCAAGTGTAATACAAGTGAGGAAGTGCAAAGTTTGGTGGAGGTGTGTTATAGTGTGGCGGCTTCTGGACCCTTGGTTAAAGTGAAAGGAACTCTGGTTCAGGAAACAAAGGCATTCTGGAGAATTTTATGCTCTCAATTTTAGGAATAGTTTGGGGATATCTCCTTTGTGTAATCTCCTTTGCGTATTTGACTGCACACCAGTAAGCAAAGTAAGTTTGGTGGGGAGGAATGGTTATAACTGCAATTGTAGGGACAACTAAAAATAAGATGTCAGTAAAATGTATGTGTATTAAAAATCAGCCTAATACTGTTATAAATATAGTGCAAGTGAACCTAACTGAGATGTGGGAGATGATGTTTTGTAATTTATGTTTTGTTGCCGTGTTTATTCATGCTAAAGATGGGTGACACCCTTTTCTCAGTTTCAAAATAATGTTTCGATGATAACAGGGGCATCATTTACCAACAATATAATGGCTTTGTCTCCAGTTAATGTGTTGCCAAGTTCATCGATGCATATGAATTTACCCAGCTGGTTACTGTAAATCACTTCAAGTAAATCATTTTTCCTATCTTACACTGTAATTAAAAGACAAATAAGAGAACTGCATCAGCCAGTTAGAATAACATATTTTTTTTTTTGCCTTTTCAAGAATAACTTATGACAATGCATGACTTCTACATAAAGTTTATGTAGGCAAAAGCAGAGAGTATCTTTAAGCAGCCAAAAGCACGGCAGTGAGAGAATTAACAGTTAGACAAAATGGACAAAAGTATTGGCACAGGCATCTTAAGACCTCCATACACCTTACAATCTTACAATACAATTTCTGTAAAATCAACTTTTGTTCTACCAAAACCATGTAATATGAGGACCGTTCTAAACCTTCCAGTCACTATGTATTCTATCAGGGAGGTCCCGGCACTATATAGCAGTGATATATACCTTCCAATCACTATGTATTCTATCAGGGAGGCCACCATGCTACATAGTTGTTGGTAGATCTAATAGAAAATGTATGGAGTGAACTAAAGTTATATAGGTTGGGGCTACCAGTGTTCCTAAACATTAAATTCTTCAAAATGTAAAGGCTTAAACATTAAAAGGAGGGCGTGGATATGAAAAAAAACCATGATTATTTCTGAAGCTCTGTGTCTTTGCCATGATTAGACAGTTGACAGTCTTTATTTACTACTGTCCATCCCTCACCATCTATGTCTGGGAAAAGCACTCACTTGGATTTCTTTCTTTAATGTTTGTTTGAAACAGTGGAATAGTTTGAATGTTTTCATAAATTTTTCCAGCGACCCCCTTTTCTTGCTCTTGAACACTCTTCTTCAGACTTAAGCCCCCCATACATATTCCGATTTTTCGTACGAATTTTGCCAATCAACCAGCGTGGTCGGTCGGGGTGATCGATTGGATGAAAAATTGGTCGGGACCGCTTCGGGCCTGTCCGCAAATTTTGGTCGATCTGCTGTTAATAAAATAGTGTCAGGCCTATCGATCGGTGGTAATTCGAATTCCGATTTTTTTGTGCCAGCCGACCGATCGCCCATAAAATTTTAAGTGAAAATCGGGTGACCCGATCGGACAAAAAATTGGTCGGGAGAAAAATCGGAACGTGTATGGGGGCCTTTTTGTACAGGAGTTACTGTTGACATATTGGGAGGCCTTTCAAGCAAGCAAGAGAATCAATGTTGTCTTTATGTATACGCAAGACAAACAAAATAGTCAAGTCAAAATAACATTTGAATGGCATCCTTGTGGCTATAGAGGGACGGAGTGCTTGTTGGGTTCTCATCCTTCCAAGCCCAGGGATGTTTAGTGTTTCAACATTTTTTTTTCAGGGAAAAAGGAATATATTATTTTTATTAAATTAAAAATAAATACTTAAATTGTTTATGCAATTAAGACAGTCAAAAGCATAAGCAGCCTTAATCAGGGTTTGTAGGAAGAAAAATGTCATTTTAGAGGCCAATGAATTTATTAGAACCCCAGCTTGAAGACTTAAAACTGGTCAGAAAGATAAACAATCACAAATCCTTTCTTGCCATTTTCTTGTTGAAACTATTTAGGCCATGCGTCCAGCGCAGGGATAAAAGACATGCAGCAGCTGATTTGCAGTTGGTTAGCCCATGGCTTAGGACTCGTTTCCATTGCATCGGTTGGAGCACGCCCTATTGACTTGAGCATAACAAAGACACGGAAGAGTAATGCTCAAACACCAAACTTTCAATGGTCGCATCTCCGGTGGCACTGTGTGGCGCCGAAAAGACACCAAGTTCTAAACAATGTTACTGTCCCATTCATCAGACATTAAAGGCCCCCACACACGTACCGAGTGGGGGGCCGAAAGAACAGCTCAGATCAGCTCTGGAGTGCAGCGTGATGACATCATTACGCTGCTCTCCAGAGCTGACAGCATCGGTGGGCACCCTTTGTGTGCCGGCCGTTAGCTTTAATAGAGACAACCAGTCTCCATTGAAACTAGCGGCATCGGCCAGAGATTATTATTCGATTATTTTTATCAGAGATTAGCCTTAGATCACTGAAATTTGAGATTGTACTAAAAAAATTAAAACAGGGTTAATATTGCACAATACATAGACAACTAAAAAAACGCAGACATATCTGCTGTAAAAATGAATAATCCAGTTCCAAAAATACATATAGATTACATAATCCATAGGCATAAATTACAGATTAAAAACACCGTTCTGTAACCAATAGAGAAGAGATGTAGATTGTTTCCTGATCTCACTACAAAACAATGGTGTTGCATGAACGTTTTTAGCAAAGTTGAGATGAAAAAATTGTATCCTGTTCAGAGATGGTCATATACTGCATTCTGATCAAAATGTGCTCTAATTTACTGGAAGGCAAACACATTGTCTTCCTTTCTCACAGTCAGTGTCTCAGCCCATCCCCTTTAGCAACTGAGAATGCTTATATTAATAGGTCATAATCGTTGCAAACTATGTTAACCCTAGGAAAGCAGTGATCAGTGATACTTTTACAAATCCTCTCTCCCTAAATCAGACATGGGCAAACTACAGCCTGTGGGCCATGTATCTGGCCCTTTAGTCTTTTTATCTGGCCCTTTGTCACATTGAGGTCAAGACACTCTGGTTCCCCTCCACTCATTCCCAGCATTACGTGAAGCTAATTCTTGGAGGATGATTGTTTCTTTCTAGAGGCCATAGTTTGCCCATGTCTGCCCGTGTTAGAATGTTTAGGTTTGCTATCCAAAGCTGCTGCACTAAATTTTATTCTTGGGCATTAAATTGCATTAACAAATGCTATGGATCTTGATTCAAAAACTTTCAGTGTTTTTTTTTACTAATTTTCACTTTATTCACTGGATTTTGGTGTTGGGTGGCAACAAATAGAAAGTCACCTGAGGCTTAATACTACAACCTTCAGTTTTTTTTAATGATTACATATGCATCTGCTGGCTTCTGTTCATGTTCAATGCAAGGAAGATGTGTAGTACAAAGCCAAGGCAAGTTCCAATCTCCACACTAGACACATATGTGCTAATACAGTAAATACACAAATTATATACTCTTGATGACAATATTTGTCATAGGTCTAATGCTAGGCATACACGGCTCGATATTCCAGCCATTCAAGGAAGCTCCAGCCCAGTGCGATGACTTCATTGCGCTGCGCCGGCGCTTCTTTGGTATCAAAGAAATGGGGGCACAGCACTGCTGTGCCATCCAACTCAGCTGATGCTTTGGATGGGGTCCCCCGGTCCCCATGCAGAGCAATGGACATTGACCATGATTTATGGTCATGCCCGTTATCCCTGTTTTCGAGCGGGATCAATCAATCGCGCTCAAAAACAGGGATGGCTGCATATGATATGTGCCATCTAGCGCACGGCGCTCGAAGCAGCCATTGATCTAGCCCATATCTATATGTGTGTATGCACCTTTACAGCAAAGGCTCTCTACAACTGCAAGTGCAAATACTAGCAGAAATTGCGAGGAGCTTTATCACACACACTTTGTAGGAAAAGTTGTATTGGCAACTGATTATGGCATCTGATTATGGTAACTGAATATGGAGAGGGGGGACTGTGACAGGTGGATAGGGTTATTTTTGATTGTTAAGGGTAGCAGCTTACTTTTAGGGTACAATTACGACCCATTAACGTGACCGACCAGCGGCCACAACATTAGGTGTCCGCCGGCCGGTTTTCGGGCTGCCGTGCCATACGACCTCTATGGGGTCTTTAATTAGACGCCCTGTAATCGCCTGCACTGTTTTGCAGCTGATCACAGGAAGTCGTTTCTCCCGTGGCTAATAGCAGCTCGAGAACCGACAGTCTAAACTTATGCCCCCCATACATACACAGATTTTAGCATCCAACAGACTAAAAACAATAAAAAAAATTCAATCGTACAATTGGAGATTGATTGATGGAAAATAGAATATACTTCACATGGAATAACCAATTTTTGATCGATTTTTTGGTTTTTTATTTTGATAGATTTTTTTGGAATCGTAATTTGTACTCAATTTGTACTCAACCGATCAAAATTTTCCGACATGTCCGATCATGTTTTGATCGATTTTTTTCACAATTACGATCAAATTTAATTGATCGGACCATGTGGGCATGCACCAATTTTCAGTCGACCGATCAAAAAATTGATAGTTTTTAATCTGTCGGCCGCTAATATCTGTGCATGTATGGGGGCCATTAGCCTTACTGTTTTTCAGTGTTCACTGTTAAATTGCACCCTATCTCACACATTTCATACTTTACAACTAAACTTAAGAGTGGGATGTGGCTGACACAGTTCAGTCTAACCAAGTAAAAAAAATGGTTACCCACATGCTCTTGCTCTAACTTTTCAAGAACATACAAAGTGCTAAAATGCAGGTAATAATCTAACCAGCCATTGGTAGCTTTCAGTCACTGGGGTCTATATGAGAATATAATACACATGCCAATACTTTGATTAAGTAGACATTTAGGGTTATTGCTCAATTAACTACTACAAATAAACACCAGTTTTTGTTGATGTGTGTGCATGTAGTAGATCTGCAAACATGAAAGGTTAAACAGTTTCCTGTTTTCTGAACTATGACAATTCTTGACTTCTTGCAATAGCAGTTGCACACTCTTCTCTCCATATAACCCAATTTCTCTGCTTAGCCACAAATGTTCAGGAAAAAAGTGGCAGTTTTTATATAGGCTAGGTGCTACCCTCACTCACTAAAAGCCAAGGTTGACAAGCTTTTGGGGTCTCTAGGGTCCAAAGGCAGTTGCCCAAACAAGCATCCTTATGTCCTAAAAAGAGCAATCGATGTTGGGATGAAATAAGATTATGATAGAACTATCCAACTCACTTGAAATAACATTGGTGAGAAATAATTTTATCTGCAGAA
This sequence comes from Ptychadena robeensis, assembly GCA_036250615.1. Lineage (NCBI taxonomy): Eukaryota > Metazoa > Chordata > Amphibia > Anura > Ptychadenidae > Ptychadena > Ptychadena robeensis. Next base: position 102,083,952 of record CM070033.1, on the reverse strand, counting down.
AGACAAGCTCTTAACAGCTCAACACATTAAGACTTGTCTGCAACATGCTTCTCAACAGGAAAACCACAATTTAGCCACACAACCCAATTGTCTGCTTGCACCTGTATTCCCCAACGCTATAGTTTTATCTACATTTTCCTATCTTACAAATGTTCTTTAATTTGTTACTGGTAAAAACTTTATTTTGCAAGATTTACAGAAACAAACTGATAGTAACAGTGTGAATTATTCAAACTACCTGTGCGCACCTTATACTTTATTACTGTATCAGTTGACTTCATATGTCTAGTTTCAGAGCGGACCGTGGGAATATCTTGAAAATGTGCATCTTTCATATCAGCTAGTTCTGCATTTTACTGTCAGTGGCTGAATCAGAGTTTTGGTATCACTCAGTAACATATCAGTAACTCAGACACCACATATAAGAATAAACTGATATTTGATAACTTACTGTATACTGTGGTCCCAAAATATTAGACACCTTTAACATTTACATTTCATTAGAACTCTCTGACCACTATTGTAATCCTTATCGGCCATACAATTTTAGAAATGTTCATATTCTTAAAACCTTTATGTATTTTCTCAGACTAGGAGCAGATTTGATGGACTAGAACATGGGCTACCATGAACAAATAGAATGGGCCAGTTGAACAACAATAACATTTGAAGTACTTTTAAGAATGGAAGCCACTAACACAGTTCTTATTTTCATGTTTACTAACCAAGACAGTTACAATACTCAACTGTTCTAAATGGTAATTAATGTAAAATTCTTACAACTGGACACACATATTGATTTCTTCACTATTAATCCTGGGTGGACAAGGCAAATTTAAAGGGTAGTTCTCAAGAAATACAGACTTCTATGAAAGAAACTGCAGCAAGAATGTATGCCTTTCCCCAAGAAAGAGAAGAGGCATGAGATCATCCACAAAAACGTTAATACCAACTGTGTTGGAGCCTTAGACAGCAAACATATCCACCAGTTGATACCTTCATTCAGTGGATGTAGGTCCCAGGTGCCCAACCTGAGGCCCGTTGGGCTTTCTTTGGCGCCCCCCCCCCACCCCTCAGTCCTCCACTTGTGGCCCCTGAAACCTGTTAATGCATAGGAACTCACCTGTCTGCTGATCCTCCACTGACAGGTCCTTGTCCAGGATCTTCATAGAGTGAATAGAGGAGGAGAGGCGATAAACTTACATGATAGAAGTCCATAGAAAGCCAATCAGCGACCCAGATAGTGCCTGGGCAAGTCCCTCGCCTCGCCTGTCCTCCTCTAGGATCAGCAGACAGGTGAGTGCCTATGCTCCCACTATTTCACCATTAAACAGGGGTGACCTGAGAATAGGGGCACATAACCTTTGAATCACAGGTTATAACCTTTGACTATGTATAGGACACACAATGTGCATTACCACACTACAGTGTTAGCTAATGCTTGAAGTATAATTAAAAACAAGTTTTATTTAAAAATAATGTCTTCTAGCTATGCCTGTTTCCATTTTTCAGTCAGTATAGATTAAAAATGTTATGTGAGGCTGCACTTGTGGCCCACCATATCAACTTAGCTGGTCACCACTGATGTAGGTTTTATAAATATTGAAAAAACAAGGAACACTCAGTATCCTTTCAATAAAAGACAGATTGCTGAAGTATTTTCCAACACCTGAAAGGTCTGTGCAGTGGCAAGACAAATTTATTTACAATATTATTGTTATGTATATTTTTTACCCAATGATGATTATATTTTAATATTAGAAATAACATTTAAATATTTTAAAAATATATTTAAATAAAAATATATAAACGCAAAACAATATTTACATTTCTTTACAAAATGCTATGATCAACTTTATTCCATCAAAGTGAACAAAGAACAATTTTAAGGGAACCTGTGACCTTTAAAAATAATGCGGACACTCAAAACTGTTGTTTGCTGTTGAATAAATGTGATCACAGCATTATGCAGAAATACACAGTCCTGACCCAAAAAATTGTCACCCCTGCGAAAATGTCAGAATGATGTTCAAAACAAACCACATGCACCGCAATAAGGATGCAATTATAAACGCTTGGGTACTGTCATGTATATTTCTTTAGTTGGAACTGGAAAAAAAGAGAAAATAATAACAAATTCGATACATTTCACAAAAATTCTAAATATGGTCTTGAATTATTGTTGCTCTCAACTTAATACTTGATAGCACACACTTAACTAACTGACATTAATTCTCCCAACAGCTGTTTTTAGATCTCTACAGAGGTTCTGCATGGGATTTAGATCTCAATTCATTGTTGGTCATTACAGAACTACACTGTTTGAATCATATCCGGGTGCTTTTTGAAGTATGATTTGGACTATTGTCCTTCTGTAAGACCCAAACCCCATGCTCAAACCCAGCATTTTCCACACTTGGGACTACATTCCACCACAGAATTCCTTAGTAGTCCTCAAATTTTGCATGCAAACAATTAGGACTACGAGTGCCTGAAGCAGCAAAGCAACCTTAAAAACATCTGTAAATGTTATTATTTTCTATTTTGTTCTTTTCTTTAAAACCTATTTTTGTTTTCAGTAAGCAGTCAAATAGTGTGTGCTTTATTTTTGCCAATTTTTATGTTTCTGTGTCAGCAGTGGGCTTCTTCTGGATCTCCTACCATGGCGACCTTTTTCATTCATAGAGTACAAGGTGACACTGTTGTATGCTGCTCATGGTTTTTTATCCATTTAAACAAAACCAATATTGATTCACAATTTCTTTATTTTAGCTAGTTGTAAGGAATTCCCTTATTGTAAGCATCTGTTTATTGATACCGGTGAGTTGAATGGCAGACAGTTAATAATATTAGCACAACTGCCCAGTGAGCAGTGCACATCATGAGGCGTTCGCCACATGGGTTTCAGGCTTTAGACCCAATAGACCTATCATGGAGGCTTGATCTTAATCCCGCCTGAGCACCTGCCAAGACAGGAGCACCCGGTAATTTCTTGGGCTGCTGCTGGTTAAGGCTATGTTCCCACTTCCACAGGAGATCATTAGCACCCAGCAATCTCCTGTTGGCTTCTGGGATTAGAATCGCGGCTGTGAGATTGCAGCCAGGAAGTGGGTGGGTGGGAGGGACATCTTGCTCCCCCCGTCTGTTCGGTTGAAGTGATATGCGGTTTTTATTCATGCCCATTCAGGTCTATGGCCGCAATCAGGGGCAATTGTCCGCCGAGGCTGATTCCCATCCGTGATAGGAAACGTGGTGACCCACGTTTCAGATCGCAGGCCGTGACTGCCCACAGCCGATCGTGGCACATTAGGTGAAGTCCATTGAACTAAATGGAGGCGATCGCCTATGTGGGAACATAGCCTGACAGCAGCCTGGAAAGCAGCCACGAAAATGTAGCCTCAACCCCCTGGGTGTTTTGGCCATAGTGCCTTTTCTTTTATGTAATTAATGTAATATTTTAGAATGTAATCCACCATGATTCTCTGTCCTCCCTCCTCCCTTTTCACAGGGGATGTAGGCTGGATATAATGCAGGTCAATGATGAGCAACACCCAGGGCACCCAATCAGGAGGTTAAGGAGTATTTTGTGCTTGAAATACAATTATTTATTTAAATTTTGATAAGGTACAAAATACTATGTCCAGGCCATTATCAGTGTTTTGTGTGGAATGTTCCCTCAGCTTTTTTGTGTTCTTGCAGTGCCAACAAAAAGGAACACATGACAATGCCAAAGCATTTATAAGTTACATTATTTGAATATGTGGTTTGTTTTCTGACTTGCCAATATTTTTGGGCTATATACATATATAAGGTGTGCCACAGATCCACAGATGTTAGTCATGAGTCCAGAATATTCAAGGGACCTGCAAAAACTATTATTTTAAGATTGTTAAACATTATTTTCTAGATATCTACTTATGTCAAGTGAATGAGCATTGTCCTGATACGATCATCACTACCTTGTTCTAAATATGTATGGCAATCCTAGTTGTGTTCTTATGGTGTAAATGATCACATGAGAATAGAAAGACTCCTAGACTGTGTGAATGATGCTTTGTAATAACTTCAACATTTTGTTCTCACGCATTATAGCCATTAAGCAATGCTCGGCAGTATTCTATGTAAACCACTTTGGTTAAAAACTGAATGATTTCTGCAGACTTCTGCTTTTTGACACATCAGACAGACTATAAATATACACCTTCGTCTGGACCATTGAGATGGCTTTAAAAGTACACAATGTTGGCTGATAAGATTTTTTTATTATTTCTAGGCATTTGTGGTTTTTCTGATAATTTTTACTAGTCTGTTTGATTGAATGCTGATATAGTATATTATTTATTGCATAAAAAGACAACTTCCTAATTTTAACTTGTTTTCTATTACTATAGAAATTGATGTATGAACTATATATGTTCTATATTTTTACAAAAAAATATGCTTGCCCTTTATTAAAGGGTACTTAAACTCTAATGTAAAATATAAAACAATCATGAACATGTACTTGTATATGTTTCATGTGTTTCTGTGCACTAAATGCATACTTTATTGTTTAAAAGGTATTCTTTATATATGTACTAGACACTACCTGTGTTGTGGTGACTTAGCTATTGGGACTCTGTGGAGCCCTGTATGTAGCCATAACTGTATGTCCATCCTCACAGTGCTGTTACACATATAGGAGGTGTCCTCGTATAGACAGGGGGGTGTGCTCCCCATACATGACGTTTGGGGCAGCACTGGCACAAAAATACAAAATAAAAATAATAAAGGGGTGAAAAACTGAAAAAGAAATGTCTTGTATCTGTGCCCTTTTCCTTGCTTGTAGGTTGAAATAGTTACTATTAACCTAAGGAATTAAGCTAGCCATACACGGGTAAATTCCAGTGCATCCTCCGGGTAGCCGTTCTCCCTAGCTTTCAGCATGTGAATCCGAATGCACTAGAAGCTGGGCAGAAATCCATCCAGCCTGCTTCTCCCCGTACAGCAGCCAGATTCAGTATGAAGAGTGCTGACTCTGCTCCTTCACACTGAGCCTGGGCTGTGCCACAGGAAGAAGGCAGAGCTGAAGCTGTTCTTATACTTTGCGTGAAGATTCTTCTTCACTCAAAGTAATGGAGATTAAACAGGGTTTTTTTCAACATGTTGGAACCCCGTTCAATCGAGTTCCTTTGAGCAGGCTCTATTGATCCAGTTTGAAGGAAAGCACACACAAGTAGGAGTGTAAGCAGATTAGAGTACAATCAATCACCGTGACCGCGCACGTTGATTGATTGTACTTGAATCTTTTTACAAATCTACCCTTGTGTGCCTAGCTTAAAAAACACCATATTCTAAACACTTGAGACACTGATTCCTGCCAAAGGTGCATCAACAAAGTATTGAGCAAAGGCTGTGAATACAAAGGATTTGAGGACCCTGCCCAATTGAGCTTACAATATAATAGTTGGGGAACAGAGTATACAATAGGTGGTGGTGGTGGAG
>CM070033.1:102065816-102078458 GCA_036250615.1 Ptychadena robeensis | reverse complement strand
GGGGTGTAACTGGCATGGTGGTGATGTTAGGAATGAGAAGATGGGGAGGCCAGTACTTTTGTACATGTGATTTCTCATTTATTTTATTTTTAATAAATTTGCCAAAATCTCAAGTAAAGTTTATTCATGTTATCATTGTGGGGTGTTGTGTGTAGAATTTTGAGGGGGAAAAAAGAAATGTAATCAATTTTGGAAAAAGGCTGTAACATACCAAAATGTGGAAAAAGTGATGCGCTGTCAGTACTTTACCGATGCACTGTTCATATGGACAGCTACATTTTTTGCTACTAAATGTTTGCTTCCTGACTGTCACTTGTATGACTTGTATACTAATAACACCTTTTGGAATTTGGAAATTATGGAAATTATTAAAGCATTACTGTCCCAATTAATCACTAAACTTTGGGGTACTCCCATAGTATTTGTTTTACAGGGTTCTCTTAAAAAAATGTTTACTGAATCAACAGAGAACCAAACCTAGTCAAGTTTTTCTAATACTTAACTATATATAGTACAGAACAAAGAGCTGGTTTACTGTATTTTTCGAACTATAACAGCACACTTTTTCACCCCCAAATTCGGGGGAAAAAGTGCCTGCGCCTTATGGTCTGAATGTGCGACCATCGCAACTTGGCTCCCTGCCAGCTCTCCCGGCAGATGGGAGATCTGCACACAGTCGCAACTCCAGTCTATACTGTATTGGTTATATTTGCAGAGCCCCACAGATATAACCAATGCAGGGTGTGGGGAAAGCTGCACTCACACTGGCAGTTTCCTCTCACACATCCACAGAGGGTGCAGGGAGGCATTATCGCAGATTCACCCAGGAGCCCCCTCCCTTCCCCATGTATGAGAAAAAGGTGGTGCCTGAAGTGTGCTCTCTAGTGACACCATTTTTGTGGCTGAAATTGGGTACTGCAGGGGATTTTTCCCTAATTCATTTAAACACATACAATATATTTTTCTGGATTTCCTGTTCTTAAAACTGGGTTCGTCTTATGGTGAGGTGCATCTTATAGTCCAGAAAATACAGTAACTGGACTTCTACTCTAATACTATTGTGGGATGACAACACACAAATTGATATGGAATGGATTTCCTTTGCCAAAACTTGCTGACTTTCTATATATAAAAAAAAATTTACTAAATGGTTAAGCAAAAACCTAGGAGGACTTTTTAAAATAATACAGCATGCATGGAGAGGATACATGACAACTCAGAATTTCTGCCAAAATAAAATGTATCTTTTTTCTTTTACATTACCATTTTTTACTGTTCAGTCATTTGTTACTCAACAGCTAAATACCATACTACACCAACTACTACTGCAAATATTGTCACATATTTCTTTCCTTTTTTTTAGCAGAGCTGCGAAGTTCCACTTCTTCTTCCTGTGGTGTCCTGTTTGTCTCACAAATTTCCTGGTTCCCCACTTTTGTTAAAAAATTTAGTAACAGTAAAAAAACAGCACAAACAAATGTTAAAAAAAATATATAAATAGCTACATTTCCCATTAAGGCAGCAAGCTGACAGGCCAATAATTAGGATCACCCATAGCAAATGACAGAATATACAATTAGGCTAAGTCTACACTACTTTTTTCCCGCTTTCGCTGTGCAGACACACCAGGCTTTCCCCTATGGGAAATGAAGTACTAGTTTATACTGGCTCGTCATTAACCATGACACATATGTCAGCCATTGATTGCCAAAGAGTACATTGTGTGAGTACCCATTGAGATTGCTTACTTAAGGCTAGTGACTGGTAAACAGAATTATAAGGTTTAGTAAGTAGTTATGTAAGTAAGCAATATTGAGGGTCCTGTTTTGTTAACAAAAGAAAATATTTTTGTTATGTACACTGTGGCCTTCATTTAGATTACCTGAACATATAAATAATTCCATGTCATAAAGGTTTTGTGTCATCATTTATTAATATTAATAGTTAAGTTAAAGGTAAAACACTCTATACAGAGCTCAGCCCTACACAGGTTATTTTTGTATTATAGTGCAAATAAGGTACAAAGGGTTCAATGAAGAGCCACACAGAAAATAATACCATTAGTTTAATTATAGCTGAGTCTCCAAAGGTGTGACCTGAAACGGTTAGGGTAACCAATATCAAAACCCCAATCTGTGTTCTCATTTTATGAAACCTTATTTGGTTACTAAAACCCAACAAGTTGCTTTTAGCATCAATAGCTAGCTTTCCAAAGCATGTTCTGTGAACCAAAAGACCAAATGTTCATGATTTCTAGTGCTAGTATTTTCCTTACCTTAAAATTGGTCTATTTTCAATCACAACACTCTTAAAAGTTGAACTGCTTTGCCCTTTGTCATAGGTTCTGTCAGGTGGCTTGCCTAACATTTATGCATTGTTCAGTTGGCATTTAAAATAATAAAGAAACTACATTTCCTGGCACACCTCATGTCAGCCCAAAACGGGTCATCTCCGCCCCCATGACCCCTAAGGACAACCCTAACTAGCAACTTTAAAAAGACCCACCTGTAGGTGCCTCAGTGTTTTTGTCTTTTTCTTTTGTCCTCGCTCTGGACGATCCTAACGGTGAGTACAATGGCATGTTATTTTAGGTTGTGCTCTCCTTTCTCTTTCAGATATACCCCCGTCCCTCCCCAGGTTCAGCCTCTCCTGGGAAGGAAGGTCCCAGTAATGAGGTAAATCCTCTGGTATGGGGCGCCCCTGGTGCAGGGCTGGTAGGGTCTAAAGGACCCGTTCGGTATGGTTCAGGCGGGGGTGTGTGCTTTCAGCTTCTGTTTTTCTTCCTGTCTATGCATCTGTCCCAGCCTGCTTGCATCCTCGGCTGGTTGCTGGGCAGCGTGCGGGGACACCATACTGTTCTCTGCATGTGCTTCCACTTTCCCGCACGAGGCGCGCGTTCGTGTTACGTTCGCGGTACGTTCGCGGTACGGTCACGTTACAGTCACGTTACGTTCGCGGTACGTTCACGTTACGTTCGCGTGCTGTCACGGTGTGCTTGCGGGCGGAGCCTGGTGAACTGCCTATTCCCAGGCAGCCACAGGATTGGTTCCCCAGTTGTTTATCTGTCTGGGGGAATCAGGGGCAGTAGGATGCCGGTTGCTGAGCTGCAAGGTCTATCGGGCTGCTGTGATTACTCCTACCATGTAGGACGTGGGGGAAGGGGAGGGGGATTAGTCATGTATGGTCTCTCTTTCTCTCTCTTGTGAGTTCACTCCCGCCATCACCACAGGCACTGAAAAGCTCGGACCAAAGGTACCGGGGTTCTGTGTTTTGGGGGGTGTTTTCTCTGTGTGGATAATTTCTAAAAGAGTGCATGGTGGTATCCTGTATTGCAGGAGGTCGGCCCCAGGTCAGAGGGATGGTTCTCCCATACCAGGCTCTATCTGTGTGTCCTCGCCGATTGGAGAGGGCGGGTGCCACCACCTTCTAAGTGTCGGGCTAAAAGCCGGACAGGGAGAAGAAGGCACAGGAGGTCTGGCCATGAGCAGGCCTCATCCTGATCCCGAGAGCGTGGAGCACTGTGTTGGGCATGTGGCGTAGAGGCCTTGCCTGGGAAGAAACTCTGTCGAGTCTGTTTCCATGAAGCAGCGCAGGGAAAGGATGCGGAGGCGCAGGATGTGTGCACATATATTGAGCAGGCGGTGGTCGAGAGTATGGCGGAGCTCTACAGATCAGGCCGCAGAGGGAGAGAGCCTATTTCCTCGGAGAGGGAGTTGCCAGCCTTGCCATCCAGGCATCTGGATAGTTCAGGCTCTGTCTCTGATACGGCCTCAGAGAGGGATCCTTTACCAGATATGTTTGACTTTGCTGCAGTGGCTCCTTTTGTACAGTCAGTAAAAGAAGCCATTGGTTGGGAGGAGGAACCTGCATCTCCTCCATCCAAGAGGATATTACCCAGGCCTTTGGAAGTCGAGCAGAGCCTGTGCGCGGTCCCATTTCAAGGGAAGCTCCTCTCCGGCAAAGCGCTGGAGGAGGCAATAAAGAGGGCTCCGGCAGCCATTTCGTGGACAACGAAAGCCAGGAGAACGATACAGGGAGGCGAAGTCCTATCGTCCAGATCGTGACTTCTCTCGTTCATGGAGAGCCCCACAGTTGTCTTTTGCCAAGGCTGGCAAGTCAAGGCAACAGGCTGCGAAACCAGCAGACAAGACCTTCTGACGGGCGTACCACCCAGGATATACCGGTGGGGGCAAGGCTTCGCCACTTCGCGGATACCTGGGAGCAGTGGATCACGGATGAATCGGACGGATCCTGGACATTGTGTCACGCGGCTACCGATTGGAGTTTGCGAGCAGCCCTCCGGAAGGTGCATTTGTCCAGTCCAGGATGCCAGCCTCTTCACTTCAAGCAGAATCTTTACAGACTTATGTTACAGAGCTGCTGGAGGCCGGAGCCGTGGTTCCGGTTCCAAGGTCCGAAGAAAGGACAGGGGTTTATTCACTGATCTTTCTTGTCAAAAAGACGTCAGGCAAGTTCAGGCCAGTTCTGGACCTAAAGTATCTCAACTCCTTCATCCGGGTTCCACCTTTCCGCATGGAGTCCATCAACACCATTATCGCCGTCGTGAGAGTAGGGGATTGGATGGCGACCATCGACTTGGCAGACGCCTACCTCCATGTTCCCATTTTTCATTCCCACCATCGTTTTCTACGGTTTGCCGTGTGCAACAGTCACTACCAATTTGTGTGCCTGCCTTTTGGTCTCTATACGGCTCCAGGATATTCTCCAAGACCCTAGCAGCAGTGATAGCGCTAATTCGTTGGCACAACCCATAGGCTTGTCACGGTTAGTTCGGCGGTCCCTACAATGGTGGACTGTGGAGACACACTTGACCAAGGGAAGGCCGTTGGACCATGTTCCCGAGACCGTAGTAACCACGGACGCCAGCCTGGTGAGCTGGGGCGCTCATTGGCAGGGGGGTCGGGCGCAAGGCCGGTGGCCCGCGGGGTGTTCTCCAGCCTCAAACCATTTGGAACTGTTGGCAGTACTGTGTGCATTGAGGGCGTTTTGCAGCGATCTCCAGGGCAGACATGTACACGTTCTATCCGACAATCGGACGGCGGTCGCTTACATCACTCGCCAAGGGAGAACCAGGAGCCCAGCCCTTCTCTCTATTGCAGGTCAGATCTTTACCTGGGCAGAACAGCACCTTCTGGCCCTCACAACTGCCTACCTTCCAGGGACACAAAATCTGGTGGCGGACAGATTGAGCTCTGTTTTCCTAGATCACAAGGAATGGGCCCTGACACCTCGGTTCTTAATGCCTGTCTTTTCTCGCTGGGGCACTCCAACAATAGACTTGATGGTGACAGCAATCAACACACAAGTCCCCAGGTTCTTCTCCAGATTCCCGGAACGGGGGGCCCTAGCCCAAGATGCCCTAGCTTGGACGTGGGATTTCCGTTTGGTGTACGTGTTTCCACCACTATCTCTGGCCCTTCGAGTCCTCCTGAAGATTCAGCGCGAAAGGGTAGAAGCCATAGTTGTCCTTCCATTCTGGCCCAGGAGACCGTGGTTCCCGCTATTGTGGGAAATGAAGACAGACCCGCCGATTCCATTTCTGCTGGCAGAGGATCTCCTAGTGCAGCAGGGAGAATATCACCCGAACCTCAGGTGCCTGAATCTGATGGCCTGGCGGTTGAGCGGAGGAGGTTCAGACAGCAGGATATTTCAGAATCGGTGATTACCACTCTCTTGGCCGCCAGGAAACGGTCTACCAACCAGACGTTTCAGCGAATTTGGAGGGCATTTGTGCGCTTTGCGGTCACAGCCAAATTTGACCCAGTCTCTCCTTCACTGCCTCGAGTTCTTGAGTTCTTGCAGTCTGGATAAGGGCCTCAGCTCACTCCGGGTACAAGTATCGGCATTATCTGCTTTCACTGGTCATCGATGGTCGGCAGAACCGTTAGTGGGTAAATTTCTGCAAGCCGTCACGAAGATCCGCCCACCTATCAGGGCCTGGCATCTTACCTTGAAGGTCCTCTTCCTCACGGCAATTGCTTTGGCTAGACGAGTATCGGAATTGTGTGCCTTCTCCTCCAAAGAGCCATTCTGCACCTTTTTTCCAGATAAGGTTATCCTGCGGCCGGTGCCATCCTTTCTACCGAAGGTGCTCACTCCATTCGACCTGAACTGGAAGACGGTGTTCAATTCTTTGGGGGAGCTGGGGAACGCTCAGGACGGTATGGAACGTCTCGACTTGCGGGTTCTCCTCGAGCTCTATATCCGCAGGACCCAAGACCTTCGCAGAGTGGACAATTTATTTGTTTAGCCGATGGGGCCCCGGAGGGGCCAGCCTGTTCCACCTAGGAGGGTCTCTGCCTGGGTGGTCAAGACAATCCAGTTGGCATATGCGGCTTTGGGGCTTCAACCTACCTCGGAGATCCGAGCGCATTCAACGCGGGGGATGGCGGCCTCATGGGCTTCTATGGCGAAGGTTCCCGCGGACGTTGTGTGCCAGGCTGCCAGCTGGTCCTCTTCTAACACATTTATTCGGCATTATCGCCTTGATGTCAGGGGGCACCCACAGGGCTCTGTGGGTCCCGTGGTTTTGGCTGCGGTTTTGTCTCCATAATTCTCTTTTTGCAGTAGCTGGTGGTGTCGCTGAAAAATCCCTGAAAAAGCTTGATTTTGACTTGAGTTATTGACATTAATGATTGTTTATTCCAATTAAAACAAACCCCAGAATTTTGATTTAACGGATATTTCAAATATAACCAAAAAAATAACTAAAACTATAGGCAACTCTAAGATAATCACTACAATGAATGACTTTAAATGTATTGACTTCCTTTTATATAGTTTGGCTGACTCTTGCTTAGCAAGTTACCTCAGCTGTTTTAAATGGTTTGTGCCTTCTCTTGACTTAATGCATTAAGCCAGCCATACACAGTCGGATTCCATGTCCGCTCGATCACCCATCCGATCGATTCCAAAGCTGTTTATTCCACAGTCCGAAAATAAATATTAAATTCTTTGAACACTGTGCTGTGTTTTCTTTAGTGAAATTAAAAAAAAAAAAAACCAACACATGCCACCAGCACCCCCATGGCCCTTGACACAGAGCTGGATGACACAGATGTTGATAGAGTACCCCCCTCCTCGGTCACTGGTAGGTGTGCTGCGCGTCTGCAAATTGCACCTCTGGCCAGATTGGGGAGTGGGTCCCCTGCAAAACAGGTGGGTACAGAGCCGTCCGTGGGTTCTAGTGTCCATCTGGTCCCGTGATGCCCTGCCGGTTCACCATCGCTGTGATGAGGTCCTGTGCAAGGCCGCCCGCTTGGCCACAGATCCCTGCGCAGCCTGGCAAGCAATGTAAGACCATAGTTCTCACACTCGTCTGCCCTTTGCTGCCAGGATCGCTGTTAAGGGTCTGGGTCAGGCTGTTCTCACGCCCAGGGGCCACCTCTCCTCCTGCGGGCACGTGATTATCGGGGGTGAGGGCCCAACTAGCGTGTACGCTTTTTCCACCTCATATGCTGGACCATTATCGCCTCCTCATATTAGGTGACCAGGTTGCTCCCCTCATATGAGGGACCAATGACTCCTTCCTCCTCATTGATGGACCGATGTTGTGTCCTTAGAGGGGATGAAAACTTTTTATTGCCAGCATACCTATCGGCAAACACTGTGCAATACAGACAAATCACAGTCTCAAACTCACTCACTTGCCATGTAGCTCTGGAGTTGAACCATCCTCTGGTGGCTCCAGTTCCCTTGCCCTTCAGGTGCCCGCCGTGCACCCCAGATCCCTTCCGCATCTGAGGAGGCGGATGCCCTCTGCCGGTCCTGTCCTTCACAAACTACATGAGGTCTTAGTACCAATACCAGGCCAACTCCTCAGCCACCCTGCCCCCTACTCCTTCTCTCCAACACCCTCGTAATGCTCTTTTTGTATACCGACCTCATTGTTGCTGATCTTGTTCTTGCTGTCGGTCATGGTGGCTGGGGGCTTGAATCCGTTGCAGAACGTCAGCCAGTTGCAGATACGGCCTGGTGCCTTTACGGCTTGTTGGAGTTCTGGGAGGTTCTTCATGCTGCCACAGGCATGGGCAGTTGGCGTCCAATCTCTATGAATCTCCGCAGCTGGTATGGGTCATGTGCATGGGTGGGCCTCTCTTCCTCCTGGGGCCATGCCTGCTGTAAAGAGGAGCACAATGCAGCAACTGGGAACAATTCTCATTAGGTGCAAGAGTCCATACAACCCAGATGGCTCATGAGGGAACCCTGCCTTCCTCCACTGCCCATTCTACAGGGATCCCTGAGTCCTTGCCATGCCGGGGCCCCCCATGGTGGAAATGCCTACACCTATTTAGCATTACAGTGCCAGGTACAATAACACTAAGAGCACCCCTAACCTCATCAATCAAAACATCAGTCCAGGTTTCAACTATGACGTCTCCGAGACATGCCTTCTGTCACCTGTTCACCCTGCATATTTGATGGATGTATGTGCGGCCCCACTGGTTTATGGCTAGGGGTTCACAGGCCCCCCCTCCCCTACCACACTCATGTTGACCCCGACCTGGCCGCCACCCATACAAACATCTCTGCACATCTACATGGTTCACGGGAAGGTCACCTTCAAAGTACTGCATTGACCTGACTACATAATGGCCCAGGCAATCCACCACCATGTCATATCCCCACATCCCAGCTTGATGCAACCAATACATGATCCCACCCCAAGCAGCTCGCATGGCAAAGGTCAGCTCACCTATGCGCAGCAGGTTTTCACCTTCACAGAGGGCGCAACAAGCGCCAGGCGATCAACAACCGATATGGGGGAACAATCTGGGGATCAGAGGTAAACGCAGATTAACTACATATCACACTCAACGCATTTGGGGTCTCCATACGTCGAGAAAAGGCATGTCTGCTACTCAGTGTGGATGGGGTGATGTTGGCGCAACGATGAAGGTCATGTGAATCGGCGAAGCCCTGTGTAATCGTGGTCCCGGCGGATTTCGGCTAAGCAGAAGGCGTGGAAACTGAAAACAAAACGTGGACATGATCGGGCGAAAGACCAGGACACATGGGGGGGCCAATAGCACATGGGGCGAAGTCGGCAACACAGCGCCAGCTATCCATGGCCATGTAATGTAGCTTGTGACACGTCGGAGCAGCTCAGAACCGTGGGCCCCGCAAATCGTGAAGCCTAAACTGAATCGTGGCCGCGGATTCGTCGAAAGCAGAACGTGAACCTGAAACAACGTGGACATGAATCGATTCGAAAAGACAAGACCATGGGGCCAATAGCACATGGGGCGGAAGTCGGCGAACATCATGGCGCAGCTACTCACATTGGCCGTGGTGTAGCGGGACACTCGGAGCAGCTCAGAACCGTGGCCCGTCAAGAATCGCGGAAGGCCTGTACGAATCGTTGCCCGGCAGAATCGGCGAGCTGTATGAATCTGGCCCGCGGCATCGGCGAAGCGTGGAGCCCTCGTATCGGGGTCTTCCATAGCAGGCGTAAACCGCCCCCCCCCGGGAATTGGCGCTGAATGTAGCAAAGGACTCTGTGGCCTCCCAGGGGCAGGACTACTCGCCATCTGGTTGGAAGCGCAGCGGCTGTGGTTGAGATGAAGTAGATCCTGGGCAGAGAAATGGAGGACACCAGCGCGATTCCACAGAGATCGCGGAGAAAGGTAGCGTGGGTGATCGTGAGGGCACAGGGTTGGCGTCGTGAGGCGTGAGGACAGGTGAATGACATGGGAGTCATTATGTTTTCCTTTCCAGGGTTGAAGGGGGGAGGGTGAGGGTGAGGGCCCATTCCGCGGGCCGATCGTCCATGAGCCCTGCGGTGACTCGACCAGGTCCTTCTACGTGCAGGTAAGGTGACTGTGCAGGCCTCAGACTTGCCAGTTTGCTGATGTTCTTCAGCCCGGTTGCACCTCACGCTTTGTAGGCTCCGGAGTGTGGTGTCGCTGGGGCCACAGGCTGATGCACTGTGTGGACATTCTTTGACAATTGGGTCCTGAATGTTTTTTCCAGGACGAAGAAGGATAAGAGCCGCCACGCCACCAGTATTACTGTACCAGAAGCCCCCGACGGCGAGCAGCGGTCACTTTTCTAGGGTATGCGACTTGGGGGTCTGTGGCAGCCTCACTCATGGTTGTTTTGGTTATTGAGGTCAGGCTTGGGGTGCACTTAATGATTTCATAGGAAGCAGGTATGTTGTTGATACGAACAGTGACATCTTGTGTTCAATGTTGAGAAGCATTCCATGACCTGGCTGGATTATGTGTAGTTGAGGCCAATGTGAACAATGTAGGACAATACTCCAATTGGTACCTGTGTTTTCTGTGTGTTCCCTGCTATGTATGGTCAGAGTGGTCAATATCTCCCACTTCTTCTCTGTCCTGCCCATGTGCCCAGTGAGCTGCGAGGGGAGGAGGGGCATCAGTGCAAGAGGCCGGGGCCAAAGCCAGCTGAGGTGGATGTGAAGGGCACCGGTTAGGTGGGAGGCTGGGGACCATGTTTTGTTGCCGCTGAACACAGACCCATACCTTGCCATTTGTCATTCAAGGATCCAGAGGGGGCCATCTGGGCCCATGTTGGTGTCGGCGAGGCTGGCCATCATGGTGGACCTCTTCGGGGAGCCTCGGATGCCACCCCGAGCCCCCGAGGAGAAGCACCGACCTCGCCGCCACCCCCCACAAGGCGGACTGATGGTTCCGAGGACCCATCAGGGCCCGATTGATAGCCGGCCTGCCACCGCCAAACCCCTGGGTGACGCAGGAGCCGTGTGGCTCAACTTTGCCCACCCGCCCACCGCCCCAGAATGGAGCCTCTTCTGCACCTCAGGTACCTGGGGCCCCCATTCCATGTCTTGTCTGCATCCTTGTGCGGGCCTTCGACTCTGGGTATTATGATGGGAGGCTGACGGTTATGGATGGCCAGGAGGAAGCGGCCCTGATTGCCAGGGTCTCAGGAGTGAGATGCATGCGAGGTGTGGGGAGTCTTACCACGTATCGACTGACGAAGAAGTGGTAACCTCATAACCGCCAGGATGACACCCTCGCCGATGCAAGGGCCTCATCAGGGGCGTGTAAGTTGAGCTTTGTGATACAATGGTGCCACCACGAATCCTGTACATGTTAGGAAAGGTTTTAATTTGTGTGTTCCTTTTCAACAGCAGCCGCCCCCCAACAAAAACCCCACCCCAACCCAAGCCACCCCACCACTCGCAGGCAGCAATCCCACGTGGGGGGTGGCCCCCGACCGGAGGCCCCCCATGGGATTGTCCACCTCGGCCTCTCCCCCGCCATATGCATTACTTCCGCCCCCCCCCATGGTGTCGAAGCGGCGCCAGGCACCGATAAAAGCGACTCCCTCCCGCCCCCCAGCCGGAGGGGCACGGCAGCGGATAACAAGGGCCCTGCCGTTCCGGGAGGTGGTCGACTCCGGTGGATTGCCCTGATGTTACAATCCCCCGAGCGAGCCAGGTACCACCCCAGCAGCAGCCAAACCATCCCAGGAGCAGCCCCAGAGCAACCGAAGGTAAGCAGTCACCTTGCACAGACCACCCCCCCCCCCACCACAACATGCAGCCTACAGATGGGGGACCGAGCTAGTGGGAACTGTTGATGGACTACAGTGCCCAGCAGTTGGTAGGGGTCTGGGGTGGGGCACAGGGGCTCATTTGAGCAGGAATACGGAGTCTCCTCCTGTTTGTTCCAAGCCTGTTCCTGTCTGTGATTAGTGTGACCCACAGGCGGAACACCATTGCCAGGCACTCCCTAGGCACATGTTGCCGCTACATGCATTATATGTTGTGGTGCAACTGGGTTCTTGCTTTTCATTTCCAGTAGCACGGGGCTGCTGTCTTTTGTCACTGTTCTGTGGTGGTGGCCTTCCCTGTGAAGGCTGTGGCCTGTGGGACCAGGCAGAACCCTACGTGCCCCCTGAGGCTTTGCTCCCACTGATGGCAACCTGATACCATAGCAAGGGGCCTGGGCCTTAGCAGGCCACATGTTTGGGATGTGTTAGCTGGGCACTGATTTCTTTGTATTCTCTTCAGACCCACAGCCTGTGGACAGGGGCGCTGCAGGCGAGGCTCCTGAGGTGGCGAGCAGCGGGCTTGCGGCGGAGGAGGGCGCTGCAGGTTCTCGCTAGGGCATGGCCAGGCTGAGGGACAGTCGTCTGGGCTGCGTCGGGAGCTAGAGGGGAGGCATGATCCCTGCCACCCCCTTTGCTGACTGCCCCCCCCCCCCTGGTCATGTTGACCTGTTTTTGTAAATATTTGTACATAGTTTATTTTTTTATTTGGAGCGAGGGCCAACAAGGCTGTTTTATTATTTTTATTTTTTTTGAGTAAAAACCCTGCCCTGCACTCTCTTTGTGTTTTGTCTTCTGGCTGCGCAGGGGTGGGAATGGCTGGAGGGTGTAGTTTTTTTCCACAGTTGCTGTATTGGCAAGGGCTGCCAGGACTTGATGTTGGGATGTGGTCCTCTGTGTGGCTGATCTATATCGATCTCCACCACCAACGTGCCGATCGCGCCTGAATCAATCTGACAGAACCAACATGTTGGTTCTACTGTCCGATCCGATTCTGGGCCCCTGATCAATCGGATGCGATCGATGGACAAGGTGGCTGCACACGATTCCGGCACGATCGATTCTCGTGGCAACGGTGCGCCT
>CM070033.1:102052331-102062399 GCA_036250615.1 Ptychadena robeensis | reverse complement strand
ATGAGCTGAAACATTTAAGTGTGACAAACATGCAAAAGAATAAGAAATCAGGAATAGTTTAATAGTTTTGCACACCACTGTACGTTATATTATGCTTCAACATTGTTTACCAGCATACATTGTGCATATTTGTGTGCATTGCAAATGTACTGGCTAAGATCACAGAATATGGAAAAAAGGCTGTGAAGCTGGTTCACAAAACTTTGTAAATAATTGCGAACAGCCACATGCGAGGTAAGGCAATAAAATGCAGTCGAATCTAAGTTTACAAATTTCAAATGCTCCTTAATTTATTTGTAAAATTAGGTGAATTCGAATATACCATATGGCGCTCAACACTAATGATTATCCGTGTACCCAACTTGGCTATTGACAACCCAACTCTTTATCTTGCTCCATTGACCTTTGCTTGTTATTGACTACACTTCTGGTTGCTGCCTCTTGTGGCCACTGTTGATCCTGCCATTACTTGAGTCGCTTGTTCAGCTAATGGACTTCGAGCCTGACTGCAGATCGTTACACCACACTAACTATGGTACCACTGTGAAAACACTGTGGTACCATACCCTCATGATCATTTTTTGAACAGTAATATACTGTTCAAAAAAATTTCGAAACTATTGCATAAGTGTGTTCAGCTGCCATATCTATATCTAAAATGATTGAAAAATAAATTTTGGATTCCATTATTTCTTTTTTTCTTCAAATTATTTTTGATTTGTTCTTTCATTTTAGAGAAAAATTGACATAGTACTGTTTTAATGTCAATATAGAAATATACATGGGTGGGCTTCCCCACTGTCTCCTACTCTGTCCTCTGCGTCGGCCTCTGGCATGGTAGATTCTGCTGCAGATGGACCTCCCTGTTCCTGATTGATCCTCCGATTAGCTGTCTACATCCATAGGTCACCAGCTGGCTTTGGGTCAAATGTAACTCTCACAGTACAACACGTTTGAACCTCCAGATCTCATACCTTAGTAGTGTGACCCTGACATTTTCTGGCTTAGTAACTAACCCCTGAGACTACCAGCAGTCCAAATGTCAACCTTTCATAGTCATATCCCAGCTGTCACACAGTGCTTTTCTCTTGTCAGATTTTACCCTTACAGATGCCTATTCTGACTTTCATACCCCAGATCTCCAACACCCTTAGAAGTCCAATCCTTTTTTGGAGGATTTTTTATTTACATTCCCAATGTCACACCCCTAACTGCAACCTTCCATAGTTATTCATATTTCCCTGCAGTTATCCCAGTGACATACATTTAACATTTAGCTGTGGCCGCCCAGACACAGAGTTGTTAGTACGCATATGAGCTTTGTATGCATAGCTAGTTTTTGGCCCCTTTTGGGTACCAGAGTACTACTTATGTGCACCCTTGCATATATATATATATATATATATATATACACATACTTAGGGGGGGGTTCAATGCAACAATACTTTTTTAAAAGGAATTTAGGTTAGGAAATGGCCCTTTTATTTTAATGCAGGGCCTCTATTTTTCCACTTCACAACCAATCATCAATTAATCACTGATATAATAGCTTTTAGAAACCTTACCTTGAGATACAGTGACAGTTCTGATGTGTTTAACAAACTTAGGTGATGAAATCACACCAGTAATAATATGTGGTTAGAACAAATAGGTCTTACCAGAAATTCCCACCATTTTTCAGTTAATGTGCGAAGCTATTCCCAGAATGTATCACATTTACACTTTATAGTGAAAGCAGTTTCCATTGTCAATGTGAAATACCTCAACATCCACTGTTCAATACAAACAGATTTGTTGTCATATATAAAATTATACAGCACCCCTACTAATGGCTGCATGATACCTGGATAATGTAATAGTGATTTTGGTACATTTCCAGGCAAGCTTCTAAAATATATTTGTCTTTAACAAGGATACACATAATACAGATAATACATAAATATTCATACTATACCAGAACCTGTTTAATATTAACTACAAATTCACCTGAATAAATCATAATTCCTTTTTCTTATAACAAATAGCTGAAAATCATGTATCCAACTGTGATTAGCCAAAGTCCAGCTGTTAAAGTTATTTCACAGGTAAGAAATATAAGAAAGTTATGTCACATTCCGATAGCATGAGCATTTCCCTCCAGTATTTGTATTTCTAGCTCAGCGTAACTAGATTATTAATACTCTAGAGAAAAGTTAACAACTTTACAATACCATGTAAATGCAAAAATGTTGTTTGGCATACACTAGCCCAGAGGTGGGTTAACACCTGTAGATTTTTTCATCCAATCAATGAACAATTTTTTGGTTGATTGAACAAAAATCTAGAATGGCCAATTTGTTCGATGGATACATTTTGTTCGACCTCAAAAAAAAAATCTTTTAATAGGTCATCAAACATGTTGGTAAATTTTTATCGGTCGTAGTAATTCTGAATGTATTTTCATTTGATATCAGGATGAACGAACAAAAAATCTACACGTGCAAACCCACCTTAAGACCCGGGGGCCAGATCTGGCTCGTTAAGCTTTTTTTCTGGCTCTTTGTCACCTTGTTGAAAAGATGATCCCCTTTGTTTTTTCTCTGCATTGAGTGCACATAATGCCTAGAGGTGTCCAAATGTTGCATTGGGGACAATGCAGTTGTTATCATGTGCAGGAAATTGAAAAAGATAACAACATTCCTGTCACAAGTTGCCTGTCACATATCACAGCCATCATTAGTGATCCAGCGATGCATGGAATTGGCACATGGAGGATACACGGCCATTACAGGCTCTTGTGCCGCCCCTTCATCAAATTTAAAAAGCGAAAGAGGCCCACGATTCAAAAAGTTTGCCCACCCTTGCACTAGCCAATTTACTTTCAGTTGCTACATTCAGTTGCTACACTGTTTTAAGCCCAATAGAATTTTCTATGAAAATCAGCTAAATTAAATCAGCTAAATAAAATTAGCTGAACATTTACTGTTCAATTTCTAAAGAAAGCAGCAAAAGCTTTACTGATGCTAGTATGCTACAGAGAAGGATTGCGGCTGTTTCTGCGAAAGCAGTGGTTTCTCGCTGTAGTCAAATATGCCCCAATCTGGGGTTAAAGCAAATACTGACATAAAAATGTCTAGACAAATTGCGAGGAAACTGGGTTTAGTTTTGGGGGGGCGGGGGTCATGGAGATGTTAAACAAATTGTTTTTTGAATACCCATTACTAAGAGTTGATAATTCACTCATGTACAGATTTAAAAAAGAAACCTTCTTTGCTTTCGTATGATAATTATTGAAGTCAAAGTTAATTGTTCTATAAAGTATCTCAAAAACTTTGAACACTGTATATGCACATTATGGAACACTTACCTTACCAAAAGCCTTAAGCAGGGAACACACGAATAGATATGGGCCAGACCGAAGGCCACTTTGAATCTAATACCGCCATCCCTGTTTTCGAGCGGGATCAATCCCATTCGAAAACAGGGATATCGGACATGATCATAAACAAAGCAAATCTATGCAAAGCATTGTCGGAGCTGTGCTGTGTCTTCAGCTCCTCCGATAGCTCGAGCCGAACCTCAAACGGCTCCTATATCAAGCCATGTGTTTCCGGCTTTAGGGTGCCCATACACCTTTAGAACTCTCTGTCAGATTTGCTTTAGAGTTTTATCAAAACCATGTAATATGAGGAACATTCTAAACAATCAAGTCTACCTAGCCTAGTAGTTGGTAGATCTAAAGGATATTTGACAGTGATATCTAAAGCTGTATGGCCAGCTTAAAAAGGGGTTCTAAACCTTTCCCACACTATCCAAAAAAAGCCTTTTGGCTGAATATGCATATTCACTTAAAAAAAAGGCAGAAATTTTACACAGACTTCCATATGATGTATATTTTTGCACCTGCATGATCCTTAACCTCCCTAGCGGTTGAGATGAACCCAGTTTGTTCTGCGTTTAGGTTCACCCCAACTGCTAGGTCCGCAGGCATTGGGTGCACCCGATACACCAGCGGAAAGCTGTAGCGATTGTCTAAACGCTGCAGCATTTCCTGGGTTTTTTCACCGCCCCAATCGCGTCACGGTGACGCGGAAGGGGGCGGAGTGTCAGTGCCATAGACCTCTATGTTAATGGACGGGCGTCGGCTATCCAGCCCACACAGCCAGTGGTGGTTAATAATGCCGGCTGTGTGGACATGGCGGGAATTGCAGGCAGTGTACTTTGTACAAGCGGTGCACTAGGAAGGTTAATATCCTACAAATATTTTTATTTAAATAATACACATTGATAGAAAGAAGGTTGGCTTCATACTTGTATAGGTTAAGAGCATTTAAATGTGTGCTTCTATACAGTCTATGTCTAAAGGCCTCCATACAGCTTACAATCTAACCATACAACTTCTGTACAATCAAATTTTCTTCTACCAAAACCATGTAATATGAGGACCTTTCTAAACCTTCCAATCATTATGTATTCTATCAGGGAGGACCGGGCACTACATAGTTGTTGGAAGATCTAAAGAAAATTGTATGGAGTGATCTAAAGGTGTATGGGGGGGGGGGGCTTACGTCCCAAACAAAACATGTGGAAAGCTTTTTTTCCTAACATAAAAATCTTTATTATCTAAAGCTATTCAAATGCCAAAGATGTGCTATTGAACAAATAATTAACGACATGTCTCATTCAGTAATTTAATGCATGACAGATGAAGAAGGAAAAAAAAATAACCACACTTCCATTATTTGAGCCTCACGTTGGTTTCTCATTTGCCCACTAACTTGCAATAAGTAATTTTTCTTAATACCTCAAATGATTCCTGTTATCAGCATTGTGGTGTGTGGCTGAGGTGGAGTATTATAAGGTCATTGCTGATGTTACACCGAGCTAATATGGAGTCTCATTATATGGGAGAGACCACAAGGTTTAATGCTTGGGACCTGCAGGGTTTGCCGCTAATTGCTGTAGTTTGTTCGTAAAGATTACCAGAACAGTATCCAACCCCCACACACACTTGTCTCTTTTCAAATCCAGTTCATTAGGATTACCTTCATTTTTGCGTAGCACAATGTAGACAGCATCAGATGTTACTAAAGCATTTTGTGTAATCCTGGGTTGTCCCAAAGGCAATGTAACTGTGTTTAAAGCTGGTTTGGTAGTCTGAGTTCATTATGTTACATCTGCAAGGACTAAATAAAATAATGGTTCAATGCCTTATGTTGGCTATAACAATTTACATAATTATTCAACAAATATCACGCTAAAAACTTACTTAAAAAAAAGACATTTGTACTTTTAGTGCTATTTGAATTGTACTATGATTAAGTCCTGTTTAGTGTACATTAAAAAAAAATCAACTACAATTAAGACATAATTTTCTACTTGCAAGCTATTTCTATTGTCTATGAGTTGAAATATAAACCAATATCATTTAACCTTACTTGCGTTCTTGCAAGGTCCAGATTTCTGCACCAAAAGCGCACCATGATATTTGTTTATGTTATAGGCCTGTAACTTCCCAAAATATGTCCGTACAAGGGTCTTATAGACATCCTAAATATAATAATGTTTAAAACAAATAATTATGTAAAAATAGAAAAAATAATAAAAAGTATCATTTGAATGATAAAATATCTAAAATACTTCTTTTGTTGGATAGATTTCAAAACAGTATGTATTTATGTTTATAATAAACATTTTATTACAATTGAAAATTAGTTTTCAGTGAAGAAGCCAGTTCGTATGATCAGAGCTGGGACAGTGTGAAACTTAGTATGCGCTGCCGTGGCTCTCATCTTCGCCGGGCGGCACCATATCATCCAGAGCAGTACTGACAAGACAGCGCTGGACGAGATGGTGCTGTCAGGAACGCTAGGGGGGTTAAAGCAGCCACACCACAAAAATATTACATATGTAAAATGTGTTAAAATCTATTCCTAGTCCCATTCCTAGAACAGCACATGCTGCAGATTTCTATTTTGTTAGAAAGTTAGTTGAGAACCCAAAACTTCCTGGATTGTTGATCTCCTGTATCCCTTGCACAGTTAGGTACTATGACAGAGATATTGAAAGAGGCGGATTCTGTGTAATTAAAATATATTTGGGCAGAACAATACAAAACAATACAAAATGTTATTAACTGAAGCCATTGTGTTTATTTGTCAAGAAAATGTAAGTGCCCAGCTTACACCTGTATATTTTAGGGCATGTTATTGTCAATGCCCTATCCTACTGTGTTGAGATATTGTCCCATTCATTGTAAATGGCACCTCAATTTATTGCAGTAACATTCAATGCAATAAAGAATCAAAGCACATATTGTAAGGCTCATTTAATACTGAACCATAGTGTGTCAGAAAAAAAATCATGTTGTAAATACCTCCACTGAAATGAGTTTACAGGCCTTTCATAATCTAAGCAATGTGGGTCCCTTCCATGTTATCAGTGTTATGTGGTCACCTAGCCACACCTTCTAGAAGTTTTATGGAACCCCATTCTAAATCCACAGAGATCATTACATTGGAGACACCCATCTAGAGGAGTGTACCACAACTTTCATCCACATCAATTATTGTGAACATTGCTTTCTCCATTGGTAATTTACTCCTAATGCATGCAATGATAAGGTCTAGCAATATAATAACATTTTAATGCACTGTTGGACTTAAGCTAGCCAAACACGTTGCAATTCCCCCTGCAATCACTGTATGATTTGAGGGATTGATTCTAAACTAGCGTTGATCAAACAAAAAAATTCAGACATGTTTGATCATTGTTCAATCGATTTCAGGATCACTTAAGGTTGGCAGCCATCGATTTCCAACAATCGGTCATCACAAACATGCGCTGCTGTTGATCATTCGGTAATCAAATAAAAAAATGACCCACGTAATTCATAAGGAGAAAACAGTATTATTTAAGTAAACTGCAGAATAAATGTGATCTTAAGCCTGTGCTGCGTAATTCTTAAATATCTTCTACTAGTTTATATGTAGCTGTCCTAAAGCCCCCCATAGACAGGCAGACTCCTCCATGCAACTTCTGTACAACCAACTTTTCTTCTACCAAAACCATGTAATAGGAGGACCTTTCTACACCTTCCAATCACTATGTATTCTATCAGGGAGGTCACTATACTACATAGTTGTTGGTAAGTCTCATGAAAGTTGTATGGAGGAGTCTGCCTGTCTATGGGGGGCTTAACTGTGGAACTGTTCAAAAACACAATCTTGTTTAAAGAAGATAGTATATATATATATACTCACACACAAACTTGCTAGAATATCATTTTTATAATAGAAATATAACTGCTGTTTCAATGCTGTCAAATGCACAAACTCTGTTGTGTAGAGTAAGTCTTTTTAATAGACTGCAGAGGAGAATCCATGTGGTCCAGAGGGCATCTTCTGTTTAACCAGCACTAAAGTGTTTGAGAAGTTACAAGTGCATTAGTGGCCTGGGTCACCATTTGCTTTGGTAACCTTTGGCTTGAGTCAATCAATCTTTCTGACACCCATTAAAAAAGTCTCAGGCTGCTGCTATTATAGTCGGATTAAGTGGTAATTCTGCAGCTTTGGCTGTTCGGTATGGGCGTCACTCTGCTAACGATCCTTTTATTGATCTTTAATGATTTCCTAGAACGAGCAGCATTATCCCCAACAAACAAGGCAGAGATGAGAATCTGTCTAAATTATTTACAGCTACAGTGGAAGTCCAGTGTGTGCCATCTATTTTGAAATGGCACTAGGCCCAACTAAACCTCCCTCTTTTTACTTTCTTAAAATCCCTCAATCCCATTTAATCCAAAACCATTAACCACATAAGGTCACTCTGTGTTTAATGAGTAAAGAGATATGTCGACACATTAGCTTCATAATTGTAGCTACAAACATATGAGAGCATGAGTGTGGCCTGAAATGTATTGCATCTTTTGAAATAAACAAAACCTATATCCTTAATATTTAAGGAGTTTAATATTTATGAGTAAAAGACCATTGGCATAAGTGTTCTGGATGGTAAAAAAAATGTTAACCAGGTTACAAAAGAATCAATTCAGTTGATAATTTTGTGGCAGCCTTCCTAAAACTGCAACTGCACTATGTGGAGAGATTGTGCACATTGCATGAGTGGTTGTTGTAGATTATTGTCAAGCATGCTCACATTATCCCTGCAAACAAGAAATGTCAGGACTGCCAGATGGTTAAGGTTTCTGATCAGAACAACCTCCTCTAAAGCCCCCCATACATGCATAGATCCATGGGCAATCCCCAAACGGCAGATTGCAGCGTGATGATGTCATCATGCTGTGGCCAGTTTTTCAGAGAATCATTTGTGTGCGCTATTCACCGGCCAGGTTTCTATGGGGTTGAGATCTGGAGATTGGCTAGGCCACTCCAGAACCTTGAAATGCTTGTTATGAAGCCACTTCTTCATTACCCAGATGGTGTGTTTGGGATCATTGTCCTTTCACTCAAAATCTCATTATACATGGTCCCATTCATTCTTCCCTTTACATGGATCAGTCGTCTTGGTCCCTTTGCAAAAAAACAGCCCTAAAGCATGTTGTTTCCACTCCCATGCTTCAAAGTAGATATAGTGTTCTTTGGATACAATTCAGCATTCTTTCTTTTCCACACACAACGAGTTCAGTTTTCTACTTTAGTTTTATGTGACATTCTCCCAATCCTTTTCTGGATCATCCAAATGCTCTTTAGCAAACTTCAGACAGGCCCGGAGATGTACTGGCTTAAGCAGGGGGACATGTCTGGCACTGCAGTATTTGAGTTCGTAGCGGTGTAGTGTGTTACTGATGGAATCCTTAGTTACCTTCTCAGCTCTCAGCAGGTAATTCCCCCTGTGTGGTTCTCTGATTTTTGCTCACCGTTCTTGTAATCATTTTGACCCTACAAGATTATCTGTGGTCTTGTATGTCTTACATTTTCTAATTATTGCTCCCACAGTAGAATCACAGCAACAGTGTGTGAAAACCTTGTTAAGACTTAGGGCCCCATACACCTTTAGATTTCTCTGACAGATTTCCTTTAGATCTCCTTTTTTTACCAAAGCCATGTTATATGAGTGACTTTCTAAACAATCAAATCTACCTGTGTTCAATCGCAGAGGACCCTATACTAGATAGTTGTTGGTAGATCTAAAGGATATCTGACAGAGAAATCTATGGTGTATGGCCAGCTTTACAGAAAACATTTGACCTCTGTCATTGCCAAATTAATGGAAATGTTTGAAATTTGGCTTTGTGCCTATTACTCACCAAGCCAATACTAAATGGATGGTTGCTATCAAAACCCTTCTTCTTAAAATGTATTTAAGAGAGAGAAATGGCAGAGTTCAAGGTGGAGCATTTCTTTTCAAAACAACTTTCTTTTTTTCAGAAGTCTCTTTTTTCTCTCTTTTTTCTCTGCATTTATGGCCTACAAAAATAACTAATAGTGATCATTTTATGGCTAATTATTTTCCGTTATTGGTGTAAAGTGGAAATGCTAAGTGGAAAGCTAAGTGGACATACTTCACATTTAGGAAGTAGATGACTTAACTCTCACCCCTAATAGAGCCATTAACTGGTTTATTTGTATGCAGGACAATTAAGGTTAATGAGTCCACACATTCTTGGGTGTGGATGCACACTAATTTTTTTAAGTGTTAGCCAAGATGTCAAAATATGGCTTGATTTTCTATAAGGAAATGGGTAGAGGTGACCGGGGTCAACCTGGAGTCACTGTTTACTAGCATGTACACGCCTCACCCAAACTTGGGCTTAACACTAATATATCAATGGCACCCCCAGATAATCCAGATTATTTTAGGCAGTATAGGCCATGCTTAGGCAGCCACCAATTACACACTTGAATAGATAAGAAAGGTCCACCCATGCTGGTATATTGAAGGGGACAACTTTTGTAAAGAAATATTGACATGCTTACACTGCCGATGAGCCCATCTGCAGGGTACAGTTCTTGAGATAATCAGTTGCAAATTATGTGTACCGTCCAATATACAGAAGAAAGCTAAGGCTTTATCTCTATCTATCTATCTATCTATCTATCTATCTATCTATCTATCTATCTATCTATC
>CM070033.1:102020142-102052231 GCA_036250615.1 Ptychadena robeensis | reverse complement strand
TTGGATCCCAGGAGGTTTGGCACCCATTCCTTCCGCATAGGAGCGGCTACCGAGGCTGCCAGTTGCGGGTTTGACTCGGTGGCCATTAAACGCATTGGGAGGTGGGAATCAAATAGGTTTCGGTCCTATGTCCATCCACATCTGGTCTCCCCCCACTTTTAAGTTTATGCCCCTGTTTTAAGTCCAGGTGTTCCCCCCTTCCTTTTTTCCCCTTTAGAGCCGAGGTGTAACGTATGGATCCTTGGGCACTCTTATGTGTTTTGGGCGGAGCGGAGAACCCTGGTTCGTCCGCACGGCAGATGGCTATGGGGCCTAGGCGAGGAAATCGACGTCCATTGGTTCGGCTTTTCGGGCCTGAAATGGCGACAGCTGTTCCGCAGGTTTTCGGACTTATTGGCAGTTAGGTCCCCTCCGGACGTTTTGGTTGTGCGCGCGGGAGGGAATGACTTGGGCCAAATGCCGCAGTTGGACTTGATAAAAGGGATCCAGGTGTTCTTTTTACGGCTTTGGGAATTTGCCCCTAGCATGATATGCGTCTGGTCCGAGATCGTGCCACGGCGGCGCTGGCGGTCGGCCCTAGACATGTCTACCATCTCCCTCCAGGAGTCGTATTAGGGTCAATAGGGAGGTGGAGAGGTTCATGTGCCGGGCGGGGGGTTTCACGGTACACCATAAATTATTGGAGGCTCCCACGGGACATTTCAGGGGGACGGTGTGCACGTGACAGATCTGGGATGTGGTGTCTTCATCACGGGGCTAGTGGAAGCCATTGAGGCGGCATTCCTCCTTTAGTGCGGGGGTCCGGAGCTGACGAGTCAGCATCCGGCCCCTTTGGTGGAAACTCGGCAGTGCTGCAAGAATAGTTGGAGCTGAAAGAAGCTAGGTGGCGTGCCAGTACTGGAGGGCAGCCACTTAGATGTTGCAACTGGGCAGGGCTTAGGCCCCCATTTATGGCCCTCCCTGGAGTGAATTGAAGGAGGTACCCATCGAGCCAGTATTGGAGGGCTGGTGGCCGGTACGGTTTGGTAAGAAGACCAATTTCGGGGGGCACTGTCGAGTTCTCCAGGGGTTATTGTTAATAAAGGTTATTTAATGTTAAATGGTATTTAAATGTTATTTATTGTTGAGAATTGGCTGTGGCCGAAAGGTAGAAAATTTTTCCAACCAAATCTTCTTATAAAGTTTTAAACTTAATTTCGGCCTCTGTCTTTATTTTTAGTGATAAGGGGTGTTTAGTGGGTAAGGTACAGGGTCTCAGGTATCCCTGGGTCACGTTAGCCTGGAGCAGGACGAAGGATAGGAGGAGGGCGCCTTGACCCAGGGGAGCTGGCCTGGGACGTCGGATGAGGTAAGTGGGCGGAGAGGGGGCGGAGTCACGAAGCTGACTTAAGCCGGCCAGACAGGAAGTTCAGCCTCTTTGGCTGGTGGACGTCACCCACCCACCCTCCCTGATGTTTGACCTATAGTATTCTGTTGTTGTTTCTGTTCTAATTGTTTTTTGTCACAGCAGGGCGGAAACTCGGCAGTGCCGCAACAATAGTTGGAGCTGAAAGAAGCTAGGTGGCGTGCCAGTACTGGAGGGCAGCCACTTAGATGGTGCAACTGGGCAGGGCTTAGGCCCCCATTTATGGCACTCCCTGGAGTGAATTGAAGGAGGTACCCATCGAGCCAGTATTGGAGGGCTGGTGGCCGGTACGGTTTCGTGAGAAGACAATTTCGGGGGGCACTGTCGAGTTCTCCAGGGGTTATTGTTAATAAAAGTTATTTAATGTTAAATGGTATTTCAATGTTATTTATTGTTGAGAATTGGCTGTGGCCGAAAGTTTGAAAATTTTTCCAACCAAATCTTCTTATAAACTTTAAACTAAATTTCGGCCTCTGTCTTTATTTTTAGTGATAAGGGGTGTTTAGTGGGTAAGGTACAGAGTCTCAGGTATCCCTGGGTCAAGTATTAATGCATTATTGAACATTCTGCATTGCAATAAGAAAATATATTTGACTCAACTCTCCTCCCATATGTAAAAAGGTGTTCATGGATAAGTTGTTAGTTGCCAGATTGTAAAATGTGACTTTCCATAAATTGGTCAGTATGCTCAAAGAATGGGTACTGCTAGTTGATTGACACTTGCTAAAGCTTCAGCCCTCATATTCTGCTAAAACTAAGACCTGCCTACTGACACTGTCGTTTTGGCTTGGCAGCAGGAATATAGAAGAGTGAATACTGCATGGACCAGACCTGCATACTTTGCTGGAATGGTGTTGTTCCGGATAGGTGAGGTGAAAAACATTCTTCACTTAACAATTGCTACTTCCTCCCTCGGGACAGCAGCAGGGGAAAACCCTAAGGAAA
The DNA here is from genome assembly GCA_036250615.1 of Ptychadena robeensis. Taxonomy (NCBI): domain Eukaryota; kingdom Metazoa; phylum Chordata; class Amphibia; order Anura; family Ptychadenidae; genus Ptychadena; species Ptychadena robeensis. Next base: position 102,049,881 of record CM070033.1, on the reverse strand, counting down.
AGCAGAATAAATTAGCATAATCAGTGCTGCTTAACCTCCCTAACGCACCGCCCGTATCGCGCCGTTTACAACGGCGCGATACGGGCGATCGAGGCAGTGTACACAGTACACTGCCTGTCATTTCCGGCATCTCGCCGGAGCTCTACACGCAGCTGTTGTCATTACTGACAACAGCTGCGTGAGAGAGAAAGCTGGCGCTCCTCCATTAACATGGAGGTCTATGGCGCCACACCCTCCCCCCTGCCCCCTTCCGCGTCACCGTGCCGCGATCGGGGCGGTGCCACCAACCCGGAAATGCTGCAGCGATGTAGACAATCGCTGCAGCTTTCCGGGGAGGCATATGGTCTCCCCGCCGCCGGCTTCCCGTGCGGTTGAGAGGACCCTGTTCACCGAACGAACCGCTAGGGAGGTTAAATACAGCACAGCTTACCAGAGCAAAAGACTCAATTTGAACTAGGGACATTCTTCCCTGACTTATCACTACAGAGGTCATGCAATAGTGATATGATAATTGAATACAAGTTTTGTACAAATATCAGTCAATCACAATCGGAATATGTCATATTACAGCACATATTTAAACACGTAGACCAAAACATGTAGCAACAGAATTCCTAGCTTTAGGACTGTCTGCATACAGCTTTTATAATAAAAAGCTGCTGCAAAGAATTCTAGATTGAGATCCTTCCAGTTGCAGGGTGACAAAGCTAAGCAATGGATTCTTAATTGCCATATGTCTTGGCAGTTTATACATTTTGTAAAATCTTGAGCTGCATATCGGGTCTGTCATATAGACTGCTCAACCAGCAACTAAAGGTGCTCACATTGTGCTAGCAACAGAACTCCCTGTTTCCTGCAATCTGCAGCAAAAAACTGCAATAGAATAAGCAATGTGCTGAATATGGTGTGGCATGATGCCAAACCATACCTGTCAATTCACCTGATTTAAAAAAATCACGGATTTTTCAAGGGATTTTAAAATGGGGGTTACTTAGGAGGGAGGGGGCATCACTCTCCCTCCTAAGTTCCCACCCCACTTGTAGATGATGTGCAGGGTGGGACATTACTAGGGAGAGCAACGCACTCTCCCTCCTAAATTAGCTAAACGAAATAGGAGGGAGAGACTTTAATCTCCCAATACCGTAAGTGATGTTACTGACGTCACTTCCGGCATCTGGAATGCGGAAGATGATGTGCTAAACTGGAAGTGATGTCACACCCCATATTCCCAGCCAGCGATATTGACAGCTATGTGCCAAGCATGCTTAAAACTGGTCTAGGGTTTACACTGACTTAGAAATTCTTTGAAAGCCTTGCTCTGACCTTCACTATTAAGGCCCCCATATATGATTTGATATTTCCATTCGATCGACCTAAAAAGGTCTATTTCTAAGTGGATCGAACTTAATTGTTTTTCGCCCACCTGGTTCGATCAGCCAAAAATTTAATCAAAACAAAAATCGAAAAGAAGGTGATTGGTCATGTTGGTAAATTTTAGGTAAATTTAAAGTATCTGATGGGTTTTCTAGGTATTTTGATTGATTTGTATGTGATCATACTATGGAACATGAGCACTGATATAAGTAAAGGAATCAATTGTGTTTAAATCGATTACACCCTCGGTGCCCAACCTGTGGCCCGGGGGCCGCATGAGGCCCCTTGGGCGTTGTTTGGCGGCCCCCCCTGGTCCTCCACATGCTGCCCCCAAAACCGAACTGTTAATGCATAGGGCATAGCAACTATCCCAGTGAAGTTGTCACACACTGACCCAGCTTTCCTAATCAACTTTGGCTGTCCTACATCAAAAAAATTGGCAATGTTGATTGGGGAAACCAGGTCTACATATGAGCGCTGCACCCAGGGGCAGGAGAAGGAGTGGGTGCTGTTGGGTTTTGACTGCCTGTTGGGATCTGGTCCACCACCTGCTGAGATATGTTGACAGGGGGAGGGTCTGGATCGATGTTATGTGCGTCCCTTTAGTGATGCAGAGAGCCGCACTTGTGGCCCTCCATATCAACTCAGTTGCCCACCACTGTATTACACTGTGTGGTGTTTAAATCTCACAAGACGATCAAGATTGGGTTCATGTGAAACTTGATTCACATTGATATGCCCAATATTCACAATACTTTTTTTTACAAAACTACAACCATCTCTAAGGTGCTAGGGTACTATATTGGTACCCCTAGCCAAATGGGTCTGCTTGCCTCTATTATATTGCAATGATGCAAAACCTGCATAATATAGTGTCTTCCCATGAGACTCCTATATAAACATGACCTTGAAGAACATTTCTCATAAAATATTAGTGACTTTAGCTGTCTAAATGTCCAGACTCTCCTCCCCACACAATAAAGACCCTTTCTTAGGGACCAAAGTCTTCTCTTGACTGCTTGGTACAATAAATCACGTTACTCTAAAACAAGGTTCTGCATCAACTAAGGTGAGAGTTTATGTTACATGGATTCACAGGGGACACATAATCATGGCTGCTTTGTATGAATATAATTTTTCTACAAACCTTGGGGTTTTCCTCCTACTTTTACTAACTGTAGTGTATGGGTATCTTACCAAGAAAGAACCTACTGTTTGTTTAGTAATACATTTGTAAGTAGGTAGTGATCTTGGATGAATCTTGCTGGGTTTAATTTAATGAGGTATTGAAAATCATAATATTTATAATATATTAGTGTGTATACAGTGAGTAACAGAAGTATTTGAACCACCTGCAATTTTGCAAGCTCTCCCACTTAGAAATCAAGGATGTATCTGAAATTCACACTGTAGGTGCATTTCCACTGTGAAAGACAGCATTTAAAAAAAATAATCACACTGTACGGTTTCTAAAGAACTCATTTGTATTGCACTTCTGGACATAAGTATTTGAACACCTGAGAAAATCTGTGTTGATATTAGATCCAGAAGCCTTTGTTTGCAATTACAGAGGTTAAACGTTTCTTGTAGTTCTTGACAAGGTTTGCACACACTGCAACATGGATTGTGGCCCACTCCTCCATACAGATCTCCTCTAGATCTGTCAGGTTTCTGAGCTGTCACTGAGCAACACAAAGTTTCAGCTCCCTCCAAAGATTTTCTATTGCATTTAGGTCTGGAGACTGGCTAGGACACTCCGGAACCTTGATATGCTTCTTACAGAGTCAATCCTTGATTATTCCGGCTGTGTGCTTCGGGCCATTGTCATGTTGGAACACCCAGCCACGGCCCAACTTCAGTGCTCTGACTGAGGGAAGGAGGTTCTTACAATACATGGCTCCATTCATTCTCTCCTTAATACAGTGCAGAAGTCCTGTCCCCTTGGTCCCCAAGGTGTTCTTGGATGCAACTCATCCTTTTTTTTTCTCCAAACAGGGTCAGTGAAGTTCTAATTTGGTCTCATCTGACCACATGACTTTCTCCTCTGGATCATCCAGATGGTCATTGAAAAACTTAAGATTGGCCTGGACATGTGATGACTTAAGCAGGGGACTGTTCCGTGCAATTCATGATGTGAAACCATGACACCATAGTGCTCTATCAACAGTGATCTTTGAAACTGTGGTCCCAGCTCTCTTCATGTCATTGATCCTCACCTTTCTTATGATCAGTGATACAAGGTGAGATTGTGCATGGAGCCCCAGTTCAAAGGAGACTGACAATCATCTTTAGCCTTTTAGATTTTCTAACAATTGCTCCAACAGTTGATCTATTTTCACCAAGCTGGCAATTGCCAAAAGTACCCCTTTACAACCTTGTGGCGGTCTCAATTTTGTGGAGGATCCAAAGGGTGGGTCTTGGATGGCAGGTATGTGTTCCCATATTATGGCTATAGTCCTAGGTGTATTCAGGGTAAGGAGTCTAGGTAATAGCTAGGGGCAGCTGGGGTTACCATTTGTTTAGATTGTTCGGTTCCTGGACCTGGATTTGGTAATGAATTTCAGCCAGACAGGAACTCTGGCTGACAAAGCTCAGGTGGTCAATGAGTGTGAGGATAATAGAAGCTGCGGTAAGGTGTTTAACCTTTATGAGGTCTAAAGGCTGCCATACACGGCACGGATTCGTGCCGGATTCTGGCGCGATGGATTCCGGGCGCGTGCACGCGGATCCATCGTGCCGGAATCCCCTGCAGCCCACCTTGCCCGTCCGATCGCATCCGATGGATCAGGGGCACAGAATCGGATCCGAGGAAGAACCAACCTGTTGGTCTTTTCGGTCCGATTCTGCTCTGATCAGGGGGCGTTGCGGTCCGGGAGGCGAGCCATCGGACACGGATCCCTCCCGGATCCGGCCGTACAAGGTGGGCTGCCACAATCGGATTCCCTAATTGGCTAATCGTTCTCACCTGTGGATGCCGGCGGAATCGCCGGAATCCATCGGGTGCTGAATCGATCAGCCAGGGAATCCGTGCCGTGTATGGCTAGCTTAACTCTCTGGAAAGACGTGCTTACATGGAAAGCCTAGGAGGGCTTGGAGGACTTTTGTACCTACTGCAAAAATAAGCCTAACTGGTGAGCTAAAAGAACACCCAGGAATTAAAAAATAAACCAGACTTTTTGTTTATAAGTCAGCCCGTACTGCCCCGTAAAAAAACGGTGTGATACAGACGATCAATGATACTGGCATGTGTGCTGGGAAACCGACACCCCTCCATTACCATGGAGGTCTTTCGCTGTGGGCTCACCATGAATAGGTTAGTATAGCCCAGTTTACAAAACAAACTCTGGACAAACTGGGCTCATCTCAATCGCTAGGGAGGTTATATATAAGGCCACAATATAAGAGAGAGGTGAGACAATTTATATCTCTCATATGTAAGAGAAATATCTGAGAGGTAATACCTTCAAAATTTTACAGTGGCTGGACTGTATGTGTACAGCTTGTCTAGGCCACAGTATAAAGTCGCCCATTCATGTATAGATGGGCGCACGATCAATGACCCTTTAGAGCACAGTGTGGTTACGTCACCGCGCAGAACCTGAGGGCCTGTCGATTGGACAGGAATCAAGGCATATCACAGGGGTGGCCATGTTCGATGGCCGCACAATCGATGGCTGCGTGTGCTGCTTGTCGTCAGCACTCAAAATGGTGGATCAAGAGCCCATCTTTACGTGTATGGGCACCTTAAGAGGGAGAGACAAGATAAGTTGTATTTTGAAATAAACACTACAGTATGTTATCTTAATGAAAAATAGCCACAAACATGATACAGTTGTTGGGAAGTAAGTAAGTAACTTGGTTAAGCAGCAAGGAGGAAGTCACATGGCAATGAACTGAAAATAAGAGCATATTAACCTGATGATGAAAACCACATATGGTACACAGTGGATGGGCAATATGAAAGAAGCTTGATCAATCTTCAAATTAAATGGCAAATTAAAAGGCAAAAGTTATGTATTTTTATGATTAGTGGATAATCTGCAATAGCAACAAATATTTTTGAGTGTCTATGAACAATTAAATGTTTAGTGCCAGCCCTATCCAGTGTGCCAATCTAAATACCCAATAGTTCACGTGGTTCTCTCTTCTGGTATTTTTGGTTCTTGATTTTCTGGTAAGTCATATGGTGAAACAAAAATTATTTACGTTAAATCCAAATAAAGGGCCATATATATATATGCCAAAATATTTTGTCTATTGTGTTATCTGAATTCTATCCTATTCTTTTCTTCTCTTTAATTCTGTGCCACAATCGACAAAGCAGGAGGTAATGAGGTGGAGAAGTTGTCTTTGAAAGTTTCCCTGCCCTAAGCCCAGACTGGCAGAGCTTCTGCATGCGAGCTGGCAGTTTGAGCCCAACATACAGTACAGATGGAAGATCTTCAACCTCCCAGTTAACTTTGTGCTTGGCCAGTTGGCTGTAGAACAAAGGGGCAGAAAAGTGCATCTTATGGTGAAAATAATATGTATGTTATAAAATATATATCATTGGTTTGTTTTTATTTGTGGGGCCTGATTTATATGGTATGATAGATGTGATCACCAAAATATTGCCATCACTAGTACTTTTTAGTAGCGTAAGTAAGTGCCAACCACCAAGAGACTGCTACTGATAAAGAGCTAAAGAGATAAAGATAAAGAACTGAAAAATTACATTGTATAAACAAAGCCTTTTTTTTTATGACAAACAGCCTGTTTGGCTCTTTATAACAAGGCTCCACAGACAATGTTAGTATGGCCTCTCTGGACTACAGACATTTGCTTGAAAGGAATAATAAAACGCCCATGAAAGACTTAATGCTAGAAAACTGCGCAGTTAACAAAATATCACAGAGGCACAGAGACATTATTTTACCACAATATTATCTAATCTACTAATATATATTATTAATTTATTGGCTAGCAATTTGAAAGCCATCAAAAAGCACTCCTGAACATTTGGCCATAAAAGCTAGCTTTGCTTCTTTGGCAGCAGAAAAAAAAAACCCGAATCGCTCTGAAGTACATTAATGACCTAATTATAGTGTTCTGTTCGGAAGGGTGTATGTATATATTCATTAGAGATTTTCAAATTGATATAAATAAATGTGTTTAATGCACTCTTCACAAAAAGGGATGCTACCGAGACAAACTATATACACTGTTAAGTCTCCTGGGCATATATTACTATAGATGTCATATCCTTATGGCCATAAATAATTTCAACTTTCAAGTGATAGCAAAAAAGGCAAGACTAAAACCGCAAAATCTCCCATTAGTGAAGCTGGGTTCTCTGCCATCTGCAGTGTTTCAATATTTAGATGCATTAAGTGAATAAATATGGCTGCTGTTATGTTTGCTGAAAGCTGAGTATAGCATACTCATTAAAGGGGTCAATGTATTGTACATGGGAACTGTATAATGCATGCACACACATGCATAAAATACAGAGCTCACATCATCATCCAACATGAATAAATATGATAATTAAGGTGAAACCTATAAATAATAACAAAAAAGATCTCAGAAATTATTCAGTTTATTCGAAAAACATAACTATGTGTTTTTACTAGTTGGTTTGGAGCATTATAAACCAAAAAACCCCAAACAGATCTATCATAGGCATTTATTCTTACTAACATCTTTATCTCAGCTGTTGAAAATTGGTTAAGCTCCCCATACATGCTTTTCGGCTGAAAAAGCTGAAAACCTAAATCTTAAATGTGTAATTTGGGCCAAATTTGGCTGCCAAATCGATCTAAGCCATTATAGACATGTCTGTAATTCTTAGACTGATCTAATTACTTTGGCCCAAAGTAAGTGCCGGCACACAAGGGGGCTGGCATCATCACGCGGGGTAGATCTGCTGGGGGATCGCCAAAAAATCTAAGCATGTATGGGGGGTTTTACACATATTATAATTATTAGATGTGAGTAAATATGTCTGTTTTAATTTACCAGTGGGGTAGTCCTGTAACTAGATTCTTACATTTCTAATGGGAAGACAGGACAGCAGCTACCGGTAATTACTTACCTAAAATCATCCACACAATACAATTTCAATACAGTTCCCATCAATAAGAACAACAAATCAATTGGATCGCCCAATGAGCAAGTAATCATGATAGTGACTCTTTTTATATGTTCCTCTATCGGTTCCACACATGATATTCCCCAAATCCTGCAGATTAAACTGTTGTGACATTAAAACCAATCTGTGACCGCAAAGAGTTCTAATCTTGTCCATTATGCTGAAAACCAGAAAAAAGGTACGGAGTACAGATATACTTCATGAGGAATGGTCAACTGCATATCAGTGCATGGAAAGCCTTGCTTTATTGTGCCTAGAAAAAATACTTCATGTAAATAAATGTAGAATGTATATATTATATGATCTTTTGTAAATGTATTTCATTTTTTTATTAAAAAGGTTTTTAAGGGTTCTTTCACACTAGCCATAGGAAACCGGCTCCACATTGGTGTTTAAGTAATGCCGTTCGTTACCGTTAACGCCCCACTGTATGCAGTTTTGCAGGCACAGCCCAAGTGCATGGGAGATGTAATCGTGGGGTTTACGCTGGTAATGAACATGGTTAGCAACCACGGTAGCAATATCTCTAGTGTGTCCGTTATCATCCAATAATCACACCTCAGTGTGAAAGGGCCCTCATCCATCATTATTATCCCTGCATTGCATTGCCATGATCTCTTGGTATTTGCTCCTGTGATGCAAATCCACTTTGTCTTGTAAATGTAATGACGGATTCAACACAGTTGATACCCTGATAAAGCCTGTAAAGAAAACTTTATTGAATGCTTGAGATATATCTTGTGCTACATAAATATATAGTGTAATTTACTGCTACAAGAGACAAAAAGTCTGTATAACATATTTGTACATTTTAAATGAAGATGTAAATGGTGATCCTATATCTATTTGGTCCACTGTGTAATTTAAAAAAACAAATTGGATAACGACACTTGTGAATAATTAAAGCTGACAGCAAACATCTACAACCAACTATCTTTTTGTTCACTTTGCAACGTGAAGTCTGGTACATATTATTTGATCATTATTGAGTGGAGGGGGGCTGACAAGCTAGAGGGGAAAACACGGAACTGCATGAAATAAAAATAAAAAATCATATCTCCGGGAAAATAAATGATCTACATATTTTAAAAAAAAGTACTAAGAAATTACCTCCAAGGGTAATATAACGAAACATGTATAATATTCAATGAAAAAACGTATTATTCCCATGTTTTTCACTAATGCACAACTCATGCACAACTAATGCAGAACACATCTAACAAAGTGGATTGAAATTCAAAAAGAGAAACAGAATAGATACATAATACAAACCCTAAATCTAGTAATTAATATTTTATATCCAATTTATTATATATATATTTAAATATATATATATAAAAATTATTCCACTTTGTCTACTGGTATAGCTCAACAATAACAGGTCAACCAGTCCATGACTTTACCTTGGAAAGACTTGTAGAAAGCAGAAAATGTGAGAAAAGCTGTGGCTGGCAAACTAAAACCCACCTTCCTCAATGTACACACCTGCATTAGTTCTTATATAAATATTGCAAAGCTGCATTATATATGCTTAAAGATTGGAAATACTTGCTCTACAAAATCCAAAGCAGTTTGTCTATAGGGATTGTGTCTTTAAATATTCCATTTGCTGAAAAAAAACAAAATCCTAACAACAAAAGCACTTACTATCGGATTTCACCGGCTAGTATTGAAAAGCATAAATGCAATTTTCCTCTCTCCAAAGTCCTGTGTATGTTATGTAACGCATGGACAATGACGTACTATCAACATTTTTCCATCTTGTTAAACAATCTACCAGTTTCGCTCCCTGTTCCATTTAGCCTTGAAAGGTTCCAAATTCAATCATCGATAATAATAAACTGACATCCCAGAGTTCATTTCACTCATGTATGTCAAGAAGTCTATTTAGCTTCTCAACAAGCTTAGCTACTTTACACAAATAAATATGACAATTAGATCAGGAATTCTCTGCACTCAGGATACCATTGGAAAAATAACATAAGACTTTGCTGGAGAATAAAACAAGTATACTAACTGCTTCTATGAATATGCAATTACTATCATCATTTATAAAATGCAAACATGATTATACCGTACTTTATAAAAAAATAAACATAACTGTTTAACACAATATAACATAGGCACAGAGTACACCTGCTAATGTGATCCTGAATACTGATATTAACATGCACATTTTATGCAGACTGAAAATAAGCAAAAAAAATAATCAAGAATAACACGTTTAATCAGCTAAAATTGTTTAATTGATATATTTATATAGATGTTTACCTGGAATATTTAAGTGTTGAGTGTTTCTCATATTTTCACTATATCATGGAGTTAAGTACATATTCTGGTGACATACAGTCAAATAATGGTTGTGATGATTCCTTAACATAGTGGCTTGTTATAGTTCAGTAGTGATGGACAAACTTCAGCCAGGTCCGTCCGCGAACGGGTGGATCGGACTTTTAAAGAAGTCCAACGTCCGCCTGTTCACTGGCAGATTCAAATTCCTCATGTTGTCTGGCAGGGAATTTGAATCGGTAAAAATTTGATTGCCGGATGTGACGTCACTTCGGTGAACTTGTAAATACAATAGTATTTATAGTAAACAGTTAAACCCTAACCAGCTGTGTGGACATTTGTTTATTGTGTGCAAGCCGTGTGACAGAGTTTGAACATAGGCATCCAAAAAGAACCTGGTTGCTCCGGTAAAGTTACCCTGGGCACTGCTACATACCTTTCTGGTGGCGTAACATAGTGCTCATTATATCTGAAGTTGGCAGCATTTTATGACTCAGGTGGCATCAGAGCTGGTGGTATAACATAGTGCTCATAATGTTTGAAACTTACAGCATGTTAGGCCTTAGATGGCATCACATCAGGTGGCAAAATATAGTGCTCATGATGTTTGAAGCTGGTGTCTTAGGTGTCATGAGATCGAATGGCATAATAAACCTCTCATAATGTTTAGAGCTGGCAGCATGTTATGCCTCAGATGGTAAAAAAAAATGTATACAATAATCTGGCTGGTACCATATTAAGTTTTTGCCTATTATCAAAAGTTTATGTTATGAAATGAATGTAAAACCATTCTATATGTTTTGCTATATAAAAAGCTGTATTTATCATACTGGATTTTTTCTGCCAACCAGATCATGTGGCCCATCTTTCAGGTACCAACCTATTGTGCATCTTGAAACAGCCACACCACATTTTTTCTTGTCTTGTATTTAAGACCCATCATTAATGCCTTCAATGAAAGTCATTGATCTTTTATACACACCCACTTATTACATGCAAACAGATCATAGGAGACGATTATTCTTATTATCATTTATTTATACAGCGCCAACATATTACGCAGCGCTGTACAATACATTAGATGGAAAGGTACAACACAAAATACTACACACAGGAACAGGTTATGACACAGGACGAGTAGAGGACCCTGCCCGCACATGCTCACAATCTAATAGGATGGTTACCTTTAATAGCCATTCTAACTCCTTTGTGTCAATTTGTGTGCATGTTACTAGGACAAATCGCCAGGTATGTAAATTTGTAATCAGGGTTATTTGGTTAGTTTCTGGTGTGATTATAATTTATTTTTCTTGAACCAATACAATCAATCATACATTTACAAATATGACATAAAACCCTAAAGTGGCCCATAGAGCGATAGTTGAAAGACCACTGAAGGGTAGCACATAGGCACATTGTGGGCATGAAATAACAAGAGAGTCAAACGTATGATGAATTCACCCTACGTAACAAGATGTGAAGAAAGAAGAGAGACAGGGGTGGGGGGGGGCCAACACCACTGGAACCCACCTTGGCATACAGTAATGCAGACAGGGTCAATACTGCGACCAACATGCCACCACCGCACTCATGTTCACTTGATCGTAGCAGACAGGCCTGCTTATAACTTAAAAAGAGTCAACACAGTTGTTTGACAATAAACCACTTCAAAGAAAGGTTTTTATGTTATCATTTATATTCTCTTAACAAGAAATTATATATTCTGCCAGTGTACGTAAACTTATGAGCACAACTGTATGCATAGCTTCAACAGGAAATCTGCATAGTGGGTGCCAAGAGAAAGCCTCTTGACATTTCAGGAATGAATTGGTAGTTAAAGAAGCTTAAACTGTTGAATCATTTCAAACAATTATTTAAATAACTGTAAGACACAAGTGAAGGCACTTGTAGTTGGTAGGATGGTGTCAAAATAACTAATTACTATTTGATAAAAAAAGTATTTTCAAATCAGTTCGGTCATATCACCTTTACATAGCATAAAGCCTACACTTTATGTATTTCTTTAACCTAACAAAATAAAAGGATTGTGCTTTCTAACATGTATAACATAATTCTTAAAGCATGCAAACTTTGCCTTCACACATCAGACACAAATAAATCTAGTTGAAGAGAAAGCATGTTAATATATTGTATTGTATCGTATACCTTTTAATTATAACTATGCTATAAATCTGCTGAGGTGTCTGCAAAACCCACAACGTGCCCTTTATCCCACACAAGAACTATGTCAAGGGCCAATTCATTTTCTTCTACCTGCGGATAGCCGAAGTGATAGAGGATCTTAATTCATTTTTCCATTTTACTACGAATGTGGTTTCAGTTTTATTCCTAACCCGTCGGTGGTTTTAGGGGCAACATGGTTCACATTTGTGGGTAAAGCTCTGCTATTAGCTGTTGAACTAATTAACATTTCCCACTGTAATCTGTATGTAAGAAAAGAGTAGAGAGTTATCTGTCTATACAGCAGGGAATATTTAATGACCACAGGGCTGTGAGAATTCAAAGTGAGTTTTTGGCTCTTGCGAAAGCTATGATCAGCTGATCTTCTAAGATCACGCCGCATGAATTTCCTATTGACTAGCTGCAGTGTAGTTAACTGCATGTAACATTGCATCTTTCATTTTGGATAATGTCATTTGTATATACTTCCCACGAATTTCTAATACAATCTTGTAGCTTGTCATCTATGAATTATCTGATTATTTAGATACATGTTGATGTTTAATATTTTAATTTGTTTTCCTATAGATTGTGGGAACCTCCCTGTCGGTCACCCTGATCTACACTTGCGGTTGCTAACCTGTCCCAGATGAGCCCACGGCATCCCTCTATGTCAGCATACTCAACGATCCTTCTGGGTTCCACTTTCTCCACATCAGCGATGTCAGCGAGGAGATGGGGGGGCACAACACTGACCTGCATGTACATGCATACATGCATGCATGGGTCCTCATATCACATTGGGAATATAAAGGGGGAAGAGTGGTAAATCCAAACAGGTTACACTGTAATGTGTTTTGATTACCCTTACCGCATTAAAAAAATAAAAATAAGGTCAGTGGGCAGATAGGGGGTTAATTAGCATTATAATTGTTTACACGATAAAATGACAAAAATGATGCATCATAAGGTTAAATAAAATATCAACTTCTAATATTACAGCATACATGTGAACACGTCTTAATATGACAGCACACAGAAGAAGAGATTTTGGAAAGGACCGCTATATTGCAGGACCTTTATACTGTGAAGGAGAGGGACACAGGAGCAGCAGAGAGGAAAGGTAAGTATTGTTTTATTGACATTTCTTAATGTAAAGGTCTACTTAAAAAGTAAAGATTTAGCAAAAAAAATTGCCCTAGAAAACTCTATCTACCTGTAGAACAAACATAAACAGTTTTTGTAGTGTAATGTGAACAGGCCCATTGGATGTAATTTGAACAAGCTAGACACGAGTGAACATGGATTGGCCAAAGCACATTAAATAAATAGGTGCGAATACACCCTAATTCGAACAGTGTGAAAAAGGAAGTTGTAGGTATAAGAAATGTAAGTTCTGTAACATCTAAAACTCCATGGTGGACAGATACAACATTTGGGAATAATAGGTATCCAAGGTGCTAGCCATCAACTTTAGGTAGGCTATCCCTTAAACTGGACCCATTGTGTTGTGCAAAGATTCTACAACAGGGGTGTCCATGGGGTCTTTTGTGATCTACCAGTTGATAATGCTGGTGTCCTGTCAGATAAAGATCGAAATGAGCCTCCCCTGCTGCCGGATCTACTTTCTTCTGGCGAACTGGCGAAGCTGGCCGCGCGGCGTGGTGGTAGTGCGAGTCGACAGCCGCTCGCGGCTGGACAAAGTTCACGATCGGTCGCTGCCATCGCCATGGCTAACTACATGTCATTGCAGCTGCGCAAGTGGAGACAAGCCTATTGAAATTAACGGAAGCGGCTGCCCGCGGCTCAGAACCGCGCCACCGCATGGGCAGCTTCGCCTCTGGGTACAAGCCCTAAGGGGATTATGTAGTAGTGTCACTCCATTCCATTTTTGGAATGCGCAGTACCAGGTGGGCTCATCTCGACGGGGACGATAGAATACCAGCACCTGGAGTAGATTGCCAAACTTTTTTTTTAACTAAGCTTTACTAACACAAGCCTATATTTATAGATGAAAGTGCATAGAAACCCACCAGACAAACCTTTCCCCCTAGCTAGCCAAACCCCCATATGGGTGTATATGTAAATATATATGTAAATAAAAACAAAAAAATCATTACCTGTGAGGAGATATCTGTATACTTTCCCCCTAACCTTCTGATCTCACTAGGCCTGGGGTGTTGAGCTCCTCACACTGTCTGCCACGGGACATTCTTCTGCAGCTGTTCATGTTTTTTTTTGGTGTTGATTTAATTTTTGAGTTTAGGCAAGCTTTAACAGTGAACACTGAACTGAAGCCAGTGAAGCCTGTGTTAACATGATAAAACTAAAAAGTCATATACTCGCCGCATGATATTTGGTATCTTTTTATATTGGAAATCTTAAACCAGCTAGCGAAATGATGGACATCTGGAACAATCTTCAGCAACCACCCTAGACAACATGCCATTAGAGGCTGTAGCCCTAACATTAAAATCCGTACTGTGACATAGAAACAAAAAAACATAAGGCAGTTTGTCTTTTTAACAAGCCATCCTAGTAATCTATAGAAATGTGAATTGATTTGATATTTATCCAACTGTCAACAAACAGAGTGAGAGAGAAAACTCATCATTTGTACACATGGGAGATGAAATTCCTGTATTGCTGTCAGCTGCATTAACTGGCTTCCTGGATATCTCTTCAATTAGAGCATCATACCCTAACATTAATAAATCAATGCTGATGTCATTTTGATACTTTGATACGTCTTTCATTATAAACTTCAATAAACTGCGCTCCCAGATGTATCAAACTCAAAGTCAAAGTTGCTGATATTAATGACATCTATGTTATTTACAACATGTTTATGTATCTTCTTAAATTAAAGGAAGTGTGTATATCTCCTCTGTCATAGTTTTTACTTGTCATGTCTTCTTTATTATACAGTACTGCATAATGTGAAATGGGCATTTAAAAAATAATAATAATAATAACAATACTGTAAGAAGATTCATGGCAGGCATACTACTGTTGAACATTGCTCTGCACCTTTGCTTTGTACTATTCTTAAAACTTAGTTTCCACAGCTGGAGGCCCTGTTCACAACCATGTGGTTTTATGTTCGTTGACCAACACAGATGTAGTGCACATTTCAATAAATATTTTTGTGTAGTTGTGAATGTTACAGCTAACAGCTAACATGTCCATGACAACACATGATAAGAAAGGTAGCATGACATGAGAAGCGCATGAATAGAACTTCAAAACAGGGTGATCCTGAATAAATATTGGCATGTCCTTGCAATGGACTCCAATGTTAACAAATTTTTTCATGATTAACCTAGTATAACATATTGTAAAATTCAATCTTTAAAAGACCGGGTTGGTCCAAAGTCATCTTTCAGGTTTATCTAGATGTGGCCACTGTAATTATTGTCCGTACATTAGTGAGGGATCCGTTGTTCAATTACCAACTGGAAGTATTTATAACATCAAATTGATGCTCGATGTAAAACCACTGCAGCGGTACATCTAATTCAGTGCCGCTGCGGTGTGTTCTACATTGGCAAAACCAAGAGAGAACTACGAATACGCATCCAAGGGCCATTAAAAAGTAAGACCTGTCCCGTGGCCCACCATGTTGGACTGTTTCACAATATCAAATTATCAAAACATTTTTTTTTAGTTAATTCTTCCTGAGAAAGCCCTGTCTTTGGCAGAAACATGTCAGAGGACCATCAAGTTTGGAATATTGAATGATGGGATATGTGATGCAGGAGCTATATAACATGTAATTTTACTTGTAATCTGTAATGAGGTTTAACCATATTCCAGTATTCGTCTTCTATATGGAGATATATACATTGGTCCTATATGTAATAAAGACTTATTCTTTAAACCATTGATTTGTTTGTGTATACTGATGTTGCCACCAAAATCCCTTAGAAGTAACTGTTTGGATTAGGAATCTTTCTTACTATTAATTGAACAATTGGGGTGTGGTATATAAACTATTTACCAGCTATCTTATACTTTCCATGAATAGAACTTCCCTTGGCAACCTGTGTTCAGCCTCCTTATTTCATTGGATGGAGTACATGAGTAAAACCAACACAAAAACATGCAAAAGGCAAACATGTTGTTCTAAGATGTGCTAGTTTCTTGCGTGCATCTCCAGAATATTTAATGACAGAGTGTTTCTTTTAGAAAAAGCACTAAACATGCAACCCAATTACTTTTTAATGGGTGCATTGCTGTATTGTACGTGCAACCTGAGTTGAAAATTATCTGTGACATGCCCCACATTCTAAAAGATGTTTCACTCCGTGGGTAAACATGTCAGAAAAACACAGTGGAGAATCAGTGTTAGCCTCAAACATATTACTTACAATAGAAGAAGTCTGCAGCAGAAGTGTTTTTCTTAATAGCCAGACCACTCCTCACTTGTTTTGGTCTCTGTCTCTTATATTTTTGCTTAAGATTTAGTTTTATTGTTTGACATACAAGAAATGGGTTTTGATGCATCCTTAAATGCTTAAATTAATGCATTTATTATTGCTCAATCCAGCCAGATAGACCAAACAAGAATCACATATGTCTGCTGCTATCCACTAAACCAGCTGCCTACATTTGGAATCCTGTTTCCTGCTGATAAGTTGCTGCCATCAACTGCTCTTTATTCTACCTCTTCCCATCTAGACCTTAAATGCGAAAATATGTAAAGCCCCTATTCATATCTATGTGCTTGTATTAACAAGTATTTTATAGGTTATTATTACTGCATTATGTACAGCAATGTGCATTACTTGAAAGGTTGTACTTGGCTGGTGGTCTGAGTCAGATTTATAACAAATTTCCTGTAAATATTACATGACATTTAATTGGACGTTTAACTGACATGAAACATTCATCAAACAATTCTGATGCCTTCATAAAATTGAAATAAAGGCATAGAGTGAGTGTACATAGGATCACAAGAGACAAACACAAATTCACAAGCGGTTACTAACACTATTTTATATAATGATTTTTTACTGAATACAAAGCTTCTTTGGTTGGAATTATTTTGTGATCTTCTTAGAGGTGAATGCAGGTTCCTACAAAAAAATGCAGAATAATTTTTTTAAGGATTCTTACTCTTTTACCATTTCTAGATAGACTATGCCGACATGTATGCACTTTCAATGTTCTATGCATTAACCTTTCCCAAAAAAATGCATTATACATACAAAATACAGATTTGTTAACAGGCCCATCTGATTTCCTCATTCCCACAGTCAGGACTCTAAGCTGTCCATATGAATCCTGTTTACTGAATGATGTTCGTGACAGTAAAGATCATTGATTCTTGTTGTGTCCATCAATCTGTCTTATTTCTGAGACCCTTAAAAACATTAGCAAAATAATTGATCAAAATGACATTGCATACAATAAAACAGGCACCTTCCAAAATGTACCATTCAACTCTTAAAAGCATTGTTCAATTATGAATAGTCTGTAGGGAACCATTTACTACTCATCAGGGGATGAATAAAAATGGAAAATAGCTTATCAATTTTATTGTAAATTAGTCATATTAATCTTTAAAGACTCAAACTCGCGTTGTGTTTAATGTTTGTTTTTATAGAGCATCATGAAAGTATGTTACATTTTAAATGTAATTTAAAGACATATTATATGTATTTATACTTTGCGGATTCGTTTTGTTAAAACGTAATTTGGGCCAGATACTAAGCAAAAAAGGCTTAGTCCATATACACAAAAACATTTATTGAATAGAAAGCAAAATCCTTTTTTTTTCAAATAGATCCACTTTAGAAAGTAACAGAATATTGTATTATGTTTGTATTTGAACAGAAATTAGCCCTTTTGCAAAACATCTCTGGCAATATCATATATTCTATATGGAAAATATTTAGTGGAAAGCATATGCTGAAGAACCTTTAAAAGACAGTCATTTATACAAATAGCCACACCCCATGTACTCGCATTGGCACTGAATTGGGTCTAGTTTATTTGACAACCTTAGATTTTCTTTTTAATTTACTGTGTAAAAGTGAAAACCATGATAGAGTGTTACCATGTGCTTTATTTCTAAGTACTAGTCTACCATAATGTAATAATTTCTGGCACAAACATTACTCTACATTGGTGTATTGTGAGGAACCAGGGCTTAGAATTAAAAAGAATTCAAGTTGGAGGGTAAAAAAGGTGTTAGGTTGTGGTTTGTTTAGTTTGCTAGAGCCTTCTATACCAACTACAAAAATATTTTAGAAAGTCACACAAGGTGCATATGGATTAAGTAATCGAATATATCATGCAACCATAGGTAGGTAACAGTAGGCATCAATATATATGGTCCTGTTAATATAACTATAATATTACCACATACACAGTTTATAATATATATCCAAATTAAGTTATATCAATATCTACCTGTGTTGTTCCTGCATTTTACATTTAAATGCCATAATTGTCAATCTATGCTTACAACACACAATCATTTGAAAGGTCTTTCAAAAATATTCAAAAAACTGGGATGACTAAATCCATCTATGCTTCTTTACAATCCTGTGGAGTGGTGGCACTGACGCCTCACAAGTGACTCCAGGGCGCCCTGTTAACCTGTATTAGGTGTACCCAAGCAGACACACAACGTGATGATTTTTTAATAAAGATGTTTTTACATTGTGATATTTAGACAAAACCAACATGACTACCTGTGTACTTCCTAGATTTAACTGTAGCCGTTAAAGTCCCCTTGCCTCTGTCTCCACAGAGGGTATACAGACTTGGTGGCCTGAAGTGCTTTTCACGCCCTAAGTCAAATTTTCTATATTAAGGTCTTTCAAAAATATTAGGACACATATATTAGAATATTTTCAGTAGCTCAGTACAGCAACTACCTATCCTACATTTTTCAATGCTGCGTATTGCAAATTCCTGCATAATCTTAGGTATTATAACATTTTTCTGAAATCTATGTGCATGAAATCTCAAATGATAAATAGTTGATTTTTGTATGTTTTTAAATATTGAAATAAAAGACAGTTGTATTAAGCTTTCATTCAATGACATTTGTTGCTTTTTATTATGGAAAGGCATGTCACCAAGTGGCCAGTTAAGGCCTAAGCTGGTATTCTAAAGACCCATGACTTTTTCTTACTCTAGTAGGCTAAATTGATGAAAATAAATGCAGAATTCAAAATTAAGAATGATAAATTTTACACACAGAGATATCACATCATCTTTAGTTGTTTTATCCGAGTGTTTTAATTACTGAGTCTTTAAATCAACAGTTCCACGTGGCAATTCCTGACGATCATTAATTATTTGTGATTTGGCAATGGAAAAAGAGAAAAATTTATATATGTCAACACACAAATCTGTTTTAATGGTGGGAACTCTAAACCTTTGACCAAATACAAAGTAAGTGCTTGGGGTTCGAGCCTTAACCACACCACAGTAACCACACCTTCCTTGTGATAGCTGATCTCTTGCTCACCCAACAACGAATAACGATGTGCCTACTGAAAACAGGAGAACTATAAAAATGAAAAAAGAACATAATATTTATAGAATACCAAATTTTTGGGAAAAAAAAAACAATGCTAAGAATGAATTGTTTTACTTGTGTTTTACCTCAGACGTGACCTCTGGTTTTCTTTGGTAGAGTGTAAATTACATGTCGCCAGCATAAAATATTAAACCCAATTCGTGCTTAATTATTGATGCTATTATCTATTTTCTAATAATGGCATTAGAAAATCAACATCCCCCATTAAATAGCTTTCTTACATTAGATGCTTCTTGAGGTTAGAATTCTTCCTCTGATTCTTTCTTGCCGTATGATTAATGATTATGGGAAGTCCATAAATAGTCTTCCAGAAATGTTTTATTTGTTTGCTGCACCAATAAAATGCATAGGGTTGGCTTTTTAAGAGACAGTCAAGTTCTTTTTCAAAAAGAGGGCAAATGGCTATGTTGAATAAAGTGAATTGTAAGTCTTCGTATACTACACTAAAAATAAAACAGTGTCTTCTGTTAGATTCAAGACAGTTGTCAAACATATGTTAGTACAAGGGACATTAACAGTTATAAAATATCCGGTTATATGCATCCATTGATTTGAAACAATGTATTTACTAGTTGTTGCATCATTTGTACACAGTCACAAATCTTACTAATATTTGGGGTGAATGAAGAGCAGTATACTGGACCACTGCCGAACAAAAAAGGAAAAAAGCGATTCTATTAGGTCTTAACAAATTGTTGGTGTTTTCATTTGGAAAAAGCCAGTCTAGGTAGTCATTACTGTTAGTAATCATGTATATCTGTAATATGTACAATATATACACAAGTCTAAGCTGACCTAAATGTAAGCAGAGGTGCCTAATTTTACCAAAGAAATGTGACTCGATGATAAGCCATGGGTGGGAAATCCAGCAGCTAAAGGCCCCCATACACGGGTCAGATTCCTGTCTGATTCCGGTCCGATCGATTCCGGGCGCGTGCACGCCAAACGATCGTGCCGGAATCGCGTGCAGCCCACCGTGTCCGATCGATCAGGTCCGTCCGTTCCGGGGCTCAGAATCGGATCCGACAGAGAACCAACATGTTGGTTCCATCAGATGGATTCTGCCCAAATCAGGGGGAGTTGCCATTTGTGAGGTGGACAATCGGACACGGATCCGTCCCGGAATCAGCTGGACAAGGTGCTATGCAGCGATCGGATCACTTAATTGGCCGCTCGATCGGAGCTCCGAGTCCCGCTGAGATCGCCGGAATCGATCGGATGGGTGATCGAGCGGACATGGAATCCGACACGTGTATGGCTAGCTTAAGACAAAGAAACACACAATAAATGCTTTTATTTCAGGGTTACATTATATGTTAATGACAACCTAAACTTTCACTTTCAAACTCCTCAGCAATGCACGATAAGGGCACTTTGACACCTTCTGCATTGCATTATGTACACGCAACTCCCAAATTAGTTTTAAATTACGCATAACACAAAACACTGCATTAACACAATGTGCTACACTGTGCATCTCACACTTGTATATGGAAGAAGCTTGTGCAGTGGTAAAAAAAAATTAGCACTGCAGTGCATTTTGCATGAGCACTGCTTTGCACAATGATACATACCGAGTGAACCATGTGGTAACTATAGCATGTGGTAATGGCAACACAGCTAGTGAGAAAGGGGCCTAACTCACTAATTTGTTCATTTAGAAATTAGATATGTTGTGCATTATAGTCCACTTTAGGATGATTTCCTCCCCATTCATTTGAACACAACACAATGGACAACAATGTACGCACTGCAGGGGCACACTGCTTGATCCACAGGGCACCACCTCAGTGTGAATCAGCCCTTAATAATGACCAATCAACTACTGACCTAAGACATAAACTTACCAATCATGTCTCCCCTCCATTGTCAAGCCTAGGGAGCTCTGCTGAGTTTCACTTTTGTTTTGAGCCAAGAGAGGAGAGAACACAGCATCAGCAGCCCGATTCGATAAGCAGAGATCAGCTGTGAGATCTTGGGTGTGCCTGCTGCACTCAAGTATATATCATAAGTCCTGCTATTTAATAAGCACTACCTTCTTGGCCAATCACGGGAGTAAAAAGGTCTATCTTTGCCTCCAGGTTCCTTGTTCGTGATTTACTTTTTGACTCCCCAGATTCTGACCCTTGGCTTGTTTTTTGCGTCATCCCTGCTTTAACCCTTGGCACTTGGTGCATCTCTGGACCATAACTTGGGAACTGTCTGCAGCAAAGTCCATCACCCTTGGATCAGTACAGTTGGTCCAAGCTCTCAAAAACCAGTGAAGCAAATTTGCAGTTTGCAGTTATTTATTTGTAAAAAAATGTTGGAATCATGTATGATTTTCGTTCCACTTCTCACATGTACACCACTTTGTATTGGTCTTTCACATGGAGTTCCAATAAAATTAAGTCATGTTTGTGGCTGTAATGCGACAAAATGTGGAAAAGTTCAAAGAGGCCGAATAATTTTGCAAGCCACTGTATACCCAGACATTTTACCTAAAACATATATCTTCTACTGCTATTCCACATGAAATGTAGTTGACATTAGAAGTAAAATAGTTTCAGAGAGCCTGAAAGAAAAACAAGCACAGTCATGATCAGCTTATTTATATGTCAAGCCTTTGAGTTTTATGTTCAGCAATGTAGTTTGTATACTTTTCAATCATGTCTTGCATTCCTTTTGAACAGTTTCTCAATCCCCTTCTTCTCCTTATCCTGACCACAGTCAACATTGACTGACAGCTCCACAGGTACTGCAGGGGAGTAAATATATTGGAATTTGAAAAATATGGGGTCTCTTCTACAAAGAAAATGTTGTTCTGAATGAAATGTTCATGGGGTTTCATAGAAATTCGGTTGTGTTTTTTTTATGCAGCCTTTCAAAAAAATAAACACAATTTATGATTATTACTAAACATGATGAAAAAACATAGGATCTTCAGTTCTTATATTAAGTTGACCTATTTTCACTTTTGTTAGTTGATTGCAAAGCCCCTGATCATAGTATCATCAAAAAAAATGCTGCAGAAAGTGGGGTGAGAGATTATGGGGCAATGCAGTTTTTTCTGAAATTAAGTTCTAAAGCAAGTCAGGAAATTGATTTCTATCTAGTCAACATCATCTTCAAAATTGCTGGGGGTTCATGAGGGACTGCTGGAAAATGAGCCAAGCTTAAATTTATGGAAACTACATATGGCCAATTTAAGGTTGCTTCCAACACAGCTTTAAGCGGACCTACCAACATAAATTCATAATTTCATTAGTGGCACTAGAAGTGCCAATAATAGGGAGGAATGCATAAAAAACGTACCTGTAAGGAGTAACAAGATGTAACGCAATTCCTCGCAGCCCCTTAACCTTGCTCTGATGATGTTTTGCCATGCCACCTCCTGGAACTCATCGCAAAGATGGGTAAATCTCTGCTTTGCATTAAAATGAATGACACAAATTGTCCCATAGAAAATCTTTGTAAACGCCCCCAGTGGCCACTTGCCATATTGCACCCTGTGTTAATCCTCAGATGCCTGGAAAAAAAACGTGGAATCTTGTGGAGTGCTTTGCCACCATCAAACCAGTTCAGAGGTAAGTCAAACTTTAATTTTACATATATATTTTTTAGAATTCAAGTATGTAGTGACCCAAGAAAGGGCCACATAACTGTATTATATGTGCTGTACTATATTTGCTGTATAATGCTTATTTGTTTGGTGTGTTCCCTTAAGGGTAGCACCTGCTGTGTACATGCTGCTAAAACCATGAGTCATGGCTGGGTGTTTACCACTCTACTTTTCCCTCCAAAAGGTAGCAAGTATACTTCTGCCCGGTTACAGGCCTTAAGCCAGCCCCTGCCTGAGGACATAAATAGATAGTCTTCAGAATGTTCTGGGCTTCTTCTGTTTATTCTCCCTGGAGTACAACGCCCTCAGCTCTGGACCCAGCAGACAGCCAACTAACATCCAGCCGAATGGTTCCAGCAACGCGGTAGCAGCACAGCAACGCTTTTCCTGAGTTTGAACCCCTTCTCTGCCCTCGAGAGTCGGAGCTGCATTTGTACATAATGCTCAATAAACTGTATATAGCCCCCTACCGGCTTGCGTGGACCTTCACTTTATTGGGGTGTGAGCTCAGCCTCGAAAGTGGACAATAGGGACATCGATCCCTAAAGAACCTGGTGTTGTGAGTACTTTACATATTGCACTTGCACGACACTACAAGTAAACATCTGCATTTATTTTAATTTATGTAAAAATAACATGCTATCTTTAGTTTTAACAGTGAAATGTAATATAAGCCTTTGAAATAGCTAACAAAGAATGGTAGATTGTTGAATGTGTGCAAACTCATGCATAAATCAAGCATAAGATAGTTTGTCCGTCACTACTTAAGAAGAGATTCCCTGGCTCCATATGTCTTGTTTGCTGGCTGCCAGCGGTCTGGCTCCTTACTTCTGAATTCTTACTAATGTGTTTGGATATTGGAAATATGAGTCCAATAATCATACCAATGTCATACTAATAATATTTTATCATAGGCTAGCTCATTTTATACTTTCATATTATAGGTGAAAGAACATAGGCTTCTAGGAGAAATTTTAGAAAAAACAACAAATTATAATATATTTTTATTATTCTGAAGGACACTAAGAACAATCGTCTGAAAAAAAGGAACCTTACAAATGTAGGAAAATATATCAGCTCAGAGTCCCATATATGCTCAAGTATAGGCCGAGTTATCACCCACAAAAAATATGCTGAAAAGTCCTCCTCAGCTTATACTGGAGTCAGGGGCAGAGTCAGGATCCCACTTACCTGTCCAGGTGTTCCGCTGGTCTCCCTTCAGGCGCCGGCAGTCTGACAGAATGAATGAAAGATTTAAACCGAGGATCGTCAAGCTACTAAATGTGCAATATGGAGGATATATGAATTAAAAAAAACTTCACTATATGACTTTGTATTTCCAACCCTCAGCTTATACTCGAGCTAATACGTTTCTACAGTTTTAGTAGATAAAATTAGGTAGCTCGGTTTGTATTCAGGTCAGCTTATACTCGAGTATAAACAGTAAATACATACTGTATGTTGTAAAATAAACGAGAGCATTATCTTTAACAAAACATTTCTATAGGTTAAACAACCATTCCACGCCATTGTCTGTCTTATGGTTGGATGGCAAAATACTGCTAGAAGTATGTAGAAGGTAATTGAGAATTTAAATATAAACAATTACCATGTCAAAACAGGTAAACAAGGTTTCAATGTCAGGAAAATGTAGATTTACAGTGGGTCCTCTACACACGACCAAAGTTTTTATTTCAACATACCACCAAAGTTTTACGACCCAAATTTGTTTATGCTTTCCAGGTGCCCTCCTGTGGCAGAAAACATTAATGACACTTTAAAGCATAGACCTCTGTACAGCCAGTACTATTGCCTGGGGGTTGCACCCAAGACCAGAGCCTCTGAGCTCAAATATATCAGCATACATAAAGGATAAGATGACAATTACAGTTGAGCAGAAGAAAGTCTTAAATTCATGTTTCTGGCTAGGAACTTGTTAAAACTTTATTTTCTTACAAAGTAGGAATACTATTGGTCTTTCTTGTGTGTACAACATTTTTATAATTTTTATTTGGATTTTAGCATTTGGGTAATCTTTCTAATAATGAACACATATTTTTGAATAAACAATACAGTCATGATTATCGAAGGCTAAGAGACATACACAAATTTTTTCGTCCAGTTCACATTGATGTCAGTACCTTTTCTGACGCTATGCAGAGTATGCCCCCCGAGGGCCCCAATGTGCCCAAAGCACCTCCTGCTCAACAACTCGGTCAACTATACAAACCCCTCCCCCCCCCTCAACACCTTGGCCAGACGCCTAACAATGGCATCCTCCAGGGCCCTGACAGGGGTGGACAGAGGGCACTTTCCCGGGCCAGAGCAGCTAGGGCCCCGATGGCCAGAAAATATTAAAGAGGGACAGTCATGAAAGAAAGGAAATAGAGGCGTAGAATGTTTGTATTTAAAGCTGCAGATAGAAGCTATGCATATGACATTCAGAGACGTTACTCTATAGATTATAGAAGTACATAACTCAAGAAGCTTCTGCAAAGTGACATTGTTATCTCACACAGTAATGTACATCACTCTAAGCTAAATGTTCAATATTGCTATTATGACTTCTTAAATCTTTACATAATGTGTCAAAACAGACATGTACCTCCTGTGGGACTAGTTTGGCAATACTGGAAGCAAAGTAAATTAGAGTGAAATAAAATTGTTAACTGTTGCAGACATTTTACACAACTGAGCAGACTGCTAAGCTCCAGTACATCACGATCAATAATGCAAAAGGTACTTCTAGGGCCCATTTAGTGATGAAATAATAGTTTGTCTCTTGTAATCTATAACAAGGAGGCAGCTCTGAATCTTCTGGCTGTTGAAAGCTCAGAAAATGTCCTCTAGTTACACTTCAAAATATTACTGGGAAGAAATCAATGGCATGGATCACTAGGAAAGTCAAAGCAAGAGCACAGTAGAATCCACTGTAGTCTGAAATAAAAATGTACACCTGGTCTGCAGTAAGTGAGCGAATGCAAAAAAATCTATGTAAAAAATATGTTTTGTCTTTTAATAGATTCCCGCATACGCTAGATTTATTGCTGCCTGTCAATCATGTGTTCTTTGCCAGATTTTACAGACCCTAGTGCACTACCTAATCTAACATTCAGTACTTTACCTGTTGTCTTCTACATCTTCTACAAGGGCTTATCATCAGCACATTCAAAATGCTCCCCTCTCCACAGCTACAATATTTTCATATAATTACTTAGGTAGCCCCTGATCTGTAGCTAAAACAATGTATATGTACTTCTAATATTGCATATAAAATGTATATATCACCTAGTGAAATTGAACAAAATATATAGTCAACATTATGTACTTATTCTAACTTTGGTTTTGTTGGTTTCATTACCTCCTACTTTCTGTATTATTACTTTTTGTTTCTCAGCCTATAAGACACTCCAGCTGATAAGACATCCCATAATCAGGATTAAACTCTGTGCGTTTGTGCTGGAGTTAAAGTAGCCCATTTCCCACTCTGCCATAAGGAGCAGAACTCTTCATAGACTAAGCATTGGTCTCTGTCTATGGAGAGCCACAGCTTTGTTTGTCAGCTCAAGCTTACAGACAAAGCTCTGGTGGACAAGCTGAGAAGCACATCCCTGTCCCAGCTGAGCAGATTTCTGTACCACTCAGCCAGGACAGACATACGCACAATCCAAGCTTGCCAGCAGGTTGGATTCCTGCCCCGCTCATCAAATGGCTGGTAGCATGGAGTTACCAGCCATTGGGCAGAACTTCCTTCTGAGAGCTTTCTCTTCCACCAGCTCAGTGCTTGGCTGTGGAGGCATTGTGGGAACATAGATTGTGTGATCACCCAAGGCCGAAAGGTGTTTCAGCCTGAGGTCATTTGCCATAAAAGACACAAGCACTTTGAAGTAAAAAAAAAGTCAAATATCATCGTCTTTAGAGATATATTTCAAGAGAAATGTGCACCAGGCAAGGTAGTATGCTGGTATCTGGAGCCCTAGGACATTCACAGGCCCACTAAACCTGGTGTGGTAGAAACATGTTAGAGGGCATGGTGACACAACAGTGAAGAATTGGCTTTTAACTAGTGCTGAAGCAATGAGCAATAAGTAAAATCAGACAAAAATTGAATGTGGCATTTGGATTTAATATTGTGCAAGACAATTGTTTAATAATATGCAAGACTATGGTTAATATTTGCAAGAAAAAATATTTCTGGGTTGCAGCATTTGTGTTATATGATCTTTCTAATAATAAACACATATTTTTGAATAAACAATTCAGTCATGGTTATTAAAGACTATACAAGTATATGCACACATTGTCCAGTTCACATTAAAATGGCATGGTTTAAATTGCGTTATTGTTCTGCACAGCATACAATAATGCGGGCCCTTTCTGGTACATTGCAGTGCCATTGATTCATTAAGTCTAAAAGGCACCCCAAAGAACCATGTCACCGCCGTTCATTGCCCAGGCATTGGTGGGCCCATCCTCTGAAAGAAAGGCATCCTGCAACCTGAGATCACAGTACTCATGAATTAACCAGCTCTTATAATTTATTTTGTGACACTTTGTTATGCTTAGGCTAGGGCTGCAAATGTGCTAAAATCTTTGCATTGAATGCATGGGTTTTACAGCAGTGTACGAGCCGCCCATTGATGGCAATGGAGCATTGACAGGGCTGGCGGATCCGTTGGTCACGTTGATGTTGACGCAGCGATCCACAGAAACACAACGGAGGCTTGCATGGTCATCAGTGGATCCAAGTGCATAGTGGAGCCCTAGTCTAAGCAGCAGTCTTAAGGCCCCCATACACGGGTTGGATTCCGGCCGGATTCCGGGCCGATCGATTCCGGGCGCGTGCACGCGAAACGATCGTGCCGGAATCGTGTGCAGCCCACCTTGTCCGATCGATCACGTCCGATTGATCGGGGGCTCAGAATCGGATCCGACAGAGAACCAACATGTTGGTCTTTTTGATCCGATTCTGCACAGATCAGGGGGAGTTGCCATTTGTGAGGTGGACAATCGGACACGGAATCGTCCCGAAATCCGTTGGACAAGGTGGTATGCAGCGATCGGATACTCTTAATTGGCCGATCGATCACACCTGCGATTCCCGCCAGAATCGCCGGAATCAATCGGATAGGTGATCGAGCGGCCATGGAATCCGACACGTGTATGGCTAGCTTAAGACCCTGAAGTCATCCCCCACAATGTAGATCTATTGGTTGCTGGGATGACGATTATGAAGGGGAAAGAGGACACATGTAATGCACAAGACAAGGCAAGCAAATGCTGTATGTGCCTCCTAGTCAATTATCAATTTTATGTGCTGTATCCTGTATGCAATTATCCAACTGCAACCCAGGGATAAGCATTAAGAAATGATGTCTGTTTATATTATAGCAGCATAGACAAGGATTTTGAATAAAATTTTGAGTGGCATTTTGTATCTAAATGATTCCAAAGAGTTTATAAACTTTTTGTCATGACAATTGTGCTTTCAACCTATTGAAATGACATCTTCTGTTACATCTCACTGATTGTATATACATTAAGAATCTTGTTGATCTGATCAATTATTTATTAAATTGCATAAGCGTACCAAGAGACCAATATAGATTTTGTAATTTAATTAGTCTCAATAAAAGAGTATATAAATGTCTGATTCACACTCTATCCTTTCACAGCTGCTTCTCCTCCAATTAGATTATAGCCTCATCTTTCCTCCCATCAATTCTTAAGAGTGTAATTTGTTTTACAGTTCTTATCAGATGACTGTATAAATGAATCTAAAAAACTGTTAGCTAAGATATATTATACGTGTTTCTGTAACAATATCTCTTATTTCTTTTTACTTTTTGTGTAAAAAAAGAAACTATTGGCTAACCCAGTGGTTCCCAAACTAAGGGGTGCGGAGGTATTCCGGGAGGGTGCAGGTGGAGCCCTCTATGTCAGAATTGGACTGTCAGCCAGAGAGAGAGTAAAGAGAGATTTGCAGAGCTCAGCTGCCTATTGGATCTCCCTGCTGTCAGATCTCTTTTTCCTCTGAGGATTGCGCACAGTCCATCCACCCTCTCCTACTACTGCCAGCAAATCAGATCAGCCTGAGAGATGGACCAACAGAAAGACAACCATGGGGAAACTAGCTGCCGACAGTAGGTAGAGTGCATGCAATGTGTGTGTCTCTCTGTGATTTATGAATGTTTCTGTATTATTGGTGTATACAGTATATGATGCATATCATTGCATGATTGGTGTGAAAAAGGGAGTTGTATTTCAAATAAAGTTTGTGGGCCATTTCACACTAGCTTGGTGCTTTTTTTTATTACCACAATGAACGTAATAGTGGTAATGTTTCCGCATTGCGCTGGCCATTATTATGAGCAGGGAGGCCCTGCAAGGAAAGTTTGGGGACCTCTGTGCTAACCAAATGACGAAGGTAGCATATACATGGGCGCCTGTAAATGCTATCAAATAGTCTGATGCTCAGATGCAAAGAGACAAAAACTGTACACATCCCAAAGTCTTTTTAATATACAAAATGAAATAATAAATAAGTTTGGAAGCAAACAACTTAGCATCCGGGTGATGGGCGATGCCCGAACACCACAGAATGCC
>CM070033.1:102003958-102020042 GCA_036250615.1 Ptychadena robeensis | reverse complement strand
TGGGCAGCGGTAAGTTAAGGAAGTAGGCGTATCGGTCCGCTGCCGTTCAAGGTCAGGTTCCAAAATAAATAAGTTTAAAACTTTTTCAGCCTTCAATATAACACATTTACAACCTGAACTAATTAATTAAAAAAAAAACACATCTATAAGGGCAAAAAGTATAATTTAAGATAATAGTACAAAAAGCTGGTTGCATATGTGCCAGGTCTGCTGGTTCCTAGAGTGCTTTGTACGTGAACATACTTGCTCTAGTTTGATTACCATCTCGCCTTTTTATTTTCACTTTTTGTAAAAAGAAAATCTGGGTAAGTAATCAAAAGCTGAGACAGGGCGACTAGCCTCCTGAGGCTGAACAGGTACTTGTGTATAGGAGTGCTGTGTAAATTGGAGGAATAATGTCTAGGCTGCATTGGTATAGGACCAGGTTCTTACATGCCCACCCTTAAACTTATACTTTGTTGATTTAATTACAACATTCAGGCTTTTGTGGTAGACTCCTGCCAACAATTATTAATACAAGACACTTTGAATAACACTAGGGATGTGAAGCGCTCATGGAAAACATTTTACTGCAAGAGAACTCATGGAGAAGTACATGATCAATATGAGTTGTTAATTTAACTATTGGTGGATCTTGTGGTAGACTACAAAGGAAGCAGATCTGAGACATGATCTGTGGGAAAGTGCACCGTGTTTTAAGTGTATGGATTACCAGGTTTGGGTGTGTGAAGTGTTAACTGTGCTCTGCTGAGGGATTGTTAGAGGATGTAACATTTCCCTGTTGCTGGGCAAGGTAGGTGCCTCATGCATCATTGTTATGTGTTTATAAATGTCAAAGAACACACAGAAAGGTCTTGTTGATGTAACTGTGACCTACCATCTGGGGGTGACCAGACTGGGGCAGAGGTATTATAAAGGTATTATAGGTATTATAGAGGTATTATAAAGCCCAAACAATGAAGAAGCTAGGTTGGAAGGGAGTGTAGAGCTCTGTTGGATCCTGTGGGAGGTAGGCTACACAGGCCTGTGGATCTAGAGACCCTGAGTTAACAGAGATGTAATTAAAGACAAGGGCAACCCTAGCCTGAGGAGTGTTACCTAGTTGGGGAAGGGCTAGGGCAAAGAATTACCGGCAGTGGCTGCTCCCAGAAGGCTGGCATAGGATGGCATGGACTGTGAATCAGCACTGCTGTGTCATCAATAAATGGGTACCATATCTTACACCAAATCTCACTGTGTGTTGGACCTTTATTGGGATGTGAGAAAGTACCTGTGAAGGGACCACTGCCCTCTTTACTGAGAAAGGTGAGAGAATGTGTTGGCAGAGCTGCTCCGCGCTGCTCCCTTGGATGGAAGGGGAGCGTATGCAGTGAGGGAAGGCCCAGCAGTGACCCAGAGGGTGAGATCATATACTATTTAGATTATAGAAGTTCTGATACAGCGCTATTCCTGTCTGGTTTAAGTGGCATCAAAAAAATAAGAAAAATGGTCTTAAAGTACAGCTTTTGAGTAGACCTCCCCATAAGTAGCCCTCTTGGGGGAGCCTGCATATGCTGTAGGGTAAGGGATTCTGTAAAGTGCTAAATAATGTCACTAGCACCTAGGAAATAATTCTAGAAGCAGATGTATAATGTAAGTATCTTTATCTCTTTTCTATTTTTGTTATTTTTTCCTACCTTTTAAAGCTCAACAAGGGCTACACTGGATGGTTCAAAGTATGCTGAAAGGTTTTAATAAAATATTTTTTCTCTTTTCTTCCATTTTTATGCGGAGGTGAAAATAATCTCTTTCAATTTAGTCATCTTAAATGTTTGGTATAGCTTCTATTACATTTTATATTTCAAGCTTTACCCCACGGCATATATCTGTCATTTGGTTTGTTAAGTGTCCGTTAATTAAAAGTCTATATAATAGATATTTGATACGAAGTAAGAGACCGCTGTCCTTTACAGAGCTGGGCACATTTTCTTGACCAGAAAGAATTTTCAGCTATGATTTATCATCTCAGGCTGCATCCACCACATTGCTCCATTGACCCTTATCCCACAGATCTAAACCATAGAAGCATTCATATAGTTTTTCCATTCATCACCCACAAATCAGAAGTGCTGCTTACCACTTCCACGTTCCTCTGTTTCCTCTAACAGCAATTGCTGTCTTGCAGTCAATTCCCAGTATATCATGCCATTCTTGCTATAATCTATTAACCTTTTTAAACCAAAGAGTTCCAGTGGATTGTGGCTCACCAGACTTTATACAGTAGTCTGTTAAAAGTCTATATTTAACTATCTGGTTTCAAACCACAGTAAAACAGAGCAGAATCCAGCATATGCTTACAGATTTCCTCTTTAATTACACTCTTGTCTCAGTGACCTCTGTGTTTAAAGCATTTGATATTTTTGTTTTTTTGTTATTTTGAATGAGTAATACAAGCCTGTGGAATAATGAATACATATTAAAGTACTATGTCTAAAATGAATGGACCTTCTCCAAAAATGGAAAGCCTTATTATAGTCTGGGCCCTCAATGCACCTAAAAAAGGTTAGAATCACCGAGAGCTTCTTACGGTGCGGTGCTTCTTATGATGTGGAGGGTGTTGATAATAGATGTACAGTGCATAATATATGCAAAGCGCATCACATTTTCCCCATTTTGCCTTATTCCAAAATGGATTAAAACTCTGAATTTTACACATATTACGTCAAAATGACATGGAAAAGCATTTACTTATTAAAAATAAAATTGAGATGCACCTCTGGCATCAATTACAGCCATAAGTCTTTTTGAATATGATGCCATAAGTTTGGCACACCTATCCCTGGCCAGTTTTGCCCATTACTCTTTGTAGCACCTCTCAAGCTCCATCAGGTTGGATGGGAAGTGTCTGTGTACAGCCAAGATATCGAAGGAGTGGCATCAGGACAACTTTGTGATTGTCTTTGAGTAGCCCAGCCAGAGCCCAGACTTGAATCCAATTGAACATCTTTGGAGAGATCTTAAAATGGCCGAGCACCAATGCTTCCCAACCTGATGGAGCTTGAGAGGTGCTGCAAAGAGGAATGGGCAAAACTGGACAAGGATAGGTGTGCCAAGCTTGTGGCATCATATTTAAAAAGACTAATGCTAAAGTTTCAGCCCTGCACACAACACATTCGGTTGGAAAACTGCATAATCCAGCCTGGCCCACTTTTCTGGAACATGCTGTATGTTCATGTCTTTTTTTTCTTCAAATTTCCTCTCCAAAACTAAAGGTGATGTGTTATGGTACAGGCATCTTATAGTGATAATGGTATAATGGATAATATGGTATTTCTATTACTAGAATTCTATTACTACATTTATAGTAGGGGATTTCGAGAAGAAGTACAGACAGTGTAAGTAAAATTTCCATTTAAGTCAATGTAAAAACTAGTGATTTCCTTTGAGCACATTAATACTATGTGCACAGTTATATACACTGTATATTATTTGGTATGTTATCATAGTATAGTATGGTTGTTGTCATCTATATTCTATGGATAAACATTTATTAAATCAAATCTATTTAATGTGAGTTTGGGAAGGGGGGAACTAGGCCCAAGGGGTGGCCAACCCCTTAGTGGACTTTTTAGGTGAGTATGTTATCAATTATACAGTTCCAGTCGAGGGATTGACATTGATACTTTTATTTACACAGCTTAGTACAACAGATACAACAACTTTTTACAACAGAAACAAAAAGTTTTTGTATCTGTTTTACTAAGCTGTGTACATAAAAGTATCAACGTCAATATCTCAACTGGAACTGTATAATTGATAGCATACTCACCTTAAAAGTCCACTAAGGGGTTGGCCACCCCTTGGGCCTAGTTCCCCCCTTCCCAAACTCACATTTTCAAGATAGGATGTGGTGAGTCAGGTTACCGGTTGGTCCCCCCCATACATTTCTATACTCAAATCTATTTAAGGTTGTTAGAAATTCCATTCTGCAGCCATGGGCATTAAAATTGAAATTGGTCAACATCTTGATATTATGAAAACATCATCTATTTGTTGGCTTCTTGAAACAGAAAACATGGTTTGCAAATGGATTTCTGTTGATTTCATAGATGTTCAGTATGGTTTTGGTCAGCGCTATGGCTATCTGAATTCTTTTACACTAAAACTAATCAAACCATATCTTTATGGGACTTTCTGTTTAGAGCCACAGTCATGCATCCATAAACTGTTGTTGCTACCTGGAAGCTCACATTTATCAAAAATGCCTAAAATGCTGTAGCATTCACAGCACCCTTCAATAAAAATACCAATAATTTACTTGGGTCCACAATTTAGCATGGAAAACGTGGCAAAAGTATTCTATTTTTAAATAGACAAATGTTCAGGACAAAAAGTAACTCATCAGGACGTAAAGTGACTATATTGTATAATAAAGGGAGGTTTTGATATTGCATATATTAGTAAGATTACTTTGTTTCTTCCTTTGACACATTTTTAAATAGAAAGAATCCACATCAATGATGTCTGCTCTGCAAAGCATTCAAGTATACCATCAGGTTATCCCCAGTAGGATTCTACAGTAATGTTACACCATGATGAATATGTTCCATTAATAAGTACTCTATGCTTCCTTCGTGTCAACCAATTTACTATCCATTTGCAAATGTTTATACTGATGCCTAGCTGTGTTTTCCTAACAATTGAGAATGATGATCAAGGGTCAAAGCCCTTCCTTAGCATCGTAAATCAGCAATGCTTTCAATGGCACCGACTCATTGTAACAAGCTCTCCAAGCTCAATTATTATTCTTACTCACAACTTGAAAATCAACTGTAGCTTAGTGATAAAGGATAAAACATATATATACAAGTTTACAGAAAATTGAAAGTTGATCTAAAGAAATTATTACTGGAAGGGGCTGGAATCTCTGAAAGGTTTACTTTGT
Organism: Ptychadena robeensis; assembly: GCA_036250615.1. Lineage (NCBI taxonomy): Eukaryota > Metazoa > Chordata > Amphibia > Anura > Ptychadenidae > Ptychadena > Ptychadena robeensis. The sequence goes on along the minus strand of CM070033.1, from coordinate 102,015,118 downwards.
GTCCACTAGAAAGATACACCCCAATTGTTTTGTTTATGAACCAGTAATTAGTAGGAAGTCCAAAATCTTCATCTGTCACTGGAAATCCTGTGCCAACCGGTTGTCCCACGTGAAAAAAAGCAGCAAAAAAACCCAAAATGTTGTAACCATTAAGTAAAAAAAATATAAAGTGCCATAGATTAAAGCATCCACAGCATTGAAGTTACGTAACTAACAAAGCAACCAAAGAAAGTTCCTTGGACTCTTTGGCATGCAGGGAGCCCAACTGATAGCAGCACCTATATTGAAATATTAGTTAGAAATACTAATTTCATGATCTCACAAAATTATAAGTTGATGAAATATAAAAGGCTTAATGGCCATTTACATTGTTTGTTTCGTTCTCCTCCAGTCTCTAGTGGTTTTATGAACACTGGCAAAGTAGAATATGTGCAGCTACATTTGTATTATACATGTTGCTACCTGTGGTTGGCTTTCTTAAAATGGAAAAGCCGAAAAAAATCCCAAAACCTAAATTATAAAGGTAAATATCAAGACATTCTGACTCAGATTTTCCGGCTGTATAAATTATAACAAAAGTTATGATTTATACAGAAAAGAAAAGACTTGAAGACTTGCAGCCACCTTAAAAAGAAGATTTTAGTTTTCAATGACCAGAGACACGGGTCACAATCTTTAAAATATATTCTCATAACTAAACATAAAGTATAAATAGATCAATGGAATTTGGTACACAAAAAAAATATTATTTCTAATGTAAAAATGTGCACAGGTCAAAAATGAACATAAACATGTGTCAGGTGTTGTGGGGGTTCATTGAGTATCCAGGTTTCCCCTTACATAGTGTTGAGCGGCATATGGTATATTCAAACTCGTGTAATTTCGTGAATATACAAAGAAACAATCTAAATTTGATTTGACTGATTCTATTGCGCGCACCTGTTCGCAATGATTCGCAAAGATTCGCAATGCAGCTTTACAGCTTCTCTTCTTCATTCTGTGATCTTAGCCAGTACGAGCACTGTGTGTATTGTGTGTATCCATTCGCAATGCGTACAAATATGCGCAATGTATGCCGGTAAACAATGTTGAAGCAATGTAAAAATGTGCACAGGTCAAAAATTAACATAAACATGTGTATGACAGGATTCACAGTCCTCGACACCCAGTCTTACAAGGACTAATCAAGTAGCTTAGACTTCAATGATTCTTTTCTTCTATTTGTAAAACTACAAATTGAAGAAAGATTACTTGTACAATTACATCCAAATCTATTTTCTTAAACTAACATTCAAAGTGTACTACCTGCCCCCTGCTCTAATAGTCATCTGCCCTCCCCAATATCAATAATTTTGCCATCATTGCCTTGGAATGTTTACAAGGAATACCTATGAAAAACACTTTAAATAAAAGCAGCAACTCGAGTTGATAGGACAGAAAATATTTTTTATTCTGACATATGTACCTTAGTTTTATGCCTGATTTACTTTGCAGACTGCAGACAAAAATATGTCTAATTGCTTCTCTTCTGAGAAATAAGACCAGTATATTCTCTCAAACATAAACCTAATTTAAGTTGTGTTAACTTAAGTGAAATATTAGTGCAATAATGAAGTGCTAATACAGATCCATCGGTGCCATTTTTTTTCACTTATCATTTTAGGAGGGAATGATTTTTTCTCCCTGGGGAGTGTGCTAAAAGGCTATTCTGTCTGCCAGCGCAGTTGAATTTGCTCTTATGAATGAACTGTTAGATAATAATCAATATATATGTCAGTCAGGTCAAGTAGGAAAATGCATATGGTTCCTTCAGCTTTACTTACATGACATGGACCCTCAGTAAAACAAAAAGAAGTTTCCGAGAAAAAGGCCCAGAAATTTAATCTGCTGAATTTAAAGGAAATTTCTGATATGTTTTTCAGCTAAAGATTTGTATACACTATAATATTGTGCAACATGATCCATGTTTGGCCTCAACCTGCTGGTCCATGCTGGTAAACTTTCTTTGGCAGTACCAGGTCTAGTTACAACAATACATGCATATATAAATAAAATCAGCGTATGATTCTGAGGCATTGTGGAAAGTGGATTTCTGAAAATAAAAGTTATATGGCAACTTACCCGTTCCGATATAAGGCAGTTGCATTAGTTTTTTATCAGGATATTTCTTTTTACTTTCAATTGATAGATAAAGTAACAGTTCTTATCCAATGGTTTGTTTATTCACTTATTCTGCTGTTTCCAAAAAGCCTTGGTTGTTAACCAAACTAGAGATGGCCAAACAGTTTGCCCAGCAATGTTCAATCCAGCTCCCATACTTAACATGGAGGCAGTTTGATCCCTCGCTACATAGTCAGATGGTGCAGTACTGCCAATTAGATATTTTTCCCAGCCAGGCCACCCCCCCCCCCCCAATTAATTGAAAATTAATGACCAGAATCACATCAATGACCAGGTGTTGTGGGGGTTTATTGAGTATCCAGGGTTCCCCATACATAGTGTTGAGCGGAATATGGTAAATTCAAATTTGTGTAATTTTGCGAATATACAAAGAAACAATCTAAATTCATAAAATTCGATTCAACTGTATTCCATTGCATGCACCTGTTCGCAATGATTCGCACTGATTCACAATGCAGCTTTACAGCTTCTCTTCTTCATTCTGTGACCTTAGCCAGTACAAGCACTGTGTGTATTGCACATATCCATTTGCAATGCGCACAAATATGAGCAATGTATGCCGGTAAACAATGTTGAAGCATAATATGACGAATATCCACCACTGCGAATATCTGAGCACACATTGGCGAAATACTGCGAATCCTCGAATGATAGATATTCGTCAAATATATTAAAATTTTGAATATTCTCGCTCAACACTACCCTTAAACAAGAGGACCCCCAGATCCCTCTCCCCACCCTATTGAATGAGTACAGATGTCCTCATGAACTCTTATCCATGCAGAGGGGGTTTGAAAGATAGTTCCTAAAAATTAGGCACAAGACAGGGAAAAATATTTTTATTAAACTTTCTGTCCGTCCACATACCTGAACAGTACACCATTTTACCATTCTAAATCAATCTGCCCAGCATCTGAATCTTCATTTAGTCGACGAACTTTGAGGGGCGAAGATCGTAGCTGGAGCTTTAGAAAAGAGAACCCCGTTTGTGAGGCACTTGATCCTTCGTGAGAAGAGAAGGATTTACAAAGGTGCTTGAGTGTTTTAATGTAGGTATCATTTTCAGGAAAACAGGGTAGTTCAGTACAGTAGTAAAAAGGTAATATGATTATTTGTGCTTTTAGTGCAGTTCAATAACAAGGCTATTTCTGGCAGGAACAATGGGAATTTGTTATACTTATGAAAATGTTTTGTAGCCTAAAAAATTTAACTAATAAAGATAGAAGAAAAAGGCTTCACACAGCAAGACATTGTACATTGTAGACAATGTAGAATCTGTCCTTTTTTACCCCAAAAAATCTGTCAATGATCCCTATTTTAAATAGTTTTATTTAACAGATAAAGTAAAATGTACGCTTATGCTTAGTTCTAATTTTTCCTTTTCCAATTGAAATTAAAATTTACAAAGGGTAGGAAAAGGTTTAAAGGCCCCCATACACGGGTCAGATTCCCATCTGATTCCGGTCCGATCGATTCCGGGCGCGTGCACGCGAAACGATCGTGCCGGAATCGCGTGCATCCGATTGATCAGGGGCCCAGAATCGGATCGGACAGAGAACCAACATGTTGGTCTTTCTGATCCGATTCTGCACACATCAGGGGGAGTTGCCATTTGTGGAGTAAGCGATCGGACACGGAATCGTCCAGGAATCCGTGGGACAAGGTGGTATGCAGTGATCGGATACTCTTAATTGGCCGATTGATCGGAGCTCCGATTCCCGCTGAGATCGCCGGAATCGATCGGATGGGTGATCAATCGGACATGGAATCGGAACATCTATGGCTAGCTTAATGGTTTTAGGAAGTGTTTGTGTACTAACAATGGATTTTTTTTAAAGTGACATTCATGATGTTTGGGACACTAAAGCATTAGTGTGAACCTTTTAAATGAAACAAGTTACACCTCATTAAAATGGCGATTAGAGAGTTCAGTGTATTTTCTTTATAACCATATTCCAGACAGTTAGTTTTGGTAATACTAAGGCCTGCGTCACACCAATCCCATTGGATATGACGTAACCTTTTTGGACATCCTCAAAATGCATGTGCATAAAAAAACAGATAGGTGTGAACCAGGCCTTAGGTATGACTAATGTCTCTAATAGTCTCTAGGGACCAGTGAACAAAGAGCTTTGCGTTAACCCACTCCTCTTCTAGAGCCTCTTTTTACCAGGAGAAAAAATATACGATTTTGAGTAGATGGTACCTCTGCCCTTCCATACTGCACCGAGTGTTTCCCTCACATCCCCCAACCTGCTGGCGGTGTGGCTCCCACGTGGGCACCCTGCTCCATATTTGGTGGGCGTGCCCCGTCATTCAACCATTTTGGTTGCAAGTTTTTTTCCATTTACAACACGGTGCGTGCAACCGACTTGACGGGCACTCCTGAGATAGCCGTCTTATCCATGTTACCGGGCACCTTCAGGTCCATTAAGAGGGACACACTCCATCACTTCTTGGCTGCGGCTCGGACTGTCATCTCCAGGCTTTGGAGATCGGCCTCAGCTCCTACGCTATCCATGTGGTCCACAGTCCTTAATGACATCATGCACATGGAAAGCTTGATCCCTCTGGATCCCAAGCGTCCCAACGCGTTCTCCAATGCGTGGGCAGGCTGGAGCCACTTTCATGACTCGGACGCTTTCCATAGCCTTTTGGTGGCGGAATTTCGTCCCCTCCCCCCTCCCTTCCTGACCCGGTAGCAGGGGCTCTTAGCTCACCCGACACTGTTATTTTCTACCTTTCTCGTCTCTTTCTATTTCCCATCCCTCCTTCTCCCCCTCCTTCCCTTTCTTTTTTTTTCTCCCCCCCCCCTTTTTTTTTCTCTTATCTTCTCTCCTACTGGTCCTATTCTCTCTCTCTCCTCCTTTCTCCCCCTTCCTTTCCTCCTCCCCTCTACTCTCTGGGCTGTAAGAATTTGATCTGGATGTTTTGTAGATTTAGTTGCGTTTTTGGTTTTGTTTTTGATAAAATGGGGTAGATCCCTCCCAGCTTCCGCTGTTTCTGCAGAGAGAAGGCTGTTCGAGACTTTGGTCCCGCTATATTGTTTTCTTTGACAATGTTCGTATTGTTCATTCCCGCATTGGGCGGTGGCCTTTTGAAGGGTTGTTTGTAATGATTGTTTGCATAAGTTTTTTGTGTCTCTCTGTTCTCGTGTGATCTACTCGCAATAAAAATTTTATTTAACCAAAAAAAAATTCTCTAATAGTGATGGCCGAATATCGGCCAAGTCTGTGCACGAACGGTTGGATCGGACTTTTAAAGAAGTCCACTGTCCACATGTCTGCGGACAGATTCAAATTCCCCACCTCCAGGTGAATTGGAAAAACCGGAAGTGACGTCAGTGACATCACATCTGGTACCTGGAACGCATAGTTCCTGGTTAAGGGAGCCGGATGTGACGTCACTTCCTGTTCTCGAGCCGGTTTTTCACTAGAAGACCGGCTTCATGCACGGTCTTCTAGTAAAAAGATTCTTTCGGCTGGATCTCGCTGCTTCTGATCCTGCCGGAGGAAGAATAGATATCTCCTTCTGGCCGGCGAACGGGTTGGACACCCGTACTGCTCGCTGGTGAGAAGGAGGATGAACATTCATGTTTGCGGCCGAACTGTCCGCCTTGCAGGCAGTTCGGCCATCACTAGTCTCTAATGGTTTTTTGTTATTAAGCCTCATAATAGATTCCTTTGCTTTCATTGTGACAGCTTTTCTCCTCTACCTCTCTGCAAGATGCCATTGACAAAATGTCTTACTAGATGCTGCTTTGGCCTTAAGTCTATGCTGCTTGTGCAGAGGTTGTTAGGGGAGGAGTTAGTTGTTTATGTGTTCCAGGTGCTGCCATAGACATAACATTTAACATAAATGAACATAAACGGATGAAAAAACTGATAAAAAATCTAACATGCACTAGCCCATGGCTTTGTGTTTCATGCATTTATGTGCATTATCCAATGTCCGTAAACACACATAGGTGTGAATGGGCCTCAAACTGATGCTGTGGCTCATTCACAAAATAAATAAGGATGTGACAGGGAAGTGCGGGTGCAGATTGTCACTTCCATTTTCCAAATACAGGAAGTCACACTCAGCAATGCCACTTCCAGCACAATCAGGTAAGTGTAATGTTTCCTCCCTTATATATTCCCACTCCGCTTGCGCAAATGATGGGCGTGGTGAGAAGTTAGGAGGGAGAGTAACATCCGCTTGTAGGCATGTTAGGAGCAGCTCTAATGCTTTCAGAGAAGCCCTGAATGAATTATAATGAAGTACACTAAAAGAATGTGAAATAAAAAATACATAGAAATCGACATAAAGTTTTGCCATCATTGGTAATGATAAATACTAGTCTATCTATTATGATCCTTAAAACTACATAAAATAATATTCAGAAATATTAAAGCTACTATATTCAATAGTCTACTGGAGTATTTTGGATGTTATTATTGTAAACTATATTTATTTTATATTTTATAATATGTTTTAATTTTTTGAATAAAAAGGAAAATATAACACAAAAGATAACGTGTGAAATGATTATGTCTACTAATTACATTTTATAGCATCCGTTGTGTTTTTTATGGTCCTGAAAGTCAGTAAACTTTATGACGTCTTCTTTTGAATGACAGATTCCTGATGTTTGAAGACATCTACACTAAAATATAATGTAACACATCTCCTGTGCATTAACAATTCAAGTGCTGGAAAGTGGTCCCACAGCACAGGGTATTTTGTTATCAAATATCCATTAATGTCATCACTTTTCAGTAAATTTTATCAAGCTTAGAATCTGCCCTTGGTGAATTACCTACTAAATGATTAACAGCCAATCATCAATAAAATCTATGACTGAGTAATAGAAAGCATAGCAATCTGTTACTGAAACCTGAACACATATTTGTTATTTCTATTACTGAATGATATTTTATCCTTATATTTCTACATATTTGTATATGCATTACATCTAAAGAAAAATGCACCATGGATCATGCAGCAGCTCACTATTTAAAATATAAAAAAGGCAATTGAATGCAACTGTGATACATGATTATTATTTATTTTTTAGTAAACTAACCTGGTGTTAGCCCATAGAAGTGGAGTGTGAGAAGTAGTAAAAGTTGACCTATCTGCTGACAAGGGGTTAACAAGAGAGGATCTGTGCTGGTTCTGTGTTACCTTTCCAGTAACAGGCTTACCTGGCCTCAGAGCAATTGCATTAATTCATCTAGGACAGAGGTGTCAAACTTAAATACACAGTGGGAACAAAAAACTCCTTCTTTCAAGGGGTGCAAAGGCAACATCCCAAAGTAAACTATAAAAGAAGACCTCTCATGGTATCGAGAGAAATTCACACCCTGGGAGACAATTTCCCCTGAATGAACAGAGGCAAGGGGACTTTAAAGGCCTCTAATGTACTTCACATTTACACTTCACAAGTATATACATAAAACACAATAGGTAAAATAATTGATTTATTAATGTCCATACACCAAAAATTTCTAAAAATTCAAACTTTGGTACAATACATAAAAATTGACCATACACCTTCACATCACTACATGATGTTTCCACCACATCTTTAGGTAGATAGACGGAATATGATAAATATCTTCAGAGTTATGTGAGGCGTATGTTTCGTCTCACATAACTTCTTCAGGGGGTCGAAATGTGGTAGAATGGGTTCTAATTAGGGCAATGATATAGTTCTAATACATATCACTATGATGATCCCTATGTGATATGTTTTTGAACTTACCAGCTGTCTATTATATCATTGCCCTAATTAAAAACCATTCTGCCACATTTCTACCCCCTGAAGAAGTTATGTGAGATGAAACGTAGGTCCGGGTGGCTTAACAAACTCTGAAGATATTTATCATTTTCCGTCTATCTACCTAAAGATGTGGTGGAAATGTCATGTAGTGATGTGAAGGTGTATGCTCAATTTTTAGGTATTGTACCGAAGTTAAAATTTTTTAAATTTTTTGTTTTTTGTTTTTTTGGTGTATGGACATTATTAAATCAAGTGGGACAAAGTCAAGGACCAACTACATGCTATGCAATGGACACACAATTGCTATCTATCAAATGTGCCACATTACCGAGGCCATACATCCTAGGTGCCCAACCTGCGGCCCTTTGGGCGTTGTTTGGCGGCCCCCCTTGGTCCTCCACATGCGGCCCCTAAAACCTAACTATTAATGCACAGGGCATAGGAACTCACCTGTGAAGTGGTCACACGCTGACCTAATCAACTTTGGCGGTCCTATATCAGTAAAATTGGGAATGTTGATTGAGGAAACCAGGTCTACATATGAGCGCTGCACCCAGGGGTAGGAGGGGGGTGGGGGCTGTCAGGTTTTGACTGCCTGTCGGGAGCTGGTCCACCACCTGCTGAGATATGTGTATGGGGGTGGGGTCTGGATGTTATGTGTGGCCCTTTAGTAATGTCGAGGGCCGCACTTGTGGCCCTCCATATCAACTCAGTTGCCCACCACTGCCCTACCTTTTCGGTTCGAACAACATGGTTCGACACCTATGATCTAGGACATCTAGTTATGAAAACAATGCTACTGGGGAAAGCTTCAGATCAATGTTGAATCTGTCATTTTATACTTGAGTTGAAGTGAATGAGCTAGTAATTTATTTCTGTCCCTTTACACTATACATTGTGCGTTTTGTATTTGCAATGCACACACTTGCATTAAGGATAGCGCATGTGTTGCAGAGTGTACACTGCTTGCGGTAGTGGACATACTGCATTAGCACTTCTCATGCAAGTGTATGGGAAACGCTCACGTTAAGCTTAAAGAATTAGTGTAGCAGTGCATTATGAACTGTAGATCAGCTTCTCTATAGTAACCTATATACAATGCTGATGTATAGCGCACTGCATGAACAGTATACAAAATTCCAGGTCAAGGTATGTTGAAGTGGTGTTTGAAGATGCATTCTAAACTCCTGTATGCAGCAGACTAAGGCTATGTCTCCACATCGTTTTGTGATTCGTTGGGATCCCTACATTAAGCACAGTGCTTGGTGGGGGTCCCGACGGATCACATACACTGTACCTGCCCAGCAGATGCTCTGTTTAGACATCTGCCGATGCAGGGGTTAACGTACTGCACTACGTTAATCCCTGCATCGGTGGATCAGCTAAGCACTGTGAGAACAGAGCATCCGACAAGCAAGCAATGTGTATGTGATCCGTCAGGACCCCCCGCCAAGCTTAACGTGGGTCCCAACGGATCACACAATGCTGTGGAACCATGCCCTAAAGCACACGGATCGATTTCTTTGCGAAGTCTAACATCGATCAATCGTACCCTCACACAGTGTGATAGATTTAAGAGCACTTACTCTGCAGTATGATCACAAACTAATTGATCAAAATATCTAGATAAACTGTCAGATAGTATGATCGACTAAAATTTTCCAACATGTCTCAATCCATTTAACTTTTGCCCAATCCTACCAGGTGTACGAGAATTGTTTTCCGTGCAATGAAATTGAAAAATCGAGTTTTAAATTGATAAAATGGAAATATCGACCTGTGCATGGCCACCTTTAGGGCTGTGACATGCCTCTATAAAGGACAAGCATACACAATATAAATATTAGCCCCCTTTTCTGTACTTAAGGATAATCATATTCATACAAATGTATGACAAATGAAAAAATATACATATTATAGTGCAAATTGTCTAGTATGAAAAATATAAATACAATGTGACATATACACATACATTCTCATACTGTTTAACAAATACTGGAAAGTCGCTGATTTGAACCTTTAAGTAATAAAAATGACTAGAAAATCTAAGAAAACTTCCAGAAACACTTTTTCTATACCTTTGTTTCTGCATACATTCTTGAGTAAGAGAACCGGATCTCTGAAATGCTAATGTACTACCAGTCTCTCTCTTCCTCCACTCAAACATTCAGCGTATTAATTCTTAAAATGCATTAAGATGCTTAACATCCCATCCCGAGCAATTTGTGGGTTTCTTTATGACGTTGAAGGAAAAAAAAAAAACATCATAAATAAGATTGCACAACAATAAAAGGTTTGTGTCAGCTAATAAGCCTGGATGCGTCTGGCAGAAGACAGGTTAAAATGTAGTAGCAATGGCGATGACTCACAAAGAAAATTGACAGACGGCTGTATAAATAGATATATATATATAATATTTGTGATGTGTATATAATATGCGGTGGAATACGCATATAATATGGAATTTATATGGCATTTGGACCTGGTATAGATACAAACAGGTTAGGTACACTGAAATTAAACTGGATCACTGGTTGTGCATTGCAATTTTAGATCAATTCTAAACTTAAGGTGACCATACATGTGCCGATTTTTCGGCCGTTTTTAGCCCTCCCGACCGATCCGGTAGGTCGGTCGGGAGGGATTCAGAACTGTTTTAAAATCGGCTGAAAAGTCGGTCGGGTCCCGTCCGCGGATGCCCGATTTTTCGGGAAGACGGCAGCTTGTACATGACGGCAGCTTGTACATGACATATACAAGCTGCCGTTTTCCCGAAAAATCGGGCATCCGCGGTCGGGACCCGACCGACTTTTCAGCCGATTTTAAAACAGTTCTGAATCCCTCCCGACCGACCTACCCGACCGGATCGGTCGGGAGGGCTAAAAACGGCCGAAAAATCGGCACGTGTATGGTCACCTTTAGAGTAGAAGAAAAACATTTCCTGACACCTGTCTCTTAAGGTAGCCATACATGGGCAGATTCCTGCTCAATTTTCCAGCTGATTGACCACTGTGCCCGTTCCCACCAGTCATCATCACACTGCAGTTGGTCCCTTATCTATACAGGGAGAATCTAAATGTGTATGCCTACATTTAGATTTTAACCTGCATTGCCTAAAGCTGGCCATACAACTTTAGATCTCTCTGTCAGACATCATTTAGATCTACCAACAACTATGTAGTATAGGGTCCTCTGTGATTGAACACAGGTAG